>JARYHS010008075.1:88118592-88143956 GCA_031002005.1 Vandiemenella viatica
ATTGAATTTGGTATGTTGGGAAGGGCATGACTTGAATTTATGGCTTTGATAGTTTCAACTGTTTCTTAGTTTTGTCAGTTATTTGAAATATGTTTAAATTTTTCGCCAAAGACGACCGTTCTTTTCGTTTTCCTTCTTTAAATGAACTAACGATTTACTTTATCGATATTATTGACAAAATGCACATTGAATAATAACATTATTTAAATTATAATGGCAATGTTTGTAACATTTTGGTTGGGAAAAAGTGCTTATTGTTATAAAAGCAATCTACCGTGTTCATAGTGAGTTTATCTATTTTCCACAAAAACAATTCTTGTAAAAATGAGCAAAGTGTCGTGCTTAGGGATTGCAATCCAGCAAAGCGGGATCCCGCAATCCCGGGGGGTTCCCGCATCATTAGACAGTCTGGCGGATCCCGCACAAAATTAAGCGGATCCGCAATCCGCAAAAACCGGCGGAAACGCGTGTCAGTCTGCGTGACTCGCTGCCCCACTCGGTCTCTATCGGATGTATGCTGTTTGCTGTACCAGAGCAGTTGGCATTTGACTCGTGTGAACAAGCGTTTGTTTTTGTCAACCTTCGTCATTCGTAAGTAAATAGATACACTTTTACGTATTCATCAAAACTTACGTTTGTTTCGAGTACACATTTCTGTTATGGTGCGTATTTAGTACGATTTTCTAACTATATAATTATTTTTTAAGTGTCGTAGACGTTATCTGAACTACACGGTTACAGCTTTTTATTCACAGTTTCATTATTCCCATTTCCTGTATTTGCAGATAAACTAATTGTGACAATTTCCTAATTTGCGGCTGAAATTTGATTATTCGTTGATATGAAACTAATGTTATCGTAATTTTAACGATCGCTTACCTATTTATTTAACAGCTATCAGAAGCCAATTGTATATGGTTTGACTTATTGTTGTTTTGGCCGCTGCCTCAATGCGTTTCTTTAACGAAAGCCGCCTGCTTACATGTGCCACTCAGGCTTTCGATTAATCTCTCTTCTCCTTGTTATTATTTCGACTGAAGGTAAAAAAAGGGTGTCGCGAAAACTGCGGCCAGTGAAATTTGCGGCCAGAATTCTCAACAATGCTGTAGCGGCATGTTTATTATAGAATAGGATCAAACTGGTTGTATTGTTAAAAGCCGCCCCACCGGCGCTCTGAGCGGATTGCTGCGTTTGTAGCCAATGTTTCTAAACAGCAGGTTGACAGTACAGATGTTTTATAGTTTATAACTGTTATTAAAATACAAGTTTTATTCTTACTTAAAAGATGTAGAAAAGAATTGTAATAACGAGACAGATACTTACAGAATCGTAGTAGATTTCATGCAAAATCTCCCTTTGCCTCACATTACTAGTGCAGGAGGCTTCGCATTCGGGAGGACGGTGGTTCGAATCCCTGTCCGGGCAACCAGATTTGGGTTTTCCATGTTTTCCCAAATCACTCCAGGCAAATTCCGGGATGCTTCCTTCAAAAGGCCATGGCGGAATTCCTTCCGATTCCTTGCCCCCCCCCCCATCCTTTCCCGTCTCTAAAGACCTCGGTGTTAGAGAGACATTAAGAAGATAAGAAACTAGTGTACGAAAAAATATTCTACCATCAGCAGTTGTGGGTTAACGTCATCCACAACAAATTTCCCCACAGACGACACGATAATGGAGTGACATCGCTCCATTTGGACGGATGGAGCGATCTTGTGTATGGCCGCCTCTAGACGACCTCGGCCACTTCGATCTAGTTAGTACTAGGGCTGTTGATAAAATATCGATATATCGATATTTTTTTTAAAAAATATCGATATTTATGAGTGATATTTTTAGGACGATATATCGATATATCGATATTGAAATCTGGATATCGGAGTCCGATATTTTTAAAAAATAAGTGGTTATTTTCCGTTTTCCTCGTAGAATATTCCAAGTTATTATTGGAGGGAAAACGATTACCTGTGTTGCACATGCAATACATTTTCATAGATAGAATTTTAAGAAACAATGAACGATACGAGCACATGGAGAAGCAGGGCCGCTGTAAGCGGGCTTGCAAGGCAGCATATTATGTAGCAACGCCATTAACTGCCCATTTCCCTCCTTGGGCAGAGTAGGGTGGAGTGTTTGTCTTGCGACATTTACTCCTAGTCTTATAGATGGATACATGCTTCAGGTTGGATTTGTCTTAACGTTTGGCGTAGCTAATTTCCAGATGATTTGGGGATTTATTGTACAAGTGAGATAGGTCCTATGTGTGGACCTATTCCTACCGGATAATTTCCCAGATTCTTGATTAGTGGATTGTTGGATTTATGGGCTGTATTATAAAATTTGATGGCAAGATCCTTGAAACGTTGTTTTAAAGTTGGTAGCCCTGTGGCTTCATGAAGGGCAATTGTGGGAAATCTGCAGTCGAGATGAAGTGTTCTCTTCAACGCTCGATTTTGAATAACTTGAAGTCGGTCAAGATTTGTTTTTGCTGTGTATCCCCACACAGGACAGGCATATTCGAGTATTGGTCTTACTAAGGTGCAGTAGATCCGTACTCCTAAGGGTGCGGAGAGCTTACTGTCCCTGTTTAGCACTGGGTACAACGCTTGAAGTCTCGCGCTAGCTCTTCTGCGGAGGTCGTTTATGTGGGCCCTCCAGGTCAACCTGGTGTCAAGCAGGACTTCCAAGGTAGCGAACAGTGTTTGACCATGGGATTAAGTTGTTATGAATTGTGAGTTGTTGATCCAATTGAGGTCTATGTCGAGGTCCTGTCCTTTTAGTTATTAAGATGGCTTGGGTCTTCGTTGGGTTGATTCCGATACGCCACCTCCTCGCCCAGGCCTCAGTCTTCTGCAGTATTTCCTGTAGCCGACGGGTGACGATAGCTTTACTGCGGCAGCGAGTGAAGTAAGCTGTATCATCAGCATATGTGGCGGTGTGAATTCCGTTTTGAGAAGGTACATTGGCTGTATATAGGGAGTATAGCAGAGGTCCTAGGGTCGAGCCTTGTGGTACTCCTGCCTGAATGCTACGCCTAGTGGAGTAGACGTTACCAATTTTGACTTTGAAAGAGCGGTTTTCCAGGTATGATTTTATCAATTTGACAAGCTGTCCCGGGAGTCCCAATTCGTAGAGTCGTAGTAGCAGTCCGGAGTGCCATACCGAGTCAAATGCCCGGGAGATATCTAGTAGCACAAGTCCACAGTATTCTTTATGGTTGAAGGCCGTCGTGGCGGTCTCAACCACCCTCATCAGTTGCTGGGAGGTTGAGTGTCCCTGACGGAACCCAAATTGATGGTCTGGGAGAATACTCTGTCGCTCTATATACAGGTTTAGGCGTTTGAGGAGCAGACGCTCAAACACCTTGCTGATAGATGGTAACAGACTTATGGGCCGGTAGTTTTGAGGTAGAGAGGGGTTTTTGCCACTCTTATGGATAGCTACGACTACGGCCCTGTTTCCACCGGGTGGGAAAGTTCTTCGTGTCTGCAATTATATTGAACAGCATGGTGAGGTGGTTAATTGCCGCTGGAGGCAGGTTTCTCAAACAGATGTTACTGATTCTGTCGTGGCCTGGGGCTTTTCTTGGGTTTAGGCTGGTCACACAGGTGAAAACTTCTTGAGGGGTAAAGTGCTCGATGTTGTGTTCGTCTTCGTCATCAGCTTCAAGGAAAACCCTCAGTCGATTGTTGACTTCGTCGATAAGATCGGGGTCGCCGGGTGCTGGTTGAAAGTTTTGTTCGAAAGCTTTGGCTAGAGCGTTGGCTTTGTCTTCCGGGCGATATGTGTATCACTGATCTCCAAGTAGAGGTGGAATTCGACTTTCTTCTTAGTAAACCATCTGGTCTGTGACCACAGCGAGCCGTCGTCCAATCGCAGCATTGAAAGTCTGGCCTCCCATTCACGATTTCGGTGTTCAGTTAAAGACACTTTCAATTCTCTTTGAAGACGATTGAGTAATTTCCTGGTATTGGGGTTCCTAGTGATCCTCCACTCCTTTGCGACTCGATTTTATGTCGGATCGCTGCTAACAGGTGAGGTGGGAGCTGGAGCGATTTGTCGTTTTTCTTGTGCTTCAAAGTGGAGGCTGTGATGGCGTTTAAGACTGCACTTTCAAAAGCCTCCAGCGCTGTTTCCGGATTGTTGTGTGCAGGGTGGTCCGCTAGTGCTTCAGTTATAAGATTCTTATACATCCTCCAGTTGGTGAACTTGTGATCAATTATGGGATTTAGCCTATCGTCTGGTTGCCACTGGCCTGTACTGACTTGAAATATAACTGGTAAGTGGTCTGATGAAAGTTCATCCACAGTGGATGCTGAGATGAACCCGTTGAAGTTCTTAGTAATGAGCATGTCAAGGATGTCAGGCCGACCACCGTTGTAAGGATAGTGCGTGGGCTCGTCGGGAGTCCATACACACATGTTATGTCGATTTATGATTCTTCTGATGACAAGTCCCGCCTGGTTAGTGTTCTGACAGATCCAGTCAGTATGTTTAGCGTTAAAGTCTCCTCCTAGGAGTAGTTTGCCTCGCAATGCTGCCAGTGCTTCTAAGTCTGCATCCAGAGGCATTCGTCTGGGAGGTCGGTAGGCAGAAATGACGTTGTAGGTCTGATTGTTAAGGTTTAATTCTATGGCGACTGCTTCTAAGTTTTGCAGCGCCGGAAGAGGAGTTTCGTGGTGAGGTAGGCCCTTTTTTATGTAGATTGCAACGCCGCCTCCGGCTGTGAGTCGGTCTGTTCTATAACAGTCATAGTTAGCAATCGACGCACGTAGTCCTGGTTTAAGGTGGGTCTCACAGACAAGGCATAAGTCAATATTGTGCTCTGCAATGAATTGTCTAAATTCTGTAAGTTGAGGATAGAGCCCGTTTGCATTCCATACGCATATGGAGACGCAGTGTATGTGATGCCTTCTATCCATTGTTAGGTAGGTTAGCACTTGAGGTGATAGCTGAGGCTGACGTTACTGCTGCCTGGATTTCTGCAGGCAGGCGGTTCATCTTTTCGATGAGGCACATAAGGGTATTGAGGATTTTGTCAATGCTATTGTAGAGCCTGTCGAGACCAGCATATTGCGTATGTTCACAGGGGCCTGCGTTCTGTGCGTGTTCGCCAGGGGGACGGTTGCGGCGGCGAGTGCGCTTCCTAGGTGCTGCTGGACATAGTGCCGGAGCTGAAGAGTTTTCAGTTACGACTGGAGGTGCAGGGGTTGCTGCGCCTGCAGATTCCTCTGTTGGTTTGGTGGTAGTATGTTCGGGGGAGTTGCTTTTTCCAGCTCCCTGGTGGCAGTTGTTGAATTTGCCTCAAGCAAGTTCTTTTTCTTGTCGGCTTTATCCATCATTTTCTCTTTGCTGTGTAGCAGTTGCTGTTGATTTGATTTTCGTGATTTTTCCACAGCAGTTAGACTGTTGGACTTTAGTTCTTTATTCTCTAGATTCTGCTGCGTTGCTTTGGTGCCTCTGAGTCGATCACGAGCTAGCTTATAAGCGATGCAGCCTTTATAACTGGCGACATGATTACCTCCGCAGTTACCACATTTAGCTGCATCGCGATTTTTCTGTGTTGTACATTCGTTGGAGTCGTGGGCTCCGGCGCATTTAACACATACAGGTTTCATTTTACAGTTTTTGGCGACATGGCCATACAATTGACAGTTGAAGCATTGAGGGGGGCCGGAAGTCGCCTTGAGTGTCTCAGTTCTAATTCTTATATGACATAGGTACTCCACCTCGAACAGTCTTCTGTTATCTGGTGTATCAGGAGCAACGACCAGAAACAGTGGCATTGCTATATTTGTTCCTGGTCTCTTAAGTTGGGCCACAGTTTGCACGTCATAGCCCATGTCCAGGAGTTCGTCCTTGAGGTCCTGGGTTGGAAAGGTGCGTGGTAATCCTCTCAGGACGACCTTTAGTAACTTGACTGCCCCTGAGGGGAAGGTGAAATAGGGGATACCATTTTTAGTGAGCAGATTTGTCACGTTAATGTAGTCCTCCGAAGTTGTGAAGGAAAATTTAATTTTGTCACCTCCTGCAGTTTTGGCCAGAAAGGGGTCTTTGGCAACATTAGCTACCCAGTCGTGAAGCTTTTTGTAGCTCTCTTCGAACTGAACCACAATAGGTGGGATGTTGGAGTTCCTTTTGGTTGGTTGAGTTATACATTGCAGGGCTTGGAACTGGTTTGTTAATATTATTGGTTGGTCCTGAGCTAGATTTGCTGGAGCTTTGGCAGTACGACGCGGATGGATAAAGCCTTCATCAACATTTACAGTCGTACTGTGGTCACATTCTTGTGCTGCAAGGCGACCGTTATCTTCCGGTGCCAGTGCGGTGTCCCTTGCTTCGTTACCCATACCAGAGTTTGATTCAAAAGTTGCATCAGTGTCTGAGGAGATAAGCCGACTGAACTCTGGTCGACTATGCGGAGCTGGGAATGATGTTACAGCACGGGTTGTCTTCTGATTTTTCTTCTTCTTATTTGTTCTTTGAACAAGGGTGGTGACTCGTTTCTTCACTTGATCTTTGCCGGTCGGGTTGGTTGATCCTCTCTTTCTGTAGGCTGCCAGATTCTGCTGCGGCGGTATGTTGCCATCAGAGTCTGAATCAGTATCAGGTTGCCCTGATCGCCCTACGTTGTCATCCTCGTTGTCGGTGGCCTGGTAGCCATCTGACGAGTAGAACCCAACGCCCAAGAAGCCGTTGTTGGAGTTGGTTGCCGCCATCATACGTCCTGCCAATGGAAACGCCTGCTGGAAATGAGTGTTGCTCCGACCCTTCGTTGTCACCGTAGGGTATCCGGGCCGGAGACAACCCTACGCTCACGCTCGGGGGCTCCACTCCCGCAGGAGTGGGCCGTGGAGCGGTAATTCCCTAACGCCTCGGGCAGGGAGGGCAAGGCAGTCCCCAAAGAAGAGGAAGCAAGTTGCTCACTATAATCTCCGCTTCGCCAGCGAGACAGAATTCGCATAAACAAGTATCACTTAGATATTGGTGTACACGAATACCATCCGCGTAGCGGGCGATCTTTTTTTTTAGCTCAACAGCTGCTTCGGGCGGTCGGCGGCGACACTGGGGATGGCAACAATGGGGGCGGCAATCTCACAGTTTTTTGACCCGTTTAGGAAATTTCCTAGATCCACCACTGGCTGTAGTTGGACAGGGGGCGGCATAATCGCTACTGCACGCGGGCGCTCAAACAGCTAGCGGCGGGCCAGGGCCGCCGCAAGCGGGCGTGCAAGGCGTGCACCGCACGCGGGCGGCAGGTCGAGGGGGGGGGGCGGCAAATCGAGTGATCGACAGTCGCCGCCCCGGGATAGTTGTCATTCCATTGTCGCCGCGACGAAATTTGCAAAATTTGCAGGCTATTATGGAGCGGGCGAGCTTTTTTTTTTTTTTAGCTCAACAGCTGCTTCAGGCGGCCGGCAACACTCGGTGTGGCAACAATGGGGGCGGCAAATAATGTTTGAAGGGGCGGCAATCTCACATTATTTTGACCCGGTTCGGAAAATTCATAGATCCACCACTGGCTGTAGTTAGATAGGGGGCGGCATAATCGGTATTGCACGCGGGCGCTCAAACAGCTAGCGGCGGGCCTGTGGAGAAGTAAAAAACGGAGGTAAAATAACTCATTCAATATTCATTAGAATTCTTGTCTGGACATTTTGAAAAGTTTTTAAAATTTGTCTTCAATCAATGCAAAAGTATTAGCATTAAGAAACTAATCGTAATGTACCAGGTATGGGTAGGGTTACCAGATAGCCGGAAAATCCGGGAATATCCCCGAATTTTGTGTCTGATCTCGTGTTCAGGAATTATGTGTTACTGTCCCGGAATTTCCGTATACTAGTTTCTTTTTTCTAACTCAATTCACCACGGTGCTCATGAGGCCAAGCCAAGTATCCCATGTTTGCAGCGGGAGGATGGAATGTCCCTTAAATCAGAGGAATTGAAACTGACAGGAAAATACTCTTTGAATTTTCTGGGACTTTGAAAATTCTAGATGCAGTTAACATTAACTCCCTTTATACAGAGTTCACATGTCTGAAACGTCCAAAAGACTTTCCAAACGATAAAATCTGGGCCAATTTCTTTAGAACAAGCGTTTTTAATGATTTTGAATATTAAAAAAAATAGTTGATTTTGTTTTGTCAATTCCAACAAGCAATGACTTTTACGACACAAGTTTTAGCCCGTTGAATAATTTATGAAATAAGAGCGAAAGAACGTTCATGGATTCGATCAAGGCTGAACTGCAAACTCAATCAATTTTGAAGACTCTTGCTGAGAAATTTTATCATGTTTGCAAAGCAGTGACGGAGAAATATTTATGGAAATGGCAAAATCTAGTAATAAATATTTTAAAAGTAGATGATTAAGATCTATTATGATTGATGTTGATTTAGCAAAAGATAGATGCTATTTTTTTTTATTTGTTGATAAAACCTGATGTTGTCTGCCTAATTTTAATTAATGAGCCTAACAGAAGTGTTCAGTTTTGGTTTAATATTTTTGAGATTTTGATTGATAATACCCGATGTTGATTTTGTACCAAAGTAAAAAATTCCTAACGAGGTGGTCAATTTTTGTTTTAAGTTTAGTAATTTTCCTTTTGATTCATAATACCTGATGTTGACTTTCTACCATAGTTTAATTAATAAACTTAAAAGAGGCGCTATATATACGTTAGATAGCATATTTACCTAAAAAAATTTTTTATTAATTTGCATTTTTGTTCACTCTTTAAACATACCGCTAACAAGGCGTATACTGGCGATGAGGCATGGAAAGATATTGCAGTAGGTATGAAAAGTAATTCATGGAAGGGAAAAGATGACCATGACCACAAGCTGGCACTCGATTTCAGGCACAAGGGTGTGGGAAGATTTTCTTTTTTAGGTAAGGGTGTCAGGGATTGGAATGAGTTACCAAGGGGAATGATGAATAACCTACCGAAAACGTTAAAAGAATTTAAAGTTAAAATTTGTAGAGGGCAAATGTAGGTGAGTGTAGGATAGGGGAAAGTTGGGTGTGTAGGGAAATTGCCACCGGAGCGTGTGCTCCATTGCAATTAAATTAAATTAAATTAAATTAAATACTTTTTACACCCAGAAATGTCCCGGAAATTATAAGCATGTATCTGGCACTCCACAGTTAAATATTTTGCGCGAATTGGATACGCTTCTTGTTCCATACCAACAGAAGAATTAAGCTCCAAAATTATGTCACAGCCAGTTTTGTTATATCACTTACGAATTTATTAAGATAAGAAATTGAAAAAAAAAAGAATCTACCACTTTTGGATTGCCTTTACAAAGCGCTATGCTAAAAACTTATTATTATAGATTGGTGCCTTAAAAAAAAAACTATTTGTTAACGCCAAGGGAACTACCTTGACAGTAGCGGCTCTAGGATTTTTCCAAGCCGGGGAAACTGATATTGCCGCCTCTTCAAACATTGTTGCCAGCCAGACTCCGAGAATCGCCTCTTTGATTGTTGGCCAAGCGCATTGATGTCGCCACTTTAACTGTTTTCCTAACGCTTTGTTGGACACGATTTTATCGGTGTCGCGAAAACTGGGGCCAGTGAAATTTGCGGCCAGAATTCTCAACAATGCTGTAGCGGCATGTTTATTATAGAATAGGATCAAACTGGTTGTATTGTTAAAAGCCGCCCCACCGGCACTCTGAGCGGATTGCTGCATTTGTAGCCAATGTTTCTAGTTTATAACTGTTATTAAAATACAAGTTTTATTCTTGATTAAAAGACGTAGAAAAGAATTGTAATAACGAGGCAGATACTTACAGAATCGTAGAAGATTTCATGCAAAATCTCCCTTTGCCTCACATTACTAGTGCAGGAGGCTTCGCATTCGGGAGGACGGTGGTTCGAATCCCTGTCCGGGCATCCAGATTTGGGTTTTCCATGGTTTCCCAAATCACTGCAGGCAAATTCCGGGATGCTTCCTTTAAAAGGCCATGGCCGAATTCCTTCCCATTCCGTCCCCCCCCCCCCCCCCCCCATCCTTTCCCGTCTCTAACGACCTCGCTGTTAGAGAGACGTTAAGCAGATAAGAAACTAGTGTAGGAAAAAAATATTCTACCATCAGCAGTTGTGGGTTATCGTCATCCACATCAAATTTCCCCACAGACGACACGATAATGGAGTGACATCGCTCCATTTGGACAGATGGAGCGATCGTGTATGGCCGCCTCTAGACGACCTCGGCCACTCCGATCTAGTTAGTACCGCACTGGATTTTCGGAACAGTGTTGCAGATCAGCAAAAAATCAAGCTTTCAATAACGAGTGCGAAAAAAGTCTAAGTAAGAATACTTAACCTGTGAAACATTTGCGTGTCTATTAAAAAAAAAAATATAGAAATTCACTTGGCTGTTTCGGGCGTGTAATGTAAAATGATTTGTTCACGTAATAACTTCTAGGCCACGATTTAGTGAGACCAGGTCGGGTCGTCTAAAGGGGCGTTTAGAGTGATAAGGACGGCGCGGCATGACACAAAGAGAAGAGGTATTGGCCGCAGATTTTAGGTTGGCCGCAAATTTCACTGGTCGCAGTTTTCACATATCCATTTTATCGCGCAGAGCAAGTACCCGGTTTGCCCCCACCCCTCGCCCTAAATCCTGCATTCCACCTAGAATCTCAGCTTTAAAAAATTGTATTATGGTAAAGCGTTACCCATTTGCGAAGCAATATAAAAGAAGGGGAAATTTTCAATTAATGTAGGGAGTTCTCTATTCATAGTAGAAGAAACAACGGGAAAAATATGAGTTCATGCTCTTGAAAAGTATGTCCAATGAAGTTTCTGACATGAGTTTTGGTGCAAAATTTTACTTCATTCACCACCTTAGCTTGGAACATTTTTGGATCTGAAACACTTTTAAATGACTATGACGTTCTCTCATCATAATTCTATGCAACGTCCAGTTGTCCTAGAAAATGGTAATTTGGTACACATACTTGGTTTCATCCCCATAGTATAAGAAAAGTTCCTGTGTTTTGTCAATGCCAATCTAAAAGCTGAAACGTCTTAGAAAAAATTTGTAGGTTAATTGCTTTCATCTTGATGAGGCTATATGCCTTGAATTTCAGTTTTGCACAAAGATCAGAAGCATAAAAAACACAATTAATTTTACTTTGTTACTACATTTAATTTGGAAGTTATTGGTAGTCCTACACCGATGGTAACAATGCAGACACGGCGAAGCTCGCACAGTACGAATCGGACTCGAGCCCGTTGTTTTACATGAGCGTGCGTTGTCGAGGAAAGTATTTTGACATGAAAATTGGATAAGCAGGAATATTGATAAATTCTCATACACAATCTTTGCTAAGGTGCAAACATTTGGTCCAAAAAAGTAAGAAGACTCAGAATAAGCTATCAACCTACAAAAAGAAATTAAATTCCACATAAAACAATAACTGTAAAAAAAGTGACTTGGTCATTATGCAAACTCTGATAATAGAACATCAACCTAAATAAATGCCTCTACAATGTTGCATTATTGAGCTTTTAAACTCACAAAAGCCAAGATTTCCCTGGATGCTCTTTCTGGATTCACAAGTCTTCGAGTAAATCATAAACATTCTGCCTTTCCTTTTAGTAAAGTAGTAGTATAATGGCTAAATCACAAGTTTTAAAAAAAGATTTATCCGTAACATCATGAAAAACTATTTTTTTTCTTCAGAAAATCAAAACTTGATTCAGAAAAATATCTCACAACTATTCATCATTAAATAGCCACAAGACTTCGCCCTTTTTTAAAATGATTTGTTATTGTAACATTGTTTTTATATAATAGGGTCGATATATCGATACTTTTTCTTCGATATATCGAACCCGATATAAATATTTTTTTAAATATCGATATATCGAAAATCCGATATTTTTTAAAATATCAACAGCCCTAGTTAGTACCGCACTGGATTTTCCGAACAGTGTTGCAGATCAGCAAAAAATTCAGCTTTCAGTAACGAGTGCGAAAAAAGTCTAAGTCTAAGAAACCTGTGAAACATTTGCGTGTCTATTAAAAAAAAATAGAAATTAACTTGGCTGTTTCGGGTGTGTAATGTAAAATGATTTGTTCACGTAATAACTTCCAGGCCACGATTTAGTGAGACTAGGTCGGGTCGTCTAAAGGGGCGTTTAGAGTGATTAGGACGGCGCGGCATGACACAAAGAGAAGAGGTATTGGCCGCAGATTTTAGGTTGGACGCAAAT
Organism: Vandiemenella viatica; assembly: GCA_031002005.1. NCBI lineage: Eukaryota > Metazoa > Arthropoda > Insecta > Orthoptera > Morabidae > Vandiemenella > Vandiemenella viatica. The sequence continues at coordinate 88,130,821 of JARYHS010008075.1, forward strand.
TTCACTGGTCGCAGTTTTCACATATCCAAAAAAAGTTATAATGAAATTTTCACGGGTGTATCGACGATTTGTGTTGAAGGAACACCATACTTCGACGGCTGCCTCCGCCGTCTCCCTCACGTGTGTAATTTCGTGTGTTTGCAATGAAATCCGGAGATACAAGCTATGACTTCACTGCAATCATTCACCGAGAAAGTCTCTTTTCTTACTAAAAAATAATAATTTCCACTCTAAAAACGTCGTTACGCCACACAAGTAAATCTGAAATACTTGACAGTTTACGTGTTGGTGAGTAGTTTCTTTTAATAACATTGAATCAACTGTAATAGCAATCAAGGAATCAGGAGAAATAATAATGAATCACGCAAAAAAGGCCAAGTCTCGTGCTTGTGCAGTGACAAAAAGTAATGAGATCTTGTTCTGAGCCAAGTCCACACTTTACAGAGTATATTCACTTCACTTTGTGAAATGGAATGCTTTTCTCGGTGTTATTGAAAGTTTATTTAAAAAAAAAAAAAAAAAAAAAAAAAAAAAAAAAAAAAAAAAAAAAAACTCGGGTAACTTTGTCATTAATCAAACCATATATTTAAACTTATGTGATGTATTGTAAGGCACATAATATGACCTAAGACTCAATATTTTCCATTTTTATTATTTATTTAAAAATTGGTTTAGATTAAAAAACAAAAATGTAAAACCTCGAAATATACTTAAGACACGCTAAAAAGTTTTAATGTCATTTTGCCAATCAAACTGTTAATTTTTATCATTTAACACTAAAAATTATTTATTAATTTAATTATTATTTAATTTACTAACGTTTTAAGTATCGGGATCCCGCGGGATTGGCGCAAATCCCGCGCGGATCCCGCGGGATTGAAAACACTGCGGGATTGTAATCCTTAGTCGTGCTTCATTAGTGACAAAAAGATATAAGATCTTGTTCTGAGAAATCTAATATTAGTATAGTTCTGAGAATATACTGCACATTACCAACGACCGTCCGCAAGCTGCGAGCGGAATTTTAGTAAATTAAAATTCGTAAAAACCTACCTGCGATCAACAATGAGCCAGGAACGTCTTTCTAGCTTCACGATCTTATCAATCGAAAACAGAACAGCTTATGAGACGAATTTTGATGAAGTTATAGACTCTTTCGCGGAAATGAAAGCTCGACCAGTGAAGTTGTAGTAACATTTAGTGCAAATTTTGCTAGGGACTAAGGACTGCAATTGTGAGTACAGTCTGGCTGGTGTGTTATGTATTCTGATTGCGTGTATTATATATAATACAAGTAATAAAAGAACTCATTTCTTACTATGTCTTTTTTATCACGTTAGTTTAATAATACCCAACTGAGTGTGGTGTTTTCTTTAGGGGGGGGGGGGGGGCGCCAGCGTGAAGTTTTTGCTCCGGTTCGGAAAAATCCTAGATCCGCCACTGACTCTCTGTAACTTGTTATTCATCCCTTACCCACAATTATCTTTACACCTAACATCCCCATTATTTTTCTACCACAGCTACAGAAACTTGAACTCGCATCATTTAGTGTTCCCTGCCAAGCCATATTTTTCATGCACCCTTAACTTTCTTCTTTGCTGATGTTAATTCCATGTTTAATTTTTCATTGCCCTGTTACTTCTTTAGTCTATTGTATTTCTCTTTTCATCAATCTCTCCAGCCTCCTCACATTGGATCTGCGCTTCTCCAATTTGTTTTGTGGCAAACATTTGGTCCGCTGTTCTTAATACTTTTTTTCTGACGCCTCGTTTACGTCGTTATAGGCGGGAGAACGCAGGGGAAGGAATTTGGCCATAGTCTTTTTGAAGAGATCAATCTATCTGGCATTCGGCTGGGGTAATTTCGAAAAACCGAAATTTGGATGGCCGCACGCTGTTTTGAAACCGCGTCTTCCTGAAAGCCAGGCCAGAGTTCACCCAACAGGCCCCTATACCTATACATCCTCTTACTGAACCCCCGCATGTCTAACACAACTGTCTCATTATCCTTTATTCACTTCGTCACGGGAAACACCATATAGTTTTTATCAGTCTGGTTTTAATACTTTACAGATTCTGACAGTATAAATATTCACGAATTCCTCTCCACGTATTATTTTAAACCTGTCACATTACACTTCAATTCGTCACTACGTCAGACTAATAATTACAAATAATGAAAACAGAGTTATACCAATGTTTTCATCACTATCACTCATGGAGGAAGGAATTATATGGAGGAGAAGTGACGTTAAATCGGTGAAGCAAGCGCTAAACTCTCCCGCATGGTGGCAGCACCGGCAGCGACCATATGGCGCTTCCCAACAATTAAGGTGTTCACATTGTGGTAGATGCAGTGATTATTTCATTTAGTATTGTGTATAAGTGTTTAAAAATGCCAGCTTGTATTGCGTACGGTTGCACAAATAGGCCAGACAGGAAAGAACCTGGAATATCATTTCATAAGTAAGTTGAATTGTAATTATCGTTGTTGAAGTGAGCGGTAGACACCGCAAACTTTGCAGCACGTCTATAAATATTTAGTCATAGCTCTCAATGGGATGACTTTGTTCTCAAATTTTTCTTGGTGTAGTGTAGAAAATCAGCAAACTTGCTATTTTGCACATAATAGACTAGCATTATTTTTTAACGAGTGTTTAAAATGAGATTTAAAGGGGCGTGTTTTACTTCGCGATTCAGTGAATTTACTATTACGATTTCTTTCGTCACGTTGCTGATTATACTGACAATGGATGATGAAATTAACTGTTATGTGAGAAGCTGTGAGTTTTATTAATTTTTTAAATAGCTATTTCAGGCCATTGACTTAGGTTATTTTTAAAGCTTCATATAAGACTTGTTTCTGTTTGTAAATACGTCTATACCTATTTTTACCGATTTTGAAATCTTTCTCATCTATTTATGTCGAAACAGGTTCATGCAGAAATAAAAATGGGCTTCATAAATAAAGAAGTTATTGGCCTTTGAACAAAATCAATTTGGGGAATTTGTTTTTAATTTAGTCTCTTTTTTTTTTTGTACAACATTCTCCCCCCCCCCCCCCGTATCTAAATCTAACTGAGAGATAATTTTTTTACAATTGTCCTAATAAGTAGGGCTGTGAAATTAGACAACACATCTTGATCAAGAGAATGTTCATTAAGGTGACTGAATAAACATTTTATTTCTGGTACCAGCCTACAAAATGTCTGGGTTGCTCATCCCTAGAGTGGGTCCTCTTACTTTTTTTCTGGTCTAGGACACATTTCAGACTAACCACAAGTGGTAGTAATAAAACTGAAATATCCATTGTGCATGTCAACAATGTAATCATTGTGGCTTTGACAGAATTAATTTTTGGTCCAGCCTGCATCCAAACCTAAACCCCTCAATTTGGATGTTGTATATCCCCCAAACTAAGCAAGATATCGAAAACATTTATTCCTTATTATCGAGTTTTTTCGTCGTGTTACATAAGAATCCATCATTAAATTTGACTTTTGCGAAATTTTTCTTCTGCATTTCAACTCAAGACACCTCACTTTTGAGACAGTATATCTCGAGAACTAGGTGAAATATCGAAAAATTTTACTCTTTATTTTTTATTTGTCTTGTCTTTTTAAATAAAAATTCATCATAAAATTTGACTTTGAATAATTTTTTCTTCTGAATTTCAACCAAAACCATTTCACATTTGAGACAGAATATCTCGAAAACTAAGCAGGATATCAAAAAATTTTATTCTTCATTTTTTATTTGTCTCATCGAGTTACATAATAATCCATCACCAGATTGCGGTGTCACGTTTATCCTAGAGTCCCCTTGAGGTGTTTGTACATATTCCCCGTGTTTGTTGGGAAGCGGTCAAGCCCCCACCACTCCGGCCATGCCCCCCCACTCCTCCGCCGGCCTGCTTCACTCCAATGCGTGGTAAAGGTCTCTTGCGTCGTCTCCATTTTATTCCTTCCTCCATGCTATCACTATCTTTCTAGATTGTAATGTCTGCAGTTACTTTCACAGATCATCAACACTTATTATAAGAGTAATCTTTGGATTTGTTATTGATGTGAGGAAACTAAGTTGTTTATATAAAGTTTGTAATGAAATGTAAAGTAAGGGAGGTATCATACAAGTTATGTAAACGTTGTGAAATGAAACATCTATTTGCCACAATTCTTTCGTCGGAATGCTCCATCTTTTAGATAACATCAAGTCAGGTGTAGTTGACCCAAAAGCTGTAATTCGTGCTGAGACCACGAGAAGATCTTATACTTTACAGTTAAGTAAGCATCGAGACTTCGAAAATGTGCACACAGCAGGTGTAAATTCACTAGACGTGGACCCAGTTCAAGGAAAGTATCTTATTTCCGGGTCAGCTGATGGGACCATACACTTCTATGACTTGTTTAATTACACAGGTTTACCGCATTTCACTTCAAAATTGGTGTATAGAGTAACTAGATCAAACAAAAATGCGCATAAACATAGTATTGAATGTGTTCAGTGGTATCCATTTGATGCTGGCATCTTCCTTACAAGTGGTATGGACAAGCAGTTGAAAGTTTGGGATACTAGTTGTATGAAACCAGCTGATGTGTTTCACTTTGCTGGCAAAGTTTTCCAACATCACATGTCATCTGTTGGCACAGACTCTAAACTTACTGCTGTTGCCACATCAATTAATCAGGTTATACTTGTTGATTTAGTATCAGGATCAAGTACCCACGAGTTGAGAGGTCATAATAGTGCAATACTAAGTTGTAGGTGGTCACCAAGGGAAGAGCACCTATTGGCAACAGGAAGTTGTGATAATAAGATAATATTGTGGGATGTGCGGTCAGCAAAAAGTTGTTTGAAAATATTAGATCAACACAATGGTAAAGGGCGTTCTAGTAAGGAAAATTCTGGGACTCACACAGCTCATGATGGTTATGTAAATGGACTGTGTTTTACAGCTGATGGTTACTTTTTGCTTTCATTAGGCACAGATAGTAAAATGCGTTTGTGGAATAGTTATACTGGTAAAAATGAGAGGGTTAACTTTGGGAAAATTTCTAATGAGACTAAGAAATGTGTTCAGTTTGATGTTGCAAAAAACACAGATCCAGTGTTAGCATATGTACCATCAGATGGAAATATATTTTTGTATGAAGTGGAAACAGGTGTGAAAGTTAATACATTATCTGGACACTATAATTGTGTCAACTGTTGTGTATATCATCCTTTCTTTTATGAACTGTACAGTGGTGGTAATGACAGAAATATTCTCATTTGGACAGCAGACGAGAGTCAAGATGCAGCATATGACGAGTATCTTAAATCACTGAATACAAAATCTGATCCCTGTGATCGAAGAAGATTGATGCCTTGTAGGAATCCAACGATGGATATGTGGAGTAGTGATGAAGACTAATCATAGCTTTAAAATACATATTTTAATTTCTGGTAGATCTGTCTTCTTAAAGCATAATGAATACAATGGCTGTGACAGTGAGTAAGTAATTTATTTAGTATTTAATAGGATGAAACACACATTATTTATAATTAAAAATGCATCATCTACAAATGCAACTATTCAGGCCATTTTAGGACCATGAACTACTGCAGGTATTATTGTAAAGTAACCATAATCTAATTTTATTAATATTTGAAGAATCTTTGGTACTAATTTGTATGTTAATAGATCATTCTTCATCACAGTATCCTGTTCAAAAGCATAAGGGAGGAATACCAGTCTGCTGGTCTAGAGATATTGGTTTGGCATTTTAATGCTTCTAATTCACACGAATAATGGAACATACTAAGAGTTGAAATTCAAATTAGGTGACAGTACTTATATTCACTGATTTTGTATGTTTGAGCAATGTAATATGTCATGTGTGATTAGTTTCTATCCATTACAGAAAAAGGGGATAGCTGGAGATGATATTTCCACTGTTAAGACAGTACTCCACCCACACTAATACTGCAATAGTTGGTCGCAAGCTGTATCATTTTCCAGCAGTAATTAGGTTGTAATACACCCTGGACCAGCATGTACAGTTTCAAGCAGTAATTAGAATGAAATGCTTCTGGGCATATTACAACTTAAATACTGCATGGAAATGATGTTTTGTGATTGTATACTGTGGTTACAGTGGAATTACCATCTCCAGTTAACCCCCGAAAATATCAAATTATATGGCTGTTGTATTGTAGATTTTGTAATCATGTTAAAAATGACAATCTTGAATAAAAATATATTTTGCAGTTTTATAATTTCTTTTTTCTATCTCCTTTTTACCCTTTTAATATGCCACATGGTGTTCAGAGTCTCCCCACAGCTGTGAATGAATCAGGGTGCATGTTAAAATCTTCCCCCTCCCCCTTTTTTCAGTGGTGGTCTTTTAGAACAAGTGGTAATAACAAGAAAGTAAATCAAATCACACAATAGGTATCAAAGTATTTATTTAAATCCTGGTCAAAAAGCGTTATAACTCTGGAGTAATTTCAACTCAACATTGGTTAAAATGATTTGTATCATTTTTGAAATTTAATAAATTATTAAAACATGATGATGTCTTGATGTTCTGAGAAGGCTGTAGTTTCCTGACAACATCTTGAGGAAGGAAAAGTGTCTTTTTATTTCCATGTTTGAGGGACCCTTTTGTAGAAAACTCTCACATATCATTCATATCCTGGTTACAAAACTATGGTGCCACCTTTTTTTTCCTGTATACTTCAGCTACTAAGAAGTCTTCCTGAGAAAATGTATTAGAAATATGATGGCTTGCTGGAGCTTGAAACTCAAAAGTCCTTCTCAGTATAAACTGTTTATCATTCTCATAGGCTCATTCCATGCCAAATCACCCAAAATAAAGAATTCAATGTGCTCTTAGGTCTCAGATTTTTTTCATATTTTGTGTGTGTATAGATACCTTAGAGATATGACCATAGGAATTTTTTCAATTTTTTATCTAAAAAATTGGCTTCAGAAAAAATATTTGAAATTTTCACATTTCATGCGATTCTTCCCACGATTGTGTTGGCATCAAATTGCATAAAATGTTGTAACTCGCTTATTTTTGGAACAACATACATCATTTTGGTATCAAATTAAAGCTAATTGTTGATACTTTCTAACTAAGTAATAATATTCACAAAACAATTGTTATAAAAAATTTTGGGAGCCCTCAAAATGAAAATTTTGGTTTTTAAAAGTGTTGCAATAAATTTGCAATAACAGACAAGTACCAGCAGACGCATACTTTAAATTTTAACAAAAGCTCAATCGCAACATGTGTTTTCAGCTGTAAAAAAACTAAAAGGGTGTTTTTTGTGGTTGTTAAATAATCCAAGTTTGTTGTTCTCTGCTGTTTAACGGTGATTATGATTTTTTAGCTGTCACTAGACCTTTAAAAAAGGGTTGAATTTTAGAAACAATGTGAAACAATTTGATATTTAGGAAACATATGAATAGACAAATAATCCTATGCTAAGCTATTAATTGTTTAACCACTTTATAAAATGAAACTTTTAATTCAAATGCACTGTACACTCCAAGACGAACTACTTTGAATGTGAAACATGAAGTTTACAATAAAATATCATGTAACAGATGATGACTCAATGGATAAACATGCAAAAGAGTATTTAAAATATAAAAAAAATTACATTTTAACATTTAATGCCTGTTGTATGGGTGCTGATTTATAAAATGTTCTTAACTGATTCTAAAATTAATTGTTGAATATCTTTTTCCACGACATATGTTCTGCCTGATGATGAAGTTGAAGCAGGCACTGGTACTTCTTGTATAATGTTTTCAAAAGGTACCCAACAGCTGTCACTTGGTGTTGGCCATATAAATGTTTTTGAAGGTCCACAAGGGTGCATGAATTGAATTTTTGCATCCCTCACATTCAAAGAACATTGTTGCACTTTCCCTATCCACCATTTTTCTCCATAAATAACTGCATAAAATTTTTCTGGCACTATATGCATAAGATCTTCTTTATTTTCCCTACCAACATAAGTTTTAAAAGATGTTTGAGACGATGAAACTCGTTTTACTAAATAATTGTCTTATTCATTGGCAGGAAGTAATGATTTTCCCTTGTTCCGGGCACAGTTTTAGCATTAGCATACCGTTCTTCTAAATATTCATGGTACATACTAATATCTCTTGAAGTGTTATAGAATGTTTTGATCCCTTTTATGTTTTCAGAAGAAAATTTATACAAGTCTTCAGGACTTAAAATAAAATTATCGGTTGTTCTTTGAAGACTCCATTCGGCTGTTATTCCATGATCTTCTTTGTGAAAATTATACCTGTATTTTACAAGATGCTGCACAAGGCTTTCATTGGCAAAATATTCAAGCAACCGTTCATCCTTTTGTTGTTTATTTTAAGAATGAAAAAGAACTTAAATCATTATCAATGTGTTTCATATCTAATTGTCTAAAACAGGTATGGGCAACCTTTTCTTAGGTGAGGGCATAATTTCGGGACTTAATCAGGTCGCGGGCCGGACTTAATTAGGTCGCGGGCCGTAGGTAAGAAAGAAATAGATAGTAGTGTATAAAAAGGCGATAAAAATTCACACATTTTTTTTTACTAGAATTACAATAGGATAATCAAACATACAAAAAGCAAATTAACAAAAACAGATAGAAAAATCGAATGAAAATTAATGGGAGACTTGAGTTTGAAGCGTTATTTGAAATTTCTGAATCTCTCGCGGGCCGGACTGAAGTTGGTGGAGGGCCGGATCCGGCCCGGGGGCCGGGGGTTGCCCATATATGGTCTAAAACATGATACTACTACATTTTTTGCATACAGTACATTTTAAAGGAAATACCTAACATGACCCATGCCATTTACTTCAGTGATGGAAGTGCAGCCCAGTATAAAAATTATAAAAACTTTATAAATTTATGTTATCACAAAGAAGATCATGGAATAACAGCCGAATGGAACTTTTTTTCAACCAGCCATGGTAAAAATGCTTGTGATGGTGTGGGTGGCACAGTTAAGCGATTGGCGACAAGAGCAAGTCTTCAAAGAACTACCGATAATTTTATTTTAAGTCCTAACTTTTCTTCTGAAAACATAAAAGGGATCAAAACATTCTATAACACTTCAAGAGATATTATTATGTACCATGAATATTTAGAAGAACGGTATGCTAATGCTAAAACTGTGCCCGGAACAAGGGAAAATCATTACTTCCTGCCAATGAATAAGACAATAATTTTAGTAAAACGAGTTTCATCGTCTCAAACATCTTTTAAAACTTATGTTGGTAGGGAAAATAAAGAAGATCTTATGGATATAGTGCCAGAAAAATTTTATGCAGTTATTTATGGAGAAAAATGGTGGATAGGGAAAGTGCAACAATGTTCTTTGAGTGTGAGGGATGCAAAAATTCAATTCATGCACCCTTGTGGACCTTCAAAAACATTTATATGGCCAACACCAAGTGACAGCTGTTGGGTACCTTTTGAAAACATTATACAAGAAGTACCAGTGCCTGCTTCAACTTCATCATCAGGCAGAACATATGTCCTGGAAAAAGACATTCAACAATTAATTTTAGAATCAGTTAAGAACATTTTATAAATCAGCACCCATACAACAGGCGTTAAATGTTAAAATGTATTCTTTTATATTTTAAATACTCTTTTGCATGTTTATCCATTGAGTCATCATCTGTTACATGATATTTTATTGTAAACTTCATGTTTCACATTCAAAGTAGTTCTTCTTGGAGTGTACAGTGCATTTGAATTAAAAGTTTCACTTTATAAAGTGGTTAAACAATTAATAGCTTAGCATAGGATTATTTGTCTATTCATATGTTTCCTAAATATCAAATTGTTTCACATTGTTTCTAAAATTCAACCCTTTTTTAAAGGTCTAGTGACAGCTAAAAAATCATAATCACCGTTAAACAGCAGAGAACAACAAACTTGGATTATTTAACAACCACAAAAAACACCCTTTTAGTTTTTTTACAGCTGAAAACACATGTTGAGATTGAGCTTTTGTTAAAATTTAAAGTATGTGTCTGCTGGTACTTGCCTGTTATTGCAAATTTATTGCAACACTTTTAAAAACCAAAATTTTCATTTTGAGGGCTCCCAATTTTTTTTTATAACAACTGTTTTGTGAATATTATTACTTAGTTAGAAAGTATCAACAATTAGCTTTAATTTGATACCAAAATGATGTATGTTGTTCCAAAAATAAGCGAGTTACAACATTTTATGCAATTTGATGCCAACACAATCGTGGGAAGAATTGCATGAAATGTGAAAATTTCAAATATTTTTTCTGAAGCCAATTTTTTAGATAAAAAAAATTGAAAAAATTCTTATGATCTTATCTCTAAGGTATCTATACATACAAAAAATATGAAAAAATCTGAGGACCTAAGTGCACATGGCACTAGGTGATTTGGCATGGAATGAGCCATTAGTCATCACCTGATTATAATTCTTTTTTTACTCCTCTTTATCTAATCTTTACGCTTCTGGTTGATCTAATATTTGATGTTCCAAACCACCACTGTTAACCGTAATAATAAAAAAGAAAAACAGTATTTGATGGGAAGAGTTTGAATGAGAAGTGAAAACTAATATGGACTGTTGTTGGGCAGTCATTTGAATAACTATTACTCTTTAGCCTGCACTATTGATTGGTTTGTAGCAACGAATTGTTGGAGAGGTAAAAATTTTTTAATGTTGATGGATGTTGGGTCAATTCTCGTAGACAAGTCGGCGGTGTAGCCAACAGCATAAAACTTAATTTCCCTCTCTGTTTTGATGTTCGCAAACTGGCAAAAAATTGGAAAGGTAAAATTCTCTAAAATATTTCTGACTACTTTATTTTTGTACAATTGTGAATTTTGTTCCTACTTATTCCCTGTTCCGATTGACCACGTATTATGGTAGTTCTTACCTGCTGAAATTTGAAGCACTGGTTTAGTTTTTATTCTTCAAGAAAAAGTTTACTCAAAATTGGCAGGTTAAGGAGAAAGATATAATAGAACAGAAATTACGTCAATGCTATACATAACACTTTTCTGGTTAGGTTGCTGAGATGATAAACAAAAGTACATGTAATTAATTTACTTGCATGCTTACCAGTTGCTAGTTATATATGCCTACAGTGGCGTAGCTAGGTTAACAAGGGACCCGGTGCAAAAAAAATATATTGGGCCCTCAGGCCAGATGGGTGACTTTTTTTAATTCTCTTTTTAAGGTCTATCAAGTCTTGTGAGGTTTGCTGGCAGGGATTACTTGAGATTTAGGGGGTCCCCTGAGCTGCACTTGGGGGGCCCCAGTGCATGGCACTGCCTAACCCTCTGATAGCTACGCCCCTTAGTGCAACTCTTTGTATGATAAATCACATTGTGAAAAGGGCATTGTTCCTGACTCACTTAGTTACTGTATGATTGCTTCTAGTCCAGGCATCATAGTAATGCATTGTTTTGATGTGATCACCAGATCAATAAAATGTATATAATAACTGTGCAATATTAAGGAAGAAAATATATCAAGTATACTTACTCATGGTATCAGAGAAGATAGGTAGGTAAAACATTGAAATTAAGGTGGGGGTAGAGTAGGATTATGAAAGTGCAAGGTATAGATGAGCCTGAAAAAATATGATGGTTGTTCCTTAAGTTCATTGCCTAATCAGGGATATGAAATCATGAAACCTTGTAAAACTGCATTCACTTCATCAATTCTATATGTAATACCGGCCAACTTCTTAAAAATAATAATAATCCTGGAACACCTTTAGTCATCATCATCATCCTCAACAGTTTCCGGCCTCTGGCCGGATCTGCATTATGCACAAGCCTCTCCATTTCCTTCTTTCTTCCCACCACCTCTTTGTCACCACTTTGTTCCAGTCCTCTCCTCTCTTCCGTACACCCTCCTGCCACTCCTTTCAGCCATCCATCTCTTGGTCTTCCTCTGGGTCGTTTACCTTGCATCTTAATTTCATGGATCTTTCTCGGGATGTAGTATATTGAGATATTTTAACTATAATATGTTCTAACTTTCGTTCGGGATAATTTTTCTCAAGCTGCAGCTATGTAATATAATTCCACCCAACGAAGCAGAGCTCAAGGTTGAGCAAAGTCACTTCCCGTGGGAAACAGTCCCCCTACCAGTGTAACTCCGAAAGCCCTTAGCCAGGGATTTTAGACGAATAGGATTAAGTCACATGACTTCTCCCCACCACGTTTCTACTCTGGAGAGCGCAGTCTAGAACGGCCTCCGGGGCAGTCGTTTCGCCGATTCAAAGGATGGACCACGTCGCCATACGGCATGCAGATTGTATTAGGTAATGGCTAATGCAGTTTACACCCTCTGGCTGGCTGAGAAAGAATATCCCGAGTGACAGGATTTTATTAGTAGCAGATGCCTTTTATGAGAGCTAGTTTATGCAGTACTTTTCATTTATTTCAATTGTAAGTCTATGTGCCCATTTTTACTGAAGTATTAAAGTCACTCAATTCTTTCAACTACATGTTTTCATTTGTATCGCTGATTCCTGCTCATTACTAGCTATAAGTGTGGGCAGAACGTAGTCACTCTGATCTTATGGCCACATATCTTCGAAAGCTAATCGAGGAGTGGTTGATCAGAGACGAATCCAAACTTTGGCCGTGGTGACTAGCCGCTCAGTTACTACAGCCGCATAAAATGGTGTCAGATTCTGGGGTAGATAGCAGAAATATTGGGAAAGTATTTTCCTATTAGTACGGCAAAGGGATAAATATTCTCTTTCGCTGTAAAAACATTTCTTATGTGTAGCAGCCGCCAGAGGGTAAATGCAAAGCCAGAAACAGTACGAAGAAGTCAGTATTGCAAAGTAATTTTCGACGCTACAAGGAGCGCGAGTTGGAACCGAAACCGGATACTGCAAGCAGATAAGAAGAAGCTTCGAGGAGTTCGCGATCCGCCGGAGAGAGGGCAGCACGGACCGAGTCCCAGCAGCCAGCGCGAGAGCAGTGGAGGGGGTGGACATCGCCAGCAGCCAATAGGACGACGACGCCACCACAACACGAGCTGTCGGCGCCAGAATTCAAGTCTCGCAGTCTCAACCCAGCAGAACAGTGAGTAATACGCAGTGCGCAG
>JARYHS010008075.1:88144956-88259727 GCA_031002005.1 Vandiemenella viatica
TCAAACAGTGTGATAGTTGCCAGAGGAACAAACACTTAGTACCACATACCCGTATGCCATTAGAGCTTACAAAAATACCTGATCATGTATTCGAACGTTGTGCAACAGACATTGTTGGCCCAATGCCGTTGAGCAACAATGGGAACAAATATGTGTTGACATTTCAGGAACGAATTGACCAAATTTATAACTGCAATTCCGATAGCCAGACAAGATTCTGATACAGTGGCTCGAGCATTAGTCTTAGAAGTAATTCTACGCTACGGCGTGTCGTCCATTTTACTTAGTGATAACGGATCGTGTTTTATCAGTGAAACAATGCAGAAAGTATGTAAATTACTAAAGATAAACAAAATCCAGACGTTGGCGTATCGGCCGCAATCAAATTTTGTGGAACGCGCACACCGTAGTCTTTCAGAGTACTTGAGGCATTATATTGACAAGAATCAGAGCACATGGGATGATTGGTTACCTTATTTTGTATTTGTGTATAACACTAGTGTTCACAGTGCAACAGGGTACACGCCACACGAGCTAATGTTCGGTAGAATACCAAATATACCAGGGGTATTACAAAGTGATCCAAAGGAAGTTCACTATTCATATGATGAGTACGCAGATGAGTTAAAAGCTATCCTACAGACACTACACAAGCAGGCTAGAGAGATCAATCAGGGACTGAAAGAGAAAACAAAGAATATTACGATAAGACACAAAATCCACGAGAATTGGAAATTGGAAGCAAAGTTTTGCTAAAAGATGAATCTGTTCGCAGAGGTAGGTCTCAGAAGCTTGACAGTGGTTACAGAGGACCTTTTGTTGTGATTGGAAAACGAGGCGTGAGTGTAACTATTCAACTGGGCAAATATAAAAGACTCACAGTTCATGCCAATAGATTAAAGCCATATCATTGAATAAATTACGAAATAATTCAGTGAGTAGTGAGAACACACCTTAAAAATGCAATAAAGTAAGTTAAAGTACATTTAAAATGGATAGGAAACAGAAAAATCCGCATTAGAAACACATAAACGCAAGGCACGTGGTCGCTTGTTTGTAAACACCGCACCACGTGGAGTCACGGCGTGGCCACGCACGTGGTCACCCACGCACTCCTGATAAACGGCTACTCCAAAATGGCCGACCACCAGTTATCTCGCTAGGCCGGTAGGAAGGCCACTAGCACTCGCCCACGCACTGATAGCGCGGCGAGGCGAGCCCACCTGATAGCAAGGTCTTTAAACGCACCCACACGCGTAAGGCATTTAACTCACAGCGAAGAACAGTCGATTGTGATATTACGACGTACACTTTTGCATTTATAATTCAAGTTACGCACTTTCTTTTACAGATTGCAACAGTACACTTAACTAAACTTTTATTTTGCTTTCAGATGAAACTGCTGTACAGTCTTCTGTTATTAATTCACGTCAGCGTAGCAACGCAAGATTTTATGATCGAAAAGTTCAGTTCCAAGGGTTATAATTTTGTTTACATAACCGGTACTCGGAGTTACATATTAATGTAGAGAATTGTTATAAACGTGAATTTAAATGAATTCGACGATGCTTCTGAAAACTTAGAAAATTATGCATTTCGATCAATCGCGTTTTGTAAAAACAAATTAATTGAGTTGAATGTAACAAGCCATGATTGTAATGAGAGGTCTCAAGAGCAATTTTCGCATATTAACAAATTAAAACAGTCACACAATTTAATTGGGCAGATTAAGAAACATTACTCACGTAAACATTTTGTTTTCGGGGATGACAGCAATGCCATATTAGGCATGAGAAAATTCAAATCACACAGAACACTCCATTAGAAAATTATCCGTATAGTTGAGTACAAATTAATAACACAATAGCTGATATAGCTATCGTAAACGCTCAGTATGGAATTCTACAACCCCTTATCATTAATCCATCCCAAGTTCCGAGGAAAACGGTTATCTTCTATTAAAAATGATCAGTTTGGACGTCTTCTTATCGCAAAATATTTTGACGTATGTTCTCAACATTCCTCTTTCGAACAACAATCAATTTAATATTTACAGAATTCTCCCATTGCCTATAGCCATTGGTAATAATTATAATTATTTGTTCATCTTGCCAGAAAAAGATACTTTAATTATTGACGAGTCTCGCAGATTGTATGCTAAAGTAACTCATGATGAGCTCCAGTGTAAACAGTTAACATCTGATCTTAGTATTTGTAAACAAACATTTGTATTGTCTGCCTCCTTTGACAATGCTCCGTGTGAGGTAAAATTGTTACAGCCAGTAAGATCAATCCCAAGTGATTGTACCAGAAAAATAGTCTCTTTAAATGAAAGTTTGTTTACTAAATTAAACAACAACGAATGGTTGTTTGTTGCACCTAAAGACGAAGGTATGACTATATTATGTGGTGAAAATCAGCCCACGGATATCATTTTCAAAGGAACAGGCAAATTAAAATTCTTGCAAAAATGTCGAGGTTATGGAGCGAATATTTTGATTGAATCACAGCAAACGATAAGAACGAATGTTACCAGTCCAGATATTATACCTGATTTGAATCTAGAAGTCGATTGTTGTATCATAAACAAAGAGAAACGTAATATTTCAGAATTAAAATTGAACTTGCCAATGGAAAACATTGTTAAGAATCTTGATGATTTGAAGATTGCAGGACTAAAAATCGAACAACTCCAAGATGAAATTGAAGAACAAGAGAAAAACGCTTTTACAAATTATTCATTGTCTCAGTATTCGATGTGTAGTTCTTATTTTTTGCATCATCATATTTTGCCTATGTAAACATTGTAGCTGTCTAAGGAATTGTTTTAAGTATTTTTGGCGTAATACTGCAGGTGAATGCTGTAATCAGATTTGTGTGAAAACAACTATTGTAAACCACTCTAGTGGTACTGAATTATCTCGTATAAGAGGAAGAAGACCTATTCACGTTAACCGAGACATTAACAATAAACTCAATGATGAGGATATTGTAGTATTTGAGAGACCTCATTCTGCTATTGGACACAGACGATCTTTTGATCCAGAGCATGATGAAGTATCTGTTATCTCTCGCCATGATCGGAGATAAAAGAAATTTTGATAAGTTTATGTATGTATTATTTCAATTATGATTTATTTTGAAAAAAAATTATATGTATAATGTGCTTAAGTAGAATTAAGGTTGAATGCAATGTAGCAGTTAGAAAATGATAAAGATTACAGCAAGTAGAAGTAGAAATGTGCAAACAATTGATCAAATCCATCAGTGTAGTCAATTCAAGACAAATTATGTAATCAACAATTCATGTAGTAGTTTTAGAAAATGTTATCCTAGAAGCTGAATATAATAACAAATAGAAGATAGTGTTAAGTCAGGTATATAATCATTTCAAGGCACTTTTATTTAATCAACATTTATTGTGTATTTTGTTTAAGCATTTGAGTCCAGATTTTGCAGACTACCAGGTAAGAGTCTCTCCTAGGCTAAAGCCCTGGGTTCGACTCTTCCCCAAGGGGGGAAGTGTAGTATATTGAGATATTTTAACTATAATATGTTCTAACTTTCGTTCGGGATAATTTTTCTCAAGCTGCAGCTATGTAATATAATTCCACCCAACGAAGCAGAGCTCAAGGTTGAGCAAAGTCACTTCCCGTGGGAAACAGTCCCCCTACCAGTGTAACTCCGAAAGCCCTTAGCCAGGGATTTTAGACGAATAGGATTAAGTCACATGACTTCTCCCCACCACGTTTCTACTCTGGAGAGCGCAGTCTAGAACGGCCTCCGGGGCAGTCGTTTCGCAGATTCAAAGGATGGAACCCACGTCGCCATACGGCATGCAGATTGTATTAGGTAATGGCTAATGCAGTTTACACCCTCTGGCTGGCTGAGAAAGAATATCCCGAGTGACAGGATTTTATTAGTAGCAGATGCCTTTTATGAGAGCTAGTTTATGCAGTACTTTTCATTTATTTCAATTGTAAGTCTATGTGCCCATTTTTACTGAAGTATTAAAGTCACTCAATTCTTTCAACTACATGTTTTCATTTGTATCGCTGATTCCTGCTCATTACTAGCTATAAGTGTGGGCAGAACGTAGTCACTCTGATCTTATGGCCACATATCTTCGAAAAGCTAATCGAGGAGTGGTTGATCAGAGACGAATCCAAACTTTGGCCGTGGTGACTAGCCGCTCAGTTACTACAGGGATTCTCTGAGCCCCCATTCTCTTGACATGCCTGTACCATCTCAGTCTGGTCCTCTCTACCCTTTCCTGTAGGGGTTCCTCTTTCATGGTGCGTCTAATAACTTCATTCTTTATTCTGTCCATTTTAGTGACTCCCATTCTACCTCTTAAAAACTTCATTTCACTTGCTTGTACTCTGCTGATGTCCCGCTTTTTCATTGTCCACGTTTCAGCAGGTTAAGTTAAGATAGGCACATAGTACGTATGATAGATTACTCTCTTGCTTCTCTGTGGCACCTCTTGATTCCATATCAGGCTTCTAATGCTCCTTAGGAACGCCTCTGCTTGTCTTCCTCTTTCACTTATCTCGCCATCATTTCCTCCACATTCCTCTAATACACTCCCCAAGTATTTGAACCTGTTTACCTTCTTTAGTTGTTCCCTTACCA
Source organism: Vandiemenella viatica (assembly GCA_031002005.1). Classification (NCBI taxonomy): domain Eukaryota; kingdom Metazoa; phylum Arthropoda; class Insecta; order Orthoptera; family Morabidae; genus Vandiemenella; species Vandiemenella viatica. The sequence goes on from JARYHS010008075.1 coordinate 88,149,592, forward strand.
TCACAATTCCTTGGGCTACTCTATTCTTTTTCCTGGTTGTTACCATGTACTCACATTTCTGGAACACCTTTAGTATGAGTTGTAAATTTGATCTGAAATGGATAGGAAAGAAATTCGTGTTGTGAGTAAATATTAGAGTAAGAAAGAGATGTCATAAGGACATACTTGCAGATATAGCAACTTAAGGAAAGGGTGTTTCTGAGTGTAGCATATTAAGAAGCTGGCATCTAAAAGTGACTTTGGAAAATGAAGCATTCTTGAAAGCAAATCCAGTAGAATTTGTTGAGCTATCTATGATGCACATTATTTTATGACAAAACCAAAACAATAATCACTGCAAGAGAAGGGTGCTAGTTCTTCCACTCCAAAGGAGGCAAATGATGTTTTTCAGGATTTTGAGGGTGTGTTTTCTCTCTCTAGATTTCCTGAAAAAGTGAAAACATGGTGGGAAATTTTATGATAACCTTGTGAAGTAAGTGCAAGCAGCTTTCAAGAAAAAAAGAAATGGCAGGTAAAGAGGGAAAAAAATATATAGCAGCATATTCTTATTGCCATTGCTACAGTTCATGAGTGAGCTTCAATTGGTACTGCAATCTCCCATTCACTCAATCTGGTCCCCCTCTGATTTACACCTATTTGTAAACATTAAAAAAAGTTTCTGTTGGGTACACATTTCAAGTAAAATGATTTATTTATTTATCATATGATATTTATTACCAAGATACACAAAAGATGAAGACAAATGTGCACCTCAAAAGCTGGTACAATAAGTAAAATGATAATGTGATATGGGCAGTCATCCTAAGAATCCTTTTGTGCAAAAAGGCATAATGGCATTTGAATCTCATTGGAGAAAGTATGTGGTGCTTAGAGGAAACTACGCTGAAAATAGATCACAACTTTTCTTGTAACATGTTTCCACCAGTGTCGGGCAATAGATATTTCTGATGATCCTCTCCCTACCATCTGCCCAATCGAGTTTATTATCAAATGATGTGGTCGTTTAAATTATATATAAAAAAGAATGCAGTATGCTCCTAAGGATATAATAATGTTAATGATATCTCATTCATTGAAAACACTACATTAAAGAATAATCATTTGTATAAAATCACAAAAGGAAAATGACAGATATAAAATAAGTTGCTCCTCATTGCATCAAGACACATTAATTTTATTTCACCAAACAAAAAAACAAAGAGGAGAAAAGTGTCAGTGTCAGTATTTTAATTATTGTCATCAGAGATTTGACAAGAAACAAGTAGGAATTGGCCAAGATTTTTATTAACGAACTACTCAGGCAACTCTTGGGAATAAAATATAATCTTTATGGGTTTGCTGCCAGATTTTATTGGTGAAAGACGAGCTTTTGGCGATGTACTCTGCCATCATCTTAAGGTTTGATACACTGTGACAACCAGAGCTGCACATAATATGGTGGCAGAGTATGCCACCGAAAGCTCGTTTTGCATCAACACAATCCGGCAGGAAACCTGTGAAGATTATATTTTAGCAACATGCTGGGAAAGCCTTTGTTTGCATATCTCCTGGGAATAATTGCCAGAAACCATGTAAAACTAAAATCTCAATGACCAGACTGGAAAGCAACACCATGCCCTAGACCATTGCAAATTTTTGTATTAGTTTACATGAGTGCACTTAACAACTTAAACTGGTATCAATACATTTCAACAATTTCTTTAGGAATAATGTGCGTAAATTAGAACGCTTAATTAATTTGAACATTTGCATTCCATAGTCTCTCATCATGCCTTTGTGGACTTTCTATCTGAGGTCAAAAGACATATGAATCAGATAAACATATTTTAATAATTAATTGCAGAGTAATCCCATAGACTGCAGAATTATATTCAAGGATTTAGGTAATCTTACAATTTCTGGATTGCATAATTTCTGGTGCACAGTAAACTGACTTGCTCTCTCAATCTGTAGTTTCCTGCATTAGCAGTAGTTGGATAACTGTCAATGAACACTTGTCCGCCCCTCCCCCCCTTTCCTTATGGCTCATCGATGTTGACGTCAATAAGAGGTGGGAGGATTTGGGTTTTCCATGGTTTACCAAAATCACTCCAGGCGAATGCCAGGATGCTTCCTTCAAACAACCATGGCCGAATACTTTCCTGTTCCTTGCCCCCAGTCCTTACCCACCTCTGATGTCCTCGAAATCAACAAGGAGTAAAGCCATAGCAAAAAAAGAGGTTGGAGAACATGGTAACAAGAAAATGTTAAGGAATTAGGAAATTCTGAAGAAACCATATAGTAGCATCATGCCTGGAGTGATGTGGGAAAAGGAAAACTGAATTCTTTGGCCACATAGGGAAGTAAGGAATGTGGCCAATTGCTTAGAAATTCAGCATCATCTGGATGTTATTTTGGAATGGTGTGACACATGAAAACTTACACTAAATTGTAAAAAGTGCAAGGATTCAGAAATACAAAGTAAACAGTTCAGTTATTGATATGACTCATTCCATGAGGTAATTGGGCATAACAGCACAAAAAAACATGAAATGGGACTTGCACATTAATTTGGTTGTAGGTAGAGTCAATCCTAGGTGGCAATTCATAGGTTGAATCTTGATAAAAATAGGGCAGAACCCATCGCTACCATCCAACAGGAGTTTCATAAAACTACAGAAGTATTATTTTACACATTGAGTATAGACACCTGCCGAAAAGGATAATGGAAGAGCAGCTACAAACAACATGACAAACAATAAAGCTTGGCAACTAAGGTGGTGTTGGGCCATTGCAAGTGAATACTGGAACAGTGGAAATTATTTCTGTGGAGTGATGAGTCAAAGTTTACATAATTTTGGTCCAGTGGATGTGTATGGGTGTGGCATCTACCAGGGTAATGGCATCTGTCCGAGTGTATGATAGTGTTTAAGAAATTCGATGGCACTGTGTCACAGCCTTTGGTATTTAACCACTGGTGTTTTTCCATCGTAGCATGAGACCTATTATAACATTCTAGATAATGAAATGCTTCCAACATTGTGGAATTTTTACGGAATGGACCTGTCATTACTTCCAGGGTGACAATGCCAGGCGTCATTTTTCAAGGGCTATTATGCAGTGGTGTGGCAACACAATGTTCACCAATTGGACTGCCCTGTGGAGAACCCTGACCTCAACATTATAGTACATCTTTGGTATGAAATGGATCCCCAGGTGAGGACTTGTCAGGAGTAACTAAAATCAATTGCCAAGCTCATGGAATGGTTGCAAGAGGAATGGTGACAAATCCCTGTGCTTGTGAACACAGTGGGATTACTCTAGGCATGGCCTAAACTTTAATAGGAGTGGGAAGAAGATTATTACTGAGTTGCCAACTAAAACTGCAATGATGGTCAATCACAATAATGGCGAGATTATGAAGAAGTCTTTTAGGGTAGAGGATGCTGGTGAGAAGACAATAAAACATGATCAAAAGGATAGTAATACACATTCCGGGAAGGAGATAATGAAATTGACAAAACAATAAGAGGTAAACAAAGGATAATTATGAGAATATATCATAGCCAGATACGAGAATTCTTACAATAAGTGAACATCAGAAGCATAATAAAGAATGTCAGAGAGCTTGGTAACATTGTCCAGATGTAAAAACCACTTGAAATTATTTGGCTCACGTCATGACTAAAGGAAGGACAATAACACTTTCCCATAAATGTTCGTCTCTCAACCACAGAACACACATGATCAGTCATCCTCCCATACAGTGACACTGGAGAAGGCAATGGAAAACCACTCCAATTCATCTCCTAGCGGGAATGATAACCCCTCTTTAATGCCTACTCCCAGATACTGTATATGGTGAATTTTGACTATAGAATGTACTGCAGAGTTAGGGAAGGAGTTGGTAGGGGAGTATTCATGTTACAGGACTCAGTGAGCAGGTGAGATGGGTATAAAAATATAAGTGGGTGGTTCAGAGAAATCATAATAGCTATTGTTCACTCCCAGTGAACACCATTTAAGTAGCCTTGAAGCTATGAATAAGTGCACATTGTATTTTTATTACCATTTATAATTTCAAATTCTTTCAACATTTTTAGAAAATTATTAATCGTTTCCAATCCCTGACTCCTTTCTCCACAAAAGAAAATTTTCCCAATCCCTTATGCATGAAATCAAATGTAAGCTTGTGTTTATGGTCATCTTATCCCCTTCAAGCATTATTCCTAATTCTTTGACCAATTTCTTTCCAAGCTTCAACGCTAACATATGCCATGTATAATCCCAGCACTCCCTTCACCCTCCTCCTATTGTCCAGTGATTCCCAATCCAACTCCTTTGTCATATCAGTTACTGACTGGGTATTGAAGCAATTTACACAAACAAATCTAGCTGCTCTCATTTGCACACCCTCCAGCTCCTGTACCTGATACCAAGATGTGAGTCACATACTACACCACGATTCAAGCTATGGTCCGACCAACGTTTTGTAAAGCAATTCCCTCATTTCTCTGATACATCCTCTAATCACCCACTCCAGTAAATGAAGGATTTTGTAACTTTTTCCTATCACATGTACAGTATCTCCTCCCCAATTGAGTTTATTATCAAACCTTATGCCAAGATATTTACACTTCAAGCCCTCAACAAGCTATTCTATCACAACTCTATAATTATAAACAACCTTTAGCTGTACCTAATAAGTGAGCTCTTCTTTGCATTTATTCTCATTCCATCTTAACCTACCGAGTTAAATATTCTACCCAGATCATCCTGCAGCTGTTCACATTCTTCTCTCATTTTATCCTAATTTATTACATTATGCTATTTGCAAACAATTTAACTTCTGACTAAATCATCAACACAATTGTTCATTAGAATAATGAGCAGCAATGGTTCCAATGCACTACCCTGTGGAACTCCCATATTTACTTCCATCTCTTTTGATACTGCATTTCCCATTAATTCTTTGCTTTCTACCTTTTAAGAATTCCTCTTCCCAGCAAGTCACTTTTCCATCCACTCCAATGGTTTTCATCTTATTTAATACCATATTGTAGCTCACTCCATCAAATGCCTTAGAAAGATGTGGTTCTACACTATCAACATGGATTTCCTTGTCCAGTTCATTCTAAATATCTTTTCAGTCAATAACTGAAATTTACATGAATACAGCCACGTTGTTGATTTGCAAACCAGTTTCTTTTCTAATGTTTTTGCATATTATTCTTTCCAACATTTTGCCTATAACTGATGTCGAACTAATCAGCTTGTAATTTTCAACTCTATTTGTAGCCTCTGCTTTATGGTCAGGTACTAATTTTGCTCTTCCAGTTTTTGGGTAAGCCTAGTGTTGTAAAAAAATTGTTTTTCTTCTGACTTAGAAAAAAAAATTAAAAAAGAACTGTGAAACTTTTTTTTCTGGGACATGTTTTTTTTTCATAACTACTAAATTTCAAATTTTTAAAGCATTTATCATTTAATATGACTGTTTTAGAGTTTATACTAAGTACTTATCTTAATTTTTAAATCTACTATATTTTTCTGGTTCAGTAGGAAAAAAAAAAAAAAAAAAAAAAAAAAAAAAATATTGGCAACATTATAGTTTTCTTTTATGAACGGGGATTTCCCGAAAAGGCTAGGTTGCGCGAGAAGGAATTCCTGTTCCCCGTTGTTGGATTGATACTCGCTATTTGAACTAGTGCTGCCAGCGCTGTGAATTTATCTGTAAACCTACGGATCTTTTCAAAAACGGTTTTTTGCCTCTTTTATTACTTACTGTGCTTTCCTTATATTCGTATACTTGTTAAACTCGCAGCATATAGTGATACTGAGTCATTAAATTGACAGTAATTATGAATCATTTCCTTGCAACCGTTGGCGTAAACCAACGATTGAAAAGAAATAAAGCTCCTATTTTGTATGAAAATAGATTTAAATTCAAACTTAAAAGACCTTAATACAGAACTATCGGCGCAGTCTTTATGCACAGTGTGTACTTTGTTCACAATTTAAAATTGCAATCTCAAAAGCTTTTGCGTACAATACATCCAGTAAAAAAAAATGTAATCATTTCTGAAGTTATGGATCTAGAGCAGACAGAATAAGAAACAGAAAATTCCGACTCCGGCCAAACTAGTGTTGGTAGTACTGAAATAGTGAATGTGGTACTGACATAGAGGATGAATAAAAAATAGTTACCTATAGAGATACATTTATGAATCACTAGCAGTTACCCGCGACTTCGTCCGCGTTGAAGAGTGTTGTAATATAAGATTTTCTTGAGAGGCCTGGTTGCTCAGTGGTTAGGGCATCCAACTGGAGATGAAAAAGTCCCCAGCTTGAATCCCAGTCTCGGCGAGGATTTTCAAAGGTCCTTAGCTTGACCTTCACCTATGGCATAGGTTGTTGTGTGATGTGCATTTGATAGATATTTGCAGAATATTGAACAGTAAGTAAAAATAAGTTTCGTGAATCATAGTCTCTATTATTTGTACAAAAATTCTGAACAAAAAATAAAAAGGGTTAGTTAAGTTTAAAATTTCGGCAAAAATAATTTGTAATACAGAGATTGAGGTTCAAGTTTACGTCACGATACACATCAATAACTTAAGATAAATTATTGTATCAATGCACCTGTGATTGAGGCTTTGATTTTGTAGTGACAATATTGGCGGAGATTGTGGTTGGATTGAAATTCTGCCTGGACCGGAATGAAAACGAAACCTTCTTGTCACAGCAAAAGGCATGAGGAACTTAGTTATCAGTTATTTAAGAAACTTTAATAAGCACTACGTCACGGTGTGACGTGATGTATCGCGATGTAAACTACTCCCCAAAAAGAAACAGGAAATAAATTAAACCAGATAGAACTATGACATTTTTCACTTTTAGTGAACCGACTTTTGTGCTGGTATACTCATAGCATTATACATTGTTTTTTTTTCAATTATGGTGTATTATTTGATATGTCATACTATTTTATGTACGCAAATGAAAACATCTCTTTGCGAACTTGACAACAGTACCTACCTCTTTTTTTTAAATTTAAGGTGATTTATATTTCCTGCTTCCAAACTATTATTTGTCAAGTGCGTCGGTTTTATGGCTTTTAAACTAAACACAAACTTGCATATGTAAAAATGTTTTTGCTTTTATTTCTGAAAAGTAGTGTTTGCGATTTACGTAAAAAGCAAAGAGTAAACGTGGCATGGCTATCTACGAAGTAGGAAACTTTGTTGTTTCCGAATTGATATTAATGGCAATTTCTAAAAGAACTATGCGTTTTTGTGGGATAAAATCTATCCTATGTCACTTCGCACGCAATTAACTGACTTCCTGCCAAATTTCATTTAAGTATGGTGACTTATTAAGGTGTTATTCATTCCAGAAGTACATCCAAACACACATCCGAACTTTCTTGTTTTCTCATTTATAGATATATAGATTATGTAAGACATTATATGATTTAGTAAGATTTAAAACACACGTGTAAAATGTAAGTTCTGTAAATAAAACTGTAATTTATCAAATATATCGTTTTCTGAAAAAAAAAATTAGAAAAAAAAACCTGGGTGCTAAGTTTTTTTTTCATGTTTTTTTCACAAATCTGAAAAAAAACCTTTTTTTTTCCAATTTGCAACTCTAGGTAAGCCGCAAGACTCTTAGACTTGTTGTAACAATTATTTAAAGGTAAGGTACAATGCCACTACCTCTGTGATTTTTTCACTTTCTTAGTTCTGGAGGATCATATTTGATAATTTGCTCATTCCTGCTTATGAGCAGAAGCTTCCCCTCTGATTTACTCCCTCCCATCCCACGATGATAGTCCCTAACAATCTCATTAAACTAGCCACTCAATATCTCTTCCATTTTCAAATCCTTAGTAATTTCTTCTCCATCCTTCTCTACAATTGTCTGAATACCTTCCATTCCTCTCCGTTTTCTAATATAGTCACAGAAATTTCTAGATGCATTATTTAGTGGTTCACATGAACCAATGATATTCTTCATAAACTCATTATTAACTTCCATCTTTGCTACTGTTAATTCCTAGTTTAGTTGTTTCAAGTATTCCCCACTGCCTTGGTATCTCTTAATTCTGTTGTGTTCTCTTCTCACCAACTTCTTTAATGTCCTCATCTCTCTTTATAGTATATAGATGCTTTACTTCTGCTTTATTTTCTGGTTTGGAATAAATGCTTCTTTGTCCTTTTTTACAATCTCCTTTAAATTTTCCCACTTCAACTTCACTATACTTGTGCCTTGCTTCCATATGCCTGATATTTCTCTTCAGTTCTGAAATTTGTGCCCTTTTTTTATCCATACTTATTTCCCACATCAATTTTGACCACTCATTAAGTGAATCCTATAATATCCAGCACAACTGCATTGCGATCACTACTTCCTTCAGTTACTTGAGACCCCACAAGAGTATCATAAGGCTGCATTAAGAATACATTCAACACGTTGGAGCATCTTGTGTTCTGCTCTACCACTTGCGTGAAGCCTTCTTCCCTTCCTAATGAATTTAAAATATGAATACTATGTAATTGTAATGTGAATAGTACCAACAGATATTTACAATTTTTTAAAATTATTAGCAAATTGTAATTGGAATCCAAAATAATCATGTAATCGGGTACCAAATCAAGAATTTAATGACAATGATTAACTATACTGTAAAGACCTTAATGACTTCACCACTCGATTTGTGATTACTTGCTGCTGCTCTTACTAAAGCATTACATAATTGATATATAGATTGGGCTAGGATTTTCTGGCAGACCGATGTCGATTTCATTTGAATTTATTTATGGATATAAAACTATCTTCGTTCGTAAGACGTAATAATTCATCCACCAACCTAGTTGGGTCACAATGACAGGTGAGATAAGATTAGAGAAATAAGATGCAGTGCTGATGCTTATAAGTATTCTTTCTTTCCTCATGCTATTTGGAAGCAGAATACAACCTCTGCCACTCACATCATTTGTGAATTGCAGAGTATGGACATAGATGAACTAATAACCAACTTTTCAGCTATTTGTAAATTAATAAAACTTGTAATAATGAAATGGGTCTATATTACAACAATGACAGAAATTTAAATGTATTATTTTTAAATGTAAATATGAATACTAATTCTTGTTAAAAATAAGCCTGACAATTTAGTGAATTATTTAAAACTTTAAATTAATTCATTTTACAAAACTTGGCCCAACCATTGCTCATGCAGTCCTTGAAAATAAAGAATAGTTTTGTGAACCAAACCTAGAAAATATTCTACTGTTGTGAATAATAGGAAGTTTTGTTTCAAGAGGGTCTCCTCAGAGTTTGTTGTAATTTTCGAAGTATTTATTTTTAGACAACAAAGTTGGTGGTAGTGTCCATAATCACTTGAAATAATAAATATTATTTACTATTTAATGAATTAGTCACTGGTCATGAATTTTTCGTTGAACTGTGCATGACTAGGATGGCAGCCATCATTGCACAAGTGAACATTTCATTCTCAGAGGGATTGTTGGAATCCTCCACCTAACATATCATTTGTATAAAAAGTTCTCAGGCCTCCCACTGGGGCAGCACATCAATCTGATGTGACATTTATAAGTTGCTCTCCGATTTTATCTACTGGCGAAGTGTCAGGTTCCTGTAGCCGTTGCCCTTATATATAACCCACACCTATCACTGGCTGGTTTATATAACAAAACCTATATACCACTGTATAAGCTATAACAGCAAATAAATCTGAAAGCACTGTATTTCAATGCATGGAGATGTAGATTTGCTCCTCAGTTATCCAGTCTTTTGTAGTGTGATTGTTTTTTATAGGGTTATATGAAAGCTGGAGTTCATATTGGAAAACTACACACTATTCCTCTTACCATAGTTGAAATGCATATAGAAAAACTTTTCACCTGTCTGCAAGACTGTTTGGAGATGAAAGCTGCCATTTAAAGATGTCATCTTTCAAACATAGTTGCAATTTTTAATGCCTTTGCTATGGCATATTAAATTGAACTAATTTTTAAAGAAACTAAAAATTGAAAAGCATCTAAAAATAGATGTTCACAATTTTTTTTAAAATAACTTCAAATCTTCCTGCCAAACTCAGTGCATAGTAATGACTACCTCAGTTCGCTAATATTCACAGAAGGTAAATTTGAGTTGATAGAGGTAATACAGTGGAAAATGATGTGTCATGCATTCTTATTGTGGGGGGGGGGGATGGATGAACAAAACAAGGACCTCAGGGAGAAAGTGAGCACATATTTGGAATTTAGATGAGGGAGTAAGATGATTATATAGATTGGGGACTTAAATATTCCATGTATTAGCTGTAAAGAAAATATGAATAAAATGGTTAGGGAGCAAACATTTGCAAACTCTGAAATGATCAAGGAAGGCATTACACAAGTATTAGGAATAAAACTAGGATTCCTACTGATTACCAGTGACCAAGAATGTGGGTAGTTATGATTATAAGGTTTCTGCTCTGGAATTAAAGTGGTATCTTAGGCAAAGTTATAACAAGGTTACAGTTCAAAAAGGTAATAAGAATTACAGAAGAAATGTTTATTAAAACAAACAAACAAACAAAAATCTGTGAGATCTAAATATTACATTGAGAGGATTAAGTGGTTGATAAGAAGAAGGCATAACAGGATACAGAAGCTACACAAATGATTAATACCTGTAAAGAGGGATGTTAAGGATGTTTTTATGAAAATTGTACTGGCTGGAGGAGAAACTCTAGATGACAGAAATTTGTATGACTATGTCAGGAGACTGAAGGAAAGAGGATATTTAAAAAAAATATTGTTAACGATGGGAAAGAAGTTACTGAGGATATGAAAAAGACATAAATTTTAGGTAACTGATTTTGTGACACATTTGTGGACTGTCATGCAGGAATAATAGAGGAAACATTAGAGAAGAAGCCTTTCCACAGAAACAGAAGTTAAATTAGAAATTGATTCTGAGGATACTTTGATGGAGTACACAGCACATCTGGTGAAGACAAACATAATGCGATTATGGTGTGAGTTGAGTGCAGCTGCAGAGGTGTTTGGACAGAATATATTGGTGGGTGGTTAACATAGAATGAAAAGGGGTAAAAATGGCCAGCTTACTAGGTACACAGTGTAAGGAACCAGGCCGATACCGGGGCTGTAGTATCACCTTAATGCCTCAACTAACAGTTTATGTGGATTCAAAGTTCTGCGGGAAGTTCATAAAATAATCTGAATTTGACAATGTAGCCGTACAGAAACTCAACTAAAAATGCTTAAAGGTCGCCACTAGATCTGTTACTAACCACAAATCTAGAAAAGGTTTCAAGATAACTACAAAATGACAATAGTTCACTTTCAGAAAATTCAAAGTTTTATTTTCAAAGTCACAAAATTCAAATATGCATTTAACAGTTGAGTAGGCAAATCGAACACACTTTTCCAAACTATTGCAGGTTGTGGAGAGAAATTTAACCGACCGACCCCTTTTAGTAAATTTATAAGTTCATGTTAAAAGTTATCCTTGCAGGCTATCACACCAAAATCCTAACATGGCCGACTCGGTAGCTTCACCTTCAACAGACTTCGTCCCGCCCCGACACAAGACTGACGCAGGTTCACTCACATAATGCTCCCCGGAACAAGGTAAGACAAAAACATGATGGCGGCGGGGTCTTTTTATAGGAACCACTAGTATTAGTGATGTAAGCAACTGCATCACATCTTTTCGCTTCCGCGAGATCAAAAGTGTGTGTAATTTATTTAACGATCCAGATTATTAAAAATGTTTAAACTTCGACAGTGTCTAGATTTATCTACTGGAAGTCCAACGGCAGTTTAGTGAGAAATTTAGAGTAATTAGTTTTAAAGTTTTATTTAATTCCGCGTGGTGATACAAAGCTCTAAAGCAGGTGATTAACCCAAACGTTTGAATTTTTACAGCGACAATCAACGACAATCTATCTTCAAAAACTTAATTACCAGACAAATGCTAAAACTTTTTACCAAAACCTTTATATATTCAGAATCGTCTTAATTAGAGCTATTTACTGATATAAATTTCAAATTAATATCTCTTTTAATTAAAAAGCTTATTATTTTCTCTTAATTAAAATCACTAATTAAACTTTACCAAATTATTTAATTTTACTGCCAAAATATCGGGAACAATGCTGACTATAGCTGGTGATAAAAGTTCAGCTGTTGCTTTACTCGATTTAAAGATATTACAAATCTTAGAATTTCTACTTTTATGATCGCGTGTTTCAAAACCTGAACAAACCAGAATATCTCTTAAAATAAACATTTTTCGATATGATAAATACACTTTAAAATGATTTTTATGATGAATTGTCACTATGGGAAAGATTACAGGAAAATTCCTTAAAGTTGAAAACTGCTCTTCTCGAAGTTTCTAAGTCTAGCCTAAGCAAAACTAGAATTTGCCAAAATTCTAAGGTTCTTACAACAGATATGAAAATAAAGGTATTTTATGACTATATGGTGGAGTGTGAATTGCTGGAGGAAGGTATAAAATATAAATATCTCATCATATCATATTATAATATGCTCAGATGAAAATAGACCTCTCAAAACAAAAAAGTAATTTTCCTATAAGCTGGGAAAATTAGAACCAGGAAACTATAAACAGATAAAAACTAAAAGCAGGATACTGACTGAGCAAAGACTCTAAAAACACACAATAAACAGTTTTGAATATTTACATAGTTACAAATTAACAGCTTATTACCCTAAAAGAGTGAAATTTCATCAGCTATTAGTAGGGTTTATGGTGACATTGCAGGCTGCAAGACACTGAATGGTAGTTCAACTGATGGTGACAGTATTTTGATTTGTGTACATTCTACCTCTGTTATGACTGGACCTACACTTACTGCGGAATCCCCAATACAGGGAGATCAAAGAAGCTGAATGTTACCTTACAGAGTGTGCATTAAAAATTCCAGTACTACTGAGTTAACCAGGATATTCTGTTTTCAAAGTGGTATTTGTAAGAATGAACTACTGGACCACTTGTGAGTATGCTTTCAGCATGATGATTTAAACTGTGCAGATTGTGACTCCTCATATCCAGCACATCATCATTTATCATACTATGAAAAAGACAATTATAATTGAGGTAAGTTCATTATTTTCTTCATCATAAGTTATAAAGCATTAAAGAGTCCTATGTAACATGTGGTCACACAACATTCAAAAACATAATTCCAGAACTACCGTCTTATAAATCACCTAAAAACATGTAAGCACAAGAAAAATGGAAATACTGTATGAAACATAACTTTCTATCTTTGTCATTGTTAAAACAGTTACAATCTGTCATGGTAATTTGTCTTAAAAGCCAGGATATTTTCCACATTTTAGTTTGAATCACAAAGCAGGACAAAAGAAGTCTGAAAATAAAAATTTTGGCATTATCAGCACTGCTACTGGTAAACTATGAGACACGAGCTCTCAAAATTGTTTTTCAGGGCTACTACTCTTGACAAACATTATGTGCATTTACTATTCACAAAAATCAATTTATGCTGATATCACAGACAGATACTTGGAAATTACCAAATCTATATGCCAATATTATAAACTTTATATGCATCAGTAAGAGAGTGATTTTGGGTTGCTAACTAAATAAGTTGTCATATAAGGAAATGAGGAAAATTACTATCAAAATCAGAATAATCAGATGATCATTTTAGAAAGATGGCAGCAAACAGGCCTTTGCATTGTTTCTTTCTACTTCTTCATTTTATTTTTTGTAAAAAAAGATGATTTTATATTCAGATTCTCGAGAAATATATTTACTCTTAAAAAGAATCTCGGCAAACATTCATCAAAAAAGGTTTATATTACAATAAAGTCAATATAAATCAATGAAAGAAAACAATTTATCTTTCTTTGTACATAAACTAAATATAAATAATAACAATTATACATATAACTGTTTGTACATCACAGCAATTGCCATTTATCTCATCTTATATTCCTTTCCAAAACTATTGATTCATTTGGCAATTCAAGTACATTAACATTCCACATACACATTTCAGATGAATATTAAATGATAGCTACAGCTGTTAAAAGTATCATTCCCATTCTTTCATAACTCTGTCATAATCTTCTTCATCAATGAAAGGTCGATCAATTGATCTGAAAGAGAAAATACAGTGTAAAATGATGTCGGGTAATACAGAAAAATTTAAAAAAAGAAACAAAACACATATCTTACTGTTTTAATTCAAAAAGTTTAAGCTGTTGCTTCCATGTTTTACAAATAACTGAACTTTGATATTTTGAACAGTAAACATTAAGACAAAAAATCATCTTTTCAATTCAAATTTCTGAATAAATATTAGTATTAAAATAACAGAAAATTATTAGAATTTTAATGTTTTTATTGATAACAGTCAAACAAACTGAATTATGCTACTCCATTAAACAGAAAAATAGAGTACCTAGTTTAACCAAAAAAACTGTTTCATGATGTTTTATGCCATCCTTCCAGTTTCTAAGCAATTACAGATTAGGTAATGCATTCATGTTATAGAAAAAGTAATCACCATAACTTACCACAGAAGCACCCCCCCCCCCCCCCCCCCCACACACACACATACACACACCTAAGGTACAGTGGCCTTCTCTCAGTGCTGAAAAACTGATAAAAAAATATTTTTTTTCATTTTGTCACTTTAGGTATTGGTCACTATTGTAATTTTACCTACTATAAAAATTGGATTCTCCAACAGATTTTTGGTCCATTTAAAGAGTGAGAAGAGTGGAGAAAAAAAAAATCAAGAGCTAAAGAACCTTTACTAGCTAATAAAGTGGCAATAATAAAAGGATAAAGGAAAAGGTGGTATGGCCACAAAAGAAGGGATGAGGACCTCATCAAAGATATGATAGAAGGATGCTCTGAAGAAAAGAGATTATGCAGAAAACCAGACACTTGTGGGTGAATGCTCAAGGAAAATGCAAGAAAGGCAGACATCCCAGATGAGGAGGATGGAAAAACAGAGCTCTATTGAGGAGAGTAGTTGACGAGACAATTGATCAGCTAGAGTCCATGATCCCACTGCAGTAAGTATGGTAAGTGATTGTTCTTTTCTAGTTTTATTGTGATTATACTACTAAGCATACTATTCTTATTTTTGGAAATTGAAATCAAGTATGACAAAGATTACTCAACAGTATAGTGAGGAACAAGCAAGTGTAAGTGGAATTCGTTGATACAGCAGTAATAGTTTGCAATTAGGTGATTCATACCATAAAACAGACTGATTATTATCTTTTATTTTCAAACGAGCAATTCTTGTATATATTTTTGGATCTCGGGAATGGTGCTAATGATTTGGATGAAATTTCATATTTAGATAACGTTTTGACTTTTAAGATTATCAAAATAGTGTTCCACTCTGAAAAAAACCAATTTTACAAAATACGAACAATTTTTGCTCTTGGTATCTCGAAAACATCCCTAACGCCATCTCGTGGATGATTCAGGTACCGGGAAGCTAAATAATATTTTTCTCTTTGGTTTGAAGGAATTTATGTATTTAACCGAACATTTCTTGTATGCTAGCTGACTCGAGGGAATACTAGAGCTGCATGTTTAGTTGTAAAACATTTCAAAAGAAGATATTTAGAAAGTGGCTTTGTCAGAAGTGATACTTATATTTACATAACTTCTTTGAAAAAAATATTGAAAAAGTAGTTATCATTAATTACTACCAGTTGTATTGTAAAATATCTAAAAAGATTATATTTAAAATTTGGCTTTGTCAGAAGTGATACTTTATTTGACAAAAACTTGTTAGAAAATAATATTAGCATTTCAAGAAAACCTAATAGAAAATCATCTCAACCAAGTTACTCGAACTGAAAAAAATTCTGACGATTATTCATGATATTTATTTAACCGACTGCAGTTCTTAAGTAAGTAGGAAGGAAATACTATATTTAATGTATAACAAATATGTAATTAGTGGGGGAAAAAGTTGGTTACTGCACTAGCTCTTAAAAAATTCTGGATACGATCCCGGGTTCAAATTCGGGTGGGAGCAAGAATTTTTAAGATATGTATTTAACCATATGAACTATGGTGGGGCGTTCTGTGGTTGGGATTCTATGTTAAATTGTAGGTCCCAGAGAAAAGGAACTGGCTGTCCTACCTCTGGTAGAATTGTTTAATATGCTTCCTTCTATCCAATCTAACACTATTATATGAGCAACTCTAGAAAATATATAAAATGGGGGCTGCATCACTTTCGGAACCTCAGCGAAATTAATAGTAACCTGTTGAAATTTGGTTTAATTGCTTCGCCAACATGTCCTCTTCACATTTTGCGCTCTTGCTTTGTGGAAAAGTCGCTAGAAAAATTTAATATGCTGAAAAATGAGGCTGAGCAACTGCGAAATGCTATCAGCACTGCAAAAATAACAAAAAAATTATCGGTACAGGGATCATATCAACCTAAACAGTTTCCTTTCATCATAGATTTCCTGGTTAGGTTGAAATATACCCTGGACCAAGAGAAAAAAATTACGCAATTTTGTGTTTTGCGGCGTCCATAGGATATGGTGTATTTGTTTACAATGGAAGCAATCTCTGAGTGCACTTTTCTATATAAGATAGCGGGCATCACCGTATTACAACTCGGATAAAAATTGTCTATTTGTCATTTAAATGTGACTTTTTCCAACGGAACAAATCTGAAATGGCAAGAAAACATTACAATAAAGGATTAAATCTACATTTTAAGAGACTATCACTGATTTTTCGATGCTTAGGGCATCCAACGGCTGTGTGTCACTGTCATATTTCGGAATTTTAAATTCCTGGCAAGTTTTCCGCAAACAAGAGCGCAAAACATAAAGAGGGCATAATAACAAATTTCAACAGGTTACTACCAATTTCGCCTCGGTTCCGAAGGCGGTGCTGTACCTGATAAAATTAATTTCTCACAAACGTCTCTAAGGATTTTGATGAAATCTTGCATACTGAACAGAAATCGAAAGAGTGAAGATCGGTCACCCAGTTACTTATTAATTTAATTGCGATGGAGCCAACACTCTGGTGGCAATTTACCTGGTCATCTAATTTCCCCTTTTATGTATATATTCTGTCATAATTGGAATGTTAAATTTCTCCCACATTTACTATTCTGATTTACAAATTTTAATTTTAAATTCCTTAAGCATTTTTGGAAAATTATTCATCACTACATTTGGTAATTTGGTCCAATCCCCGACACCTTTACCAACAAAAGAAAATTTTCTCACTACCTTA
Organism: Vandiemenella viatica; assembly: GCA_031002005.1. Classification (NCBI taxonomy): domain Eukaryota; kingdom Metazoa; phylum Arthropoda; class Insecta; order Orthoptera; family Morabidae; genus Vandiemenella; species Vandiemenella viatica. Next base: position 88,166,896 of record JARYHS010008075.1, read on the forward strand.
TGCATGAAATCGAGTGCAAGCTTGTGGTCATGGTTGCCTTTCCCCTTCTATGCACTGTTCCTAATTCTTTTACCAATATCCCTCCAAGCCCCATCACCAACATATGCCCTGTATATTCCCAACACTTGCTTCACCCTCCTCCTTTGCTCCAATGAGTCCCATTCCAGCTCCTTTATAATATCAGTTACTGACAGTTTCCACAAACAAATCTAGCTGCTCTACTTTGCACACCTTCCAACTCCTGAATTTGATAACCAAACTGTGGGTCCCAAACTACACCACCATATTCAACCAATGGACTTACCAAAGTTTTGTAACCCAACTCCCTAACTTCTCTGGTACATCCTCTCATCATCCTTTCCAATAAATGAAGGATTTTGTAACCTTTTCCTAACAGCTGTCCAATGTGCTCTGCCCAATTGAGTTTGTTACCAAACATTATGCCAAGATATTTACACTTCAAGCTTTCAACAAGCATTCTGACCCCACTATATAATCATAATTAAACTTGTTTCATCCCCTCGTACTTTGTTCTACTACTGATGTAAAACTTCCTTCCCTTATTAAGATATTTGCAAATCTCTGTTCTCTTGTTTACCTTATTTCCCACCCAGCTGACACCAGGTAAATTTAAATCACCTCCAATAATAACCATTCTACACTCACCTCTGAACTGTGAATATGAATTTGGTTTCTCTCCAAGAATCTCAATAATTCATTCTTCCACTACGATAAGCAGCCAATACCCTGATTTTTTATAACCCCAAAAATCTATCCCTAGTAACTCATGGTGATGATCTATGAACACTAGAGAACTATAGTAATCTTTGCTAACCAGCATGAATACTCCTCCACCAAACTGCGCCTCTGTCTCTGTAACCTCCAGGGAAAACCTCATTGTCTAGTACTCCTTTCAACCAAAACTCTACCCCTGTGTGGTTCATGTATCTCTATTAAGTTTGCAAATTTTATCACTTTGTTCTTATACTTGTACAGTTCACCAATAACATCCTTATTATTTGGTTTGTAATATTTTCCGCATTAACCTTTTTCTTTCCAGTTGTACCCAATTCCACTATTAATTCAATAGTTTCATCTGTTTCATTTGCATTTTTATTTTTTCCCATAGTGCATCTACAACCAGTATCCCTTTGATCTCTTATTATTGTCCCCTCATCAGCAGCCCCTAACCTAAAAAAAGGCGCAGTCCTGACCCCATCATAAATGGAAGTGGGCTCCCTTACAGCTTTAGCCAGCAACTCAGAGAGTACTCCCTTCCCCCTACTATTGTAGTGGTGAACTTCAAATTTTTCTAAATACTGTTATATTCAGAGCCTAGCCCACAGAGTCATTTTTATGAATTATATAAAAAAAAGAATCATAGGTCCCAATCTCTCGCCTTTCAAACCCCCTCACTCATGATGAAAGCTCCCCACATATAGCTCTTTTGAATGCTCTAGAACACAGAATACAAAAACGAGTCCCCTTGAAGCTTGTTATTAAATACAAACTAATTTTAACCAAGGGTGGTTTGTAGTTTTGATTTGTTCAGATAAAAAATATACTATAGTTCTGAGAGTTAGATACAATACTGTATGAAAAATTATTTTTCCATTAATATATTAGTTTCTTTATAATTTTACATAAACCTTGCAAAAGAAGGTAACAGGACACTAAAAATCATCCGCACAACAAAACACAACTGACTTTCACCTTTAACGTCTGATTCAATTGTTATGTTTTAAAAACATTAATATTGAAAATGTTTAAATCATTAACAAATGTACAGGGTTTTATTTTATTTTTTAAGAAATTTAAAACTACCAGCACACTGAAAGTGTGTTATAATTACACTCATAAATGAATGTTGTGTTATTGTTAAAACAAACATTCATCATAAAAACAGTATCTGGAAGGTCAGGAGGACACAGCAACAACAATATAATGAAAATTACTGGGTACAAGGACTGAAGTCATTGTACTTAGAATTTTTTTAATGGAATTCCCAATCGCAACAAGTGCAAAGGTGTTATGTATTTAGAAATTAAGTCGCCATTTCTGTAAAATTGTGAACATTTTGTTAAAATAAAATATGAAATTCAGATAATTGATGTTTAAGATAGTAGACTTTCAGCTTACTGATTTTCTACTGAGTTTAGTTTAACATTTCAATTTCTCCGTTCTTACATTTCAATTTCTTCTCATCAATCCACAAAGTTTTTCTTTCACAACAGATAGAGAAATTGGTTATATCTGAAAATTATGTTTAAATTTTTGCTTCTTGTGTCTAAAAGTATTGTGAGCAAAGCCATAATTTTTAATAAATCATTGTTTTTTCTCTATTCTCAATAAAAGAAAACATTTTCTCCTTTATTCTACAATTACTAAAAAAAGGAAGAAATATGGAAGATGGTAGTGTATTCTGACAGGAAACACTAAGCATTAAAAGGGGGTTTTGAATTTTTTTATATAAATAACTCTTTTAAATGAGTTCCCTCCACTTCTAGTAAATTAAACTTCCACATATGTCAAATTTTACTGTCGTGTTTAGCACAACTACCCCAAATAACTGCACCTCACAATCATCTTCTTGCTGTTCTTTAATCATAAGTGTTTGGCACATTTGTAGTGTTTGGTCAACTGTTTTCCACCAAGTCATGAGGCATATCTTGCGACTTCTACCACAAGGACGTCTTAATCTTTCTTGTAAGCCCTTGTACATTATGTGTCTCATAACTGAATTTGGGTATTGTTGATTGCACTCATTTGTTATATATCTGAGGTGGAAGTGAAAAATGTAATTCATTAAATTATAGTGAAATACATACTCTGGTAGCAATTTATCTACAACCATTATTCCCTTCCTTATATACTTTACATAATTTTAATTTTAAACTGTCTCGCCTTTTTCGGTAAATTATTCAACACTTCTGTTGGTAATTTATTCCTACACCTGATCCCTTACCTAAAAAGAAATTTTTTCACTCCTTTATGCCTGAAGTTGAGTGCCAGCTTGTGCCCATCCAGGAATTTATTTTACAAGTACACAAAATTATTCTATCATCATCCTCGTATCCTGTGTTATGCCTAGTACCCAGTTACAGTTCCCCCAATCCTGAGGTGGTCCTTTTGGTAGTCATTTTCCTCAGAGACATTTTCATAGCATTCTGCTTCTATCCATTCTGTACACATGATAAGACCACTTTTTTCCATGCTTCTGGACATACACTGCCTGTCAAATAAAAAAGTGCAGGGGAAAACGAAATAAAACATCGTGGGTTGAGAACATACATGATTTTATTTCAGTAATTACATAGTAAGTCAAATTTACAAAGAATTTGGCAATGGGAGTCCAATTATCAGTATGGTGTTGCAACTCCTCTGGTTTGGATGCATGCATTGTTTTAGCTGGGAATAGTGCCATAAAGCCATTGTGTCATCTCCAGAGGCAAGCTGACCCACAACTGTTGTAACTTATCTTTGATATCTGGGATACTGACATTGGGACTGAGGACCAAGTTGATGTCAGAGCTGGTCTCATACACCTTCCATCAGAAACAGCTCTGGGAATCTTGGGAGTACCTCAACACCACACAGATAGTTCGTAGACACACGTGCCGTTTGTGGATGAGTATTGTCCTATGGAAAAATGGCACCATGACACTGTGCCATGAGAAGTAATACATAAGGACGCAGGATGTCTGTGACGTGGAAGAATGTGTCTATTTCCCAATCAGCGCCAAACTCGCCAATAGCGGTAACCCAAGGTAATGCAGAACAGTGATTCATCGCTGAACACAATGTGATATCATACTGGTCATGGCACCACTCCAAATGCTGCAGTTTGTATTGTGGCATTAATGGCAGACTATGTGTGGGATGGTAATTCCATAATCTGGCTGCTGCTACTCTCTGACCAATGGTACTTGATGAAATAGAATGTTTAGGGGTAGTGATTGAGGGAACTCTAATGGCACAATGGTATGTCACAAAATTCTGCATCCTCATGTATCACCTATCATGTGACATTACCATGGTGCCATTTTTCAACTGGATAATGTTCATTCACAAACAGCACATTTCTCAATGAACTGTCAGCATGATGTTGAAGTACTCCAGTCACCAACAAGATCCCCAGATCTGCCTATGGTAGAATATGTGTGAGACCAGTTCAGACATCAATTCTATCCCAGTGCCTGTATCCGAGATATCAAAGACCAGTTACAACAGTTGTAAATCAACTTACCACTGGAGAGAATACAATGGGTTTATGCTACCCTTCCCATCTGAATCAGTGCATGAATCCAAGCTGGAGGGGGTGCAATGTCATACTAATAAGTGGACTCATACTGCCAAGTTCTTTGTAAATTTAACTTGAATTTATAATCACTGAAATTACATCACAAACTTTCTAAACCCATGAAGTTTCATTTTGTTTTGTAAGACGAAAAGCATTGTCTTAGCTTTAACCGTGTGTAGCCTTAGATATGTGAAGTTATGGCCTTATAACAATGATAAGATCACCACTTAGCTTCATTTTGTACCTCAAGCTAAGGAAAGGTATAGACAAATAATGTTCACCAGTCAGTTATTGTTCGGGATTTAAATTTACCAGATGTAAACTGGGAAGGGAATAAGATAAATAACACAAGGGAACAAAGATTTGCAAATATCTTAATAAAGGAAGGAGGATTTACACAAGTGGTTGAGCAAAACACTAGGGGACAAAATATTTTGGATATATTTCTAATTAATCCCGATGAAAACCTTTTGAGGTATCAAGTAACTGAAGGAATAAGTGATCATGAAGCAGTTCTGATGGATATTAGAGGATTCAGTAAACCAGCAGCCAAAATTGAAGGGGGAAATAGGTACAATTATAAAAAGGCACAAGTTTCAAATTTGAAGAGATATTTCAGAGAACAATTCAGCAAATGGAAGGAAGGCTCAGGTACAGTAGAGTCAAGGTGGGAAGAGTTCAAGGAGATAATAAGAAAGGGGGAAGAAAAATTTATTCCAAAGCAGAAAATAAAGAGAAGTAGAGAACCTATGTACTATAATAGGGAAGTGAGGAGGTTAAAGAGGTTGGTAAGAAAAGAACATAACAGAGTTAAGAGACAGCAGGGTAGTAGGGAATATTTGAAACAACTAAACAAGGACTTAACAACAGCAAAGAAAATGGCTAAAGATGGGTTTATGAAGAGTATTGTCAGTGCAGGAGGACCATTGACCTATGCATCTAGAAATTTCTATGGCTATATCAGGAAACTGAGGGGAAGGGAGGGTGTAGAGACACTTATAGATAAGGATGGAGAAGAAGTTACTGACGAATTTGAAAAAGGCAGAAATTTTAAGTAACTGGTTCAGTGAAAGCATTAGGGACAATGAATCAGAAACAGGAGGGTCTAATTTGGAGAATGAGCTTAACAACACAATTAGAAATGATGATAGTAAAAAATTTGATATTCATCCTGAGGAAATCATGAAGGAAATAAGAAGCTGAAAAACATAAAGGGCTGGTGAAGATAATATTACTACAGATATCTTAAAGATAGCCGGATGTGACATTGTACCTTATCTTGAAATATTATTTAAATTGAGTCTAGACACTTGCTGCTTACCACAGGACTGGAAAAGTGCAATAGTAGTACCGGTACATAAGGGAGGGGTGAGAAATAGAGTTGAGAATTACAGGCCAATCAGTTTGACATCAGTGGTAGGTAAATTAATGGAAAGATTGATATGCAACCACATCAGAAATATATGTGAGGAACGTAAGTGGTTTTCAAGCAGGCAACATGGTTTCAGGCAAGGATATTCATGCGAATCTCAGTTGGTGGGATATATGCAAGATATTTCAGATGAAATGGACAAGGGAGGCCAAATTGATAGTGTAGCACTAGATCTGTCTAAGGAGTTTGACAGAGTAAGCCATAAAATGGTAGTAAATAAGGTAAAAACCATTGGAGTGGATAAGAATGTCATTTGCTGGGTAGAAGAATTTTGAAAAGGTAGAAAACAGAAAGTTAGGGTAGAAAATGTAGTATCAAAAGAAGTGGAAGTAAAAATGGGTGTGCCACAGGGTAGCGTATTGGGACCATTGCTATTCATTATTCTAATGAATAATCATGTTGATTGTTTACTATCTGAAATTAGATTGTTTGCAGATGACATAATGCTGTATAAAAGAATCAAAACGATAGAGAATTGTAAACAGTTGCAGGGTGATCTGGACAGGATATCTAATTTGAAATGTAAATATCTTGGAATTACTTTTGATAACAAACTTAACTGGGCAGGACACATAGGACAGGTGGTAGGAAAAGGTTTCAAAGTTCTGCACTTGTTGGAGAGAGTGATGAGGGGATGTACGAGAGAAGTCAAGGAATTGGGTTACAAAACTTTGGTCAGACCATTGCTCGAATATGGTAGTGTAGTATGGGACCCTCATTTTACGTATCAAATACAGGAGTTGGAGAGGGTGCAAAAAAGGGCTGCTAGATTTGTTTCTGGAAATTATCGCAGAATGCAATCAGTGATGCATATGATAAAGGAGCTGGAATGGGATTCACTGCAAGACAGGAGGAGGATGAGGAGGGTCATGGGAGTGTACAGGGCATATACTGGCGATGAGGCATGGAAAGATATTGCAATAGGTATGAAAAGTAGTGCATGGAAGGGAAAATATGACCATGACCACAAGCTGGCACTCAATTTCAGGCACAAGGGTGTAGGAAGATTCTCTTTTTTAGGTAAGGGTGTTAGGGATTGGAATGTGTTACCAAGAGAAATGATGAATAATTTACCGAAAACTTTGAAAGAATTTAAAGATAAAATTTGTAGAGGGCAAATGTAGGTAGGTGCAGGATAGGGGGAAGATGGGTGTGTAGGGAAATTGCCACCGGAGGCTGTGCTCCATTGCAATTAAATTAAATTAAAACCACTATATTCTTAAAAGAGCTTGCAAAGACAGCTGGATGGGCATCAGACAAAGTCACAGAAGAAAAGTTTGCAAGTTTGCTTAACCAACTCAAGCCAAACCACACCCCATAGTTCACAGTACAATTGATTATCACTTGAAAGAATGTAAAAGTGTGTCATGGGCTTCTACGGTTACACTAGGTTTGAAATCGACTGACACTAGTACCAGATATATGACCTTGACAACTAAAATAATCCTATCTCTCTGAAACTTTTTTGTCACGCAGTTACAAAATTTATAAGATACCTGACAGTTTCTTTCTCAGCCAGTGTATTTGACAAAGGGGCAGACTATTTATAATTGTGTTTGCTGCTGTTTTATTTTTGTTAAGGTCGAACAGCATTCTACTCTGGAAACCCATTTCCACCACAATGAGTTTGAAACTCATCTTGCTCTTTTGTTTTCAATGCTATAAAGCTGTAAGTAAGAAATAGTGTTCTGATTTTGAATACTTGAATTTGGCACATCTATATTTTAGTCAGATCTTTCCTTGTTGACTTGCCTTTAGCTGTAATTCTGTTTTTTCATTTAAAGAACTATATTAACTAAATTTTATTTATTATTACCCATGTATTGTATACAGATCTCCCAAGCTAACCGATAGAAATGCTGAATAACTACACAGAAGAAATAGCTATACATATATTAAGCAAGTCGGTCATGTATGACATCACCTGTCACGCCATGAAGTCACTTTATGACGTCACACAATGACGTTATGCTTTACGCCATTTTTCTTGGTTATGCATGTGATTTAATAACATTTCTAAGAATCTGTGAATAAATTAACTGACAGAATACAGAAAAAAGTATGCATTGCGTTTAAATCGTCAAATCAATCATTAGATTCTTATATTTACATATTATTCTTGTGACAAATAGAAGTATTCCTTTAATTCTTTGTCCATAGATATGTAATATAAAAGTTTCAATTTTCAAACATTAATGTTACCGAAAGCTTTGATTAGATTTTTACTTAGCATGGGTAAGAATTACAACTGGCATTTAACGCTACAGCAGAGGGCATGAATAATTAAGTTTTTTTTTAATAATGTAAGCTGTGCCCTATTATTGAAATTATTAAATCATTTGAACAGAAATAGTTACACACTGATCACGAACAGTGCAGCATACACACAATTAAAACAAATATTATGTGGCATAATGTAAGTTTATAAGATTTATTTTAATTTCCTTTGCTTCCACTGGGAAATATTATTGAGGCTATTATTTCAGCAACATGTATCTGTATCACCATTCAAATGTTGTAATATCGATCTGAATCATGAATAACAAAAAAAGTTTAAGAACCCTTGAAGATTTTTGATCAAATTTATATTGCGATGCATTATTGCCACTAAAATGTGATACAGTACATGTATTAATATGCGTGAGATTGAAGTATTGTTTTTCTGGTGACACGTTTAGTATGTGGTTAAGTTGAAATGCAAGCTGGACCCAGATAGAAATGGAAACTTTTTGTTACAGCGCAATGCACGAGGAATTACATTCAATTTTATTTTATAACAATTCTATTTAGTTAAGCAATTGTTAAGATATGAACTGTCTGAAGTATGTGTTTCATTTAAAATGGTATGTTCATTATCAGTTTTTTTTTAACTAAAAACATTACATGGTTTGAATGAAAGAAGTTCCAAATTGATTGCAATCTATGTGGCCTAAACCACAATTAAATATTAGGTGGCATACCATTTTTAGCATTCTTCGTTTTCACTGGGGTCATTATTTCAGCTGATGTAAGATGTGCCAGCTGTTAAAACATCGATCTTCATCAAAGGTAATAAGAACGAAAGGTGTAAGAACCTGTGAAGATTTGGGTTCAAGTTTATATCACAATGCATGGTGACACTGACATGTGATACAGGGAACGTGTTAATTAACATGTGATTTAAGCTTTGCTTTTCTAGCGGCAATATTAGTGGAGTTGGGGTTAGGCTGCAATGCATGCTGGACCAAGTTGACAACTCAAGCTTTTTTATTTTTAACAGCACAAGGGGCGATAAATAACAATGAGCATTTTTTTTAATAACTATTCTATTTAGTTAAGCAACTGCAGAGAAATGAATTACCATAACATTCCGGTAAACTCATCATTTCTGATGGGCTTTGGGGCTAGTTACATTATAATTAGGGAAAGAGAGGTAAAACAAACCATCATTCACCACAGATGGCAGTAATATGACCACGAAAAACACTTAACAATAAACTAATTATTATTTAGTAAAAACGCCAATACAACTGTTGTCTGATATTCTTTATTTTTCGGACGCGTTTCGCCTCTCGTCGAGGTATCCTCAGCGTACAATGTTTCTGTAATATGCGATTAGTTATAATTTGAAAAAATTTTGTTTACATATAACGAAATTATTCTATCTATATGATGCATAATATGACTTATATTTAACATACTATTTATGAATTATCTTATAGTTTATATTGGTGTAATAGGATGGGATTAATATCGCAACTTACATTTACATTTTGAGGTGTGGTAGTTGGTCTTCTGTGACCTCAACCAGCATGCTGTTTCCACTATTGTGTTTAGCTATATAGTTTGATATACTGTGGCTCTTATGCCTCCACTGGTAATCAACTTTGAAGTACAGTTTAATGCACGTCATTATCAACCTTGAGTAATGACAGTTGATTACCAGTGGAGGCATAAGAGCCACAGTATATCAAACTATATAGCTAAACACAATAGTGGAAACAGCATGCTGGTTGAGGTCACAGAAGACCAACTACCACACCTCAAAATGTAAATGTAAGTTGCGATATTAATCCCATCCTATTACACCAATATAAACTATAAGATAATTCATAAATAGTATGTTAAATATAAGTCATATTATGCATCATATAGATAGAATAATTTCGTTATATGTAAACAAAATTTTTCAAATTATAACTAATCGCATATTACAGAAACATTGTACGCTGAGGATACCTCGACGAGAGGCGAAACGCGTCCGAAAAATAAAGAATATCAGACAACAGTTGTATTGGCGTTTTTACTAAATAATAATTAGTTTAACAAGCAACTGTGGAAGAAAATGGCCTGCAATAACCAAATACTTAACAATAGTTTGATATAATCCTTAATCATCTTTAGAAGAAGACATATGACAAGGGGATTGGATTTGCACACATGATTAAACCAAAGAAATGTGGGGATGGTCATGGTGGGAGAAGAAGTTGCCCAACAATAATTATAATCTCTTTAACAGTCAAACAAAGTAAAATAAACTGAAGAGAAAAATTTATTTTAATATTATTAAAGATTTTTTGATATAGTAAACAACTGTAGTAAATAAATTAAAAATTCAAAGAAAATAAATAAATTAATAATGTGGTGAGTGAAGGTTTTTAGCAATTTACAGGCAATTATAGCAACTTTTACAGAGTATTATAGAAGCTAGGTCAGTTGCAACAGATACTGCAAACAGGCGGGTCAGAAAGAATGTGTCAATCTGTGAGTCGACGACCCACTTAGTAGGACAGGGACGTCAGCATTTCATGCAATTAGCAGCACAATTTGGCCAGTATGACCAAATCAAGATGGGAAGCGATTGGAATATTGGCATCCCCTCCCAGGCAAAATGTAGTGGGGGAAGACAAGCAAAACTCAGCCGCAGGGAACGGCGAGAGGTCACCTTGCAGATTGCCGAAGACACAACTGGTCAGGAGATGAGCGGCTACTGGAGGTGGCGCCAGAGACAGAGCAGAAGTGGCGAGTAGGTCGCAGTGGCAGGAGGTGGAAATGAATCTGTCTAGCCAAAGTATAGACAGAAAGTTCAAACAGGCTTAGAGAGACCATATGATGAAAAGAGTATGTGTGATTGGCTGGAGTAAATGACAGAGAAATATGGCCATGTTGGCTTTTTCAGTATTTCTTAAGATGTCATCTAGTGAAGAAGTGTTTTTGACAATGTATTAATGGCCAGGATAAGCACCACACAGCTATTGGACTTCGCGGTGTATACATAGAATATATGCAGGACGTAAATGAACTGAGAGTTGGCAGGAACACTTCACAAATTAAGTAGGCAAGAGCTATGAGTGATATGTAAGAGAATGAATTGCTGATGTGCAGTTTCGGGTTTTAAACTGCAATCCTATTGTTTCAGAATCAAATATGCTATCAGCAGAAGTACCCATTCTGGTGCTACTACTGCGAAATCTTTTCCTTTCATGGGACATGCCAACTGCTCTACTATATACTGCATTTATCAACTTACTTGCACAGCTTCTTATAAAGGTCTCACCACAAACCAGCTATCCATTAGGATCAACAGCCACAGGAAAACAGTTTATACTTAAAACTCAGACCATCCAGTTGAAGTCCATGCCACTCTAACAGGCCTATCAACTGTTTTACAATGAGAGCTGAAAAAGTTTTCTCAATACCGCTACCTCTTCACAAATCTGTAAATGGGCACTGATCCACCAACATATCCTTGACACCAGGCATCCCCCTGTCCTAAACCACCATTGAGACCCCACCAGTACACCTACCACTTATTTTTATTACAATATACAGTTATTTTGATTATCATTTGTTATTGTGGTGGACTGACCACCATTTTTTTTTTCCAGCTACTGCCATCACCGAGAGGAGGACTTATATGTGGGTAAGAAACCCTGTGTCACGTGAGCAGTAGATTGCATAAATGATACTCCAGCTGGTTATATACATGTATTTATATTTATTTGAATATGTAAAGTTACCATTTAACAATCCTATAGAGCATTTATTCACTTATTCCAGCTGGGTCAGGTTGCTTTGTGACTAGTGCCAGAGACTAATATTCTAGAGCACCCCCATTGGGCTCAACCATCACCAAATCCAACACTCGCTTGGCACAGGGTTTCTCAAACTAATAGCTCTGTGTACCCCTACAAAATTTCCCAGACATTAGCAAACCCCCTCAAAAGAAAAAGGCCTTTAAAAAAAATTATTTAAGATATGTAATGCAGTCATAAACAGCAGTATGTTTTAATTGATGTGATGGATGGGCTTGTTTCTTCAGTAGAAGTAGACATAATTTGACTCTCAATAGTTTCAGAGTTTGTGAGTTGGATAACGTTTGAGTCTCTTGACATTTACTGCATATTGAACCTGTTTTTAACCACTGGTTCATGTTTACATATACTATTTGATCAAAATTACTTGATCACTTTATGTCAGATGGTCAATATAAGTGCAAGTAATATGCATGCAAAAATGTGCACCTGACTCGTAAGGTAACCATTCTAAACAATGTTGCACACTTTTCATCCATCACTTGATATTCCGCAATATCACATGACATGACAGCAGTGTAGCCCTGCCTCTTTTGTTGCCAAACCTAACATAATTGTAGTGAATAATTCAAATCTATAGTGAAATAAAGAATTTGAACCTTGGGATGTTTTTTATGTTCCAGAATTTTACATATCATCTATTTGTGTGGGACATTGAGTGAAAGGAGGAATACTACTCCGAACACACTGGATTATTATGTTTACCAGCTTTGTTACACCCGATATATTTGCTGTAATAAAAAAAATAAACTACTTGTATTCAGTAGCCTGAAGGAAAGAATAATTACAATAAAAAAACTACCAAGGGAATTGATGAATAATTTACAGAGCAATTGCTGCGCGTGGACCATTGTGCGTGTTGAGACAACCATTCATTCACCATAATGGAAATCTTGTCATGATCAACTGGCAAACCCCTAGGGGTTCACATACCCCACTTTGAGAAACCCTGGCTTACCGCATATATTACGCAAGTGAAACATGGAGACTTCAGTTTTCTTTGGATTTGGCTTAAGATCATTCTGCTTGTATGAAGTTCCAAGAGATTCAAGAGCTGTAGTAAGTCTACCTCGATGACTTTGAAAGATTCATGCTGAACAGCTATGGCAAGATCATCAGTGTAAATAAAGGAGTGGTAATGGTTGTCCATAAGTTGATCATTAGTGTACAAATTAAATAGAGCTGGGGCAAGAACTCTACACCGAGGAAGGCCATTCTTTGGTTTATGTGGAGGGATTTTAGCATTCTTAATGCTGATGAAAAATTATTTATTTATGAGAATTTCATAAACTATTTTTGTGAAATTGAGTGTTGTAAATTTAGAAAGAAGTTTCTTTATGTTGATTGTGTCATAGGCTGCTGTTAAGTCAACGAAGGCTACCCCAGTAACTAGACCCTTCATGAAGCCATCTTCAATGTGTTGTGTTAGATGCAAGCCTTGGTCTGTAAAGGAGTGAGCTGTTCTGATTCTGATTTGTTGAGGTATCAGTTTATCCTCAATAACTGGGAAAAGATGTTTCAGAAGTATATAGACGTGACTGAGGAGTGATATCGGGCCATAACTTTTGGTTTTATCTGGGGGTTTACCAGGCTTTATTTGTTGCTAGAAATTGGGATTTTCTTCAGAGTTTTGGAACCTTACAGCTGTGTAAACATCCATTAAACATCTTGGGAAGCCATTTCACTCCTCTATCACCGAAGTGCTAGATCTGCTCAATGTGGCTGTAGTCAATTACTATTGGTTATGCTAACTGTTATTTCTTTGAGAAAGAAGGGGGCACTAATAGTGGATATTTCCCTGGTGTTGTCTCTAATGATCTTAGTTTCCGCAATCTGGTTCTTCCTTCTGATGGCTGCTTTTATGTTGAGTAGTAACTGGTGGGCAATATTATCAGGAGTAACATTATGTAACTGTGTAAATTTGACATTTTTTTAAAGAGTTGTACAGGTTTTTTTGCTATTGAGCTTCATATCAGTGTTACTGATTAGATCAATCCATGTTTTTCTTCTGGACGTTCCAATAGCTTAAATTAGTAATTCCCCACTTTTTCTGGTTGTTTCGGAGAAGGGGGTTTTCCTTTAACAGGTGACAGTATTGTGTGTAAAAGTCAGCTTTACTTGACTGATTTAGTGTCCAGCTTTGCAGGATGCACTGGCATGATATATCTAAAGAGACTGCATTGTGTGCTTTTAAAATTGAAGCATCTTCGGAAAGATACAGTTAGTGGTGTGATAACTTGCTGCAAGCTGCACATGATAGGTTTATGTTGGGTAGATGGTATTGAAGACAGAACTTTCTTCTTGAACATTTGACTGATGTGGTTACTGATGAACAAAAGGTCAGGGTTATAACCTCTTTCCCACAGGTACAGAAGAAAGATTCGGATTGCTTCGGGTTGTTGATCAGAGTCATGTAGTTGGTAACTGCCCAGAGTTCTAACCACAAGCCATTAGAATTACTCTGTAAGTAACCCCAACCATTGAAATCTCCAATAACAATCCTAATTTCTTGGTTGTGAAAGTTCTTTGGTGAGTTGAACTGGAATTCAGTTGCTGGTGGGCTGTATGCAAATGGGACTATAGATTTGTCTGTTTCCACTGTAAGTATTTGTATGTCTTCAAAATCTGTCACGTAGGCAGATTTAATAACTATATTTGGTTTATCAAATATAGCAATACCACATTTGGGGTGTGGTCTCTCTATTAAAAAGCTTATATCTTCAACCTTAGATCTTGTGTGGTTGTTATCATAGTGCGTCTCTTGGATATATAAAAAAAATCAGTCGGATTTTTGGCATCAGTCCATCAGTAAAACAGTCCCCCCCCCCCAGAAAGTCTAGCCTCTCAGAAGAACCATTTACTTGTAGCTGTCGTAGGAGCTGAAATTGCAGTGCAAGGTTTGGCCAGGAGGCAACTTGCCTTCTGTTACGTCGGAACTAAACTCATGGAAGCAACTTGCTTGTCCCCCAAAAAACTGGCAAGTAACCACCAATAACTGACAGATAGTCTCACTGTAGTTTAATCCATAGTTGAATTATCCTCTCATTCCAGAACAGTAAATGTCAATTTTACTGCAGAAGTTTTTACATAGACTCCTGCTTTTGATCCCACTTTGCTATTTACGTAGCTGTAAATCAGCAGATAATTGTTAATTAATTTAGTTCCTTTCAGCTTTTTGCTTCATTTCAATTATCACACCAGTTTTGACATTCTTCTTGGTAAGTAATTCATCTGTTTGTTCATCTTAATTTCAAATAATTAGATATATTTACATACTAGCATCAACAATATCAGCTCAGCAATATGTGTCACCACTAGCATATACATAACAACACTTTATATTGGTTGTAAGCTTTATAAAAGTAATAAAACATGTTCGCTTCACGGTACAGCAAGAATGCAAAACCATCTTTTGTTTTATTCAGCGACAGAGTATATACAATTTCCATGGACAGCATTGAGACTAAGACATTATAACATCCCCACTATATAGAAATAAGTGACAGCCTTATACAACATTACAAAATATTACTTAATATTCCTATTTTATTCATAAGTTTGTAATGTTTGGAGGCTCACACAGCTTTAGTGAGCAAGTCAGCTGTGCATTTCAGCAGTCCGCATGTATTCAAGCTTAATACATTTATTTAATACAGCATCACGAACAAAATGATAATGAACATCAATATGTTTAGACCTCTTGTGCATTTGCTGATTAATTGTAAGCTTCAATGGACTCTGACTGTTACTAAAGATAGTAATCCTACACAAATTGCCCACGATTTCAAATTACAAATTTCTTAAATATACTGCCTGTCTTTAAAAAACCCTTCAACTTTTTGATACCAAGCAGGATATTTTAAGCCATAAATTTACCTTTTCAATTTCAAAACCACACTATAACAATTAAGTACTTTACACCCTCAGGTAAATGCAAGTAAATATCTTTCTTTAGATACCCATTTAAAAAATATGTGGTTACATCTAAATGCTAAATGCCTAGTCATAATTGTGCACCAATTGCAAATAAGAGCCTCAATGTTAAGTATCTAACCACAAATGAAAAGGTTTCATGATAATCTCCACATGCTTTTTGGCAAAAACCTTTAGCCACTATCACAATGGTATCACAAATTATCATCACTTTCAAACTTTTTTTTATTTATAACTACCCACTAGCACTGCACTTGCTGTTGAAGCCACCAGCCTTGCCTCCAGGGCTGAGATGCGGTTCTCCAGTCTGACCTTAACTGCCTTCATCTTCTGCATCTCTTTGATCATATCACCCGAGACAGAGATGCCTTTTTCTATACAGTCCACACTAAATAAAGTTGGTACCGGGTGGGAGGGGATTTTCTCCACCACCCCAAAACTGGTACTGACCTGTTGAAATTTGGATTAACTGCTTCCTTATAATGTTCTCTTCACGTTTTACACTTTCCTTCTTTGGAAAAGTCACCACAAATTAAATTAAAAATGCTGAAATTTGGCATTGCAGCGCAGCTAGTAGATGCTGCTGGTGTTGCAAAATCAATGCTAATCTCTTGAAATGTTGGTTTAATCCTTTCTTGGAATATTTTCTTGCCGTTTTAGCTTCACTCCATTGTAAAAATTCACATAAAATTAACAGAAACAATATATATATCCAAAATGCAATACAACAAGGCTCGCCATCTGAGAATCAATACAACCAGTCAGAGACAATCGATTGCTTCCGTTGTAAACAAATGTGCCGTTTCCGAGATGGATGCCGCAGAACGAATTTCCCGTAAATTTTTTACTCTTGGTCCAGGCCAAATTTCAACCTAACCATGATCACCATGACAAAAGGAACCTGTTTAGGTTGATATGATCCCTGTACCGACAATTTTTGTGTCATTTTTGCAGTGCGGCTAACATTGCGTAGTTACGGAACGTCCCACATTTCGGCATTTTTAATTTAATTCTTGGCAACTTTTCCAAAAAACAAAATTCAACAGGTCCGTACCAGTTTTGGGGTGGTGGAGAAGATCCCCTTCCACCCATTGTACCATACCTCTGAGGCGGTTTCCTTATTCTTTTGTGCAATGTTTTAATTTCCACAATCTCAATTGCACTACTTTCTTCCAAGATATCTTGAACTACTTCAGCACATCCTGACTGAGATTATTTCAGTAATTCTGGTTTGTCTGTTACTGATAAATGCTCTTCTTGACCAGACTCCCCCACTTAAATATTTATTTTCTTTATTCAATTCAGTTTTTATATCTTTCACATTATCTTCTGTATTCTTTATATGGCCAAGTCTTCAGTGCCATTTAGAACCACCAGTTAACACAGGAGCAGCCAATAAACTGTGCTAACTTTTCATGTTATGTTTTATCTTTAACTTGTAAACACCACAAATAAGTTCTCCTACAGCCACCAATGCATCATTCATATTATATATGAAACAATTCTGTGAATCAAAATGAACTTTGTTTCAGCTCTTTATGAGTTCACTCACTGACAAGAGGTTAGTCATCAGACTTTGCACGCACAATCCATTTTTTACAGTAATATCATAACCACAATCTGTAGTTATTTCTACATCGCTGGTACATAACATAGGTACTAATAGTAACTTCTGGTGCATTTGACAAATACGATGCATTTTTTTATCCAATGTTCATTCAGTATCATATGAGAACTTGCACAGGAGTCAATATACCAATCTCGTTTACCAAACTTGCCGGATAGAAAAACAACACTAAATACATTTGAGTGCTTAGGTTCATCTGATTTCACCAGCAATGAACATTGATTCCTGTAATGCCTACTCCTTTTACACCTGTAACAAGTGATGGATTTAACTCTTCTCATTTCGACAGTTGACTTTTTTGCGACATTGTTTCCGCTTTTGTTTTGTCTGTTGGCAGTCTTGCTTTTGTGGTTCAGCCAACCTTTGGAGGCAGAGGTTTTTTTCTTCTTCTTTAATTCATCCGAATCTGACATTTCCCTATCAATCTGTTTTGTCTTGATGACATCAGCCATAACAGGAATTCTGGAATGTTCAGTCACCATGGTCATAGGTGGAAAATCGTTCTGGTAAATTGGCCAATAACAATGAGCCAATCCATTTGTCATTTATAACAAATCCAGTTCCACCTAATCTTTGTGATGTCTCAATAATGTCTGTCACATACAATGTCATTAAGTCACAATTATCAAGCCTGACTGATATAAGGTGATGAAGTAAGGTTATTCTTCATGTAAATCCGAAATCTTCAAACATAGTTTTAAGCTGTGCCTGTAGTGCCTTTGTTGTTTTAGCTTGCTTTATACACACATACAACGCTGGATCAATTGTAAGAATCAGCTTCGTTTTCGCCTTTGCATCATCTGCGGCTGCGTTGCTAGTACTTCCTTTATTAAGCTGGACATGCCTTCCAACACCAACATATTCTCCGTTGCAAAAGCCCACATGTCGTAGTTGTCTCTACCTTTAAGCTTAGGCATGTTAACTACAAAATTCAAAGCCATCTTCAAGCACGTAACTAATTATTTATAATATTATGACTTTTCTGTTTACTAGAATGACGAAGAAAATAACTCTGGGTCACAGTCTAGGCCCATAATCTAATGAAACACATTCGCTTCACAGTACAGCAAGAATGCAACAAGAATCTTTTGTTTCAGCCACAGAGTATACACAATTTCCATAGACAGCATTGAGACCAAAACTAAGACCATTTATTTTCATATAATATTACAACAAGAAGTTTATGTAGTTATCTAATCATTAGATCGCTCGACAAATCAGCGTCCAAATTTTCAAATTAACTCTGCAATAATGACGCAGGAAGTAATGCTGTGAGATGGTGTTAATACAGAAAGCTAGTAGATAGTAAACTCGGCACTTATAAAAGTTGAAGGAAGGAGAATCCCTGCTACTCTTGTTACATCACCTTCAGCAGACCACATAAACTGAAAAATATACCAGTGTACAAATACAAACCCTTGAATGCTCCTAAACCATCCAAGGCTTCTTTCCTTGTAATAGGTCTCATAAAATAGGCAATATTCATTCATCCACAACCAATTACAACTCCACCATTGGTGATACCCATCAAATAACAGGACATTTCATCTGCACCTTGTTCTACTTCATATGCCAGACCAACTGGCCCCTTTGCCCAAGTTCTTACATTGACGCCACTCTGAAGCACAAATCCTTCAAAATTAATAGCTAAAGACAAACAGTTTACTCCCAAAATTTAGACTACCATGTTGCTGTCTTTTGTAACTCCCATGACAACAAAAAGTGTTTCACAGTCAGAGTCATCACAGTACTCCCCAGCCAAAGTCTATTTGTGAGAATTGGCCAACCAACACATTATGGATACCAGACAGCACCCCAGGCCTCAGTCTCAATACAATACAATACATTCATTTTCCATTGATCCCAATATAAGAGACTGGCTCTGTGGGATGTGTAAGTTGTCAATTTACAGAAAAAACAATTACATAACAAAATAATACATACACCAGAAGATGTACAGTCATATCATACATGGTACATTAATTATGTCAACTATATTTACACAAGCTACTGACAGTTTATTTTCTAGATACCTTAGAAATAAATTCTTCGAAAGAGTAGGAGGAGTTGTAAATTAAAAATTCTTTCTATTTTTCCAGAATTTATTCTTATCATCTGCTAGACATTTAATATGTGTTGGGAGCTTATTGAAGATATGTATCCCTGAAAATCGGACCACCATTTGAACAAATGACAATGACTTAAAATCCTTGTGAAGATTATTTTTACTTCTAGTGCCACAGTTGTGTATTTTACTATTTGTTTCAAACAAAGTATAATTTGTGACTACAAAGGACATTAATGTGTATATATACTCAGCCACCAATGTTAAAATCCCTAACTTATTGAAGAGCTCTCTATATGAAGTTCTATTGCTAACCCTACACATATTTCTTATTACTAACTTTTGGGCTTTGAACACTTTGTCTCTATGGGTAGAATTGCCCCAGAATATTATCCCATATGACAATAAGGAGTGAAAATAAGCAGAATAAACTAGCTACCCCATACAGAGATCACCTATAGCTGAAACTGTACGAATAGCAAATGTCACTGCACCCAATCGTTTTAGTAAATCAAATACATGTACCTTCCAATTTAAATTATGATCAATATGCAAACCTAGGAATTTCACGTACTCTACCTCTTGAATGGACTGGCCTGCAAATTTTATGTCTGTAGCTGGTGTTAATCTGTGTGATCTACTGAATTGCATATACTGAATTTTATCAAAGTTTAAAGACAAGCCATAAGCTGAAACCATTTATTAATAAGGTCACAGACATAATTTGATATATATTGTGTAGATAAATCAAGAGTATTTTTAATTCCTATGTTTGTGTCATTTGCAGATTGGACAAATTTTGAGTTTTTAGATGCAACACAGGATAGATCATTTATATATATTAAATTAAAAATAATATAAAACCCTGAAGCACTCCACACCTGATTAATCACCACTCAGAAAGCAGTGGACCACTTAAGGCAGCCTTAAAATTCTAATACACCTCTTTGCAATCTCATCCTGGTAAACCCAACATTTGAATGTAAAGTTTATTCATATATATATTTTATATTTATCTATTGCATGCAAGGCTAATTCAAAAAATAAAGAATATTTTGTTCTGATGAGCCATGCAGTTTTACCACAATAATCACCATCATTCAGTGACATTTCCCTTTCTTTGTGCCAGTCTGACATTAACAGCAAGCCGTAACAGTCGTTTACTGTTTATTCATGCAAATTTAAAATGTGTGACAAAATTAACACTTCCACAAAGTGTGAGGTTTGTAGTGTAATATGATTTTTTAATGTGAAAAAGTTTGCCCCATTGAAATTTACAGACAAAACACTGATATTTATGATAATGTGATGAATGAAGCTTCAGTTTGAAAATGATGCATCATATTTAATGGTGGATGGATGATATGCAAGGTGAAGAATGCTCAGGCCAATCTTCAGTTGTGACTGATGAACTCAAATCAAATATTGAGGAAAAAAATCTACACAATAAACAATTCATTATAGTTGGGCTACCTTCATTCTTTCATGAAATTTCAAGAATGTCCTGTACAAAACTGTTAGTGGTAATTTGAGCTACTGAAAAGTGTGTTCCTCGAGTTTTTATGGCTTAATACAAACATAATTAAATGGGACCACTGACTTTCCTCAGTTGGTACAATAAGGGTGGTGAGAACAACATTGTTACTGGTGATGATACCTGGATTTTGCATAAAACTCCAGAAAAAAAGTACCGGTCAATGGAATGGCATTATTCTTACCCACAATAAAAAAAGCTAAACTAATTCTGAGCCACAGAAAGATTTTGGCTACAGTTTTTTGATATCAACAGGGCATTCTACTATGTGCCTGGACAGGAGACCATAAATACAGTGGATGACTGTCAGACTTTTCAGCGACTATGCTATGAGATTTGAAACATAGGCGTGGATTTTTAATCTTGGTTGTCCGGGTTGAACCATGTCAATTTGTCGAAACCTAATGTTTCGGCCATCATTTTGTGGCCTTCTTCAGAGTACTGTCACAACTGGAACTGCTGCCGCCTGTATATAGCTCCCGAAGAATGTGCTAACCGTTTGGAGTGACGTCACTCAAACTACTGCCGCCAGCGTGGCCGGTCCGATGGGGGCCTGCGTCCCGCGTTTTCCTAATCAAGCATGACCATATTTGGTCAAGTTGTAGCCCGCCATCCGCATTCATATTATCTGGTCTTTTTTAGATTTTCAATGCTTCTCTGACATGCCAGGGCCACCATCTGCTTTCTTGAACCAATACACTGATGTCACTGAATAAAATTGCATGCCCACTGTCAGCAGAATGTTGTGCTACAGCTGATTTGCTGACGTCATTATTTTTAAGATGTCTCATGTGTTCACACAGCCTTTCCTTGACTATCCGTCCAGTTTCGCCGATATACACTTGGCCACAGCTACAGGGTATCTGGTATACGCCCGCTGTCTGCAACTTCTCCCTCTGGTCTTTGACTTTTAAAAGCACATCTTCCTAGGCGCTCTGTATATTGGACGGATATTTTTCTTCTTTAAAAGACAGCCGATTTTATCCGTCACCCCGCAGACATAGGGTAATACTGCCATGGGTCCGTTCTGTTCGTCTTCTGGCTTCTACTTCCGGTGTCGCAGCACAGGGTGATGCTCGAGGTGCAAGCCTTGCGGTAGCCTTATTGATGACGTCAAGGCTGTAGCCGTTGGCCAGAAACGTCTCCTTTAAAATTTCCCTTTCAGCGGCTATGCTCGCTTCGTCGCTGACTATGGAAGCACGGACGGTTAATGTTTTTAAAATTCCACGTTTCACTGCTGGATGGTGGTGAGAGGCTGCATGCAAGTAGCAATTCGTGTGCGTGGGTTTGCAGTAAACTCCGTGCCCTAGGGAACCATCTTCCTTCCGTTTCACGATCACGTCCATAAAAGGAAGTTGTTTGTCCACCTCAACTTCCTTGGTGAATTTAATTTTGTCGTGGTAACTATAGGCGTGGATTGTTATGCAGCGACAATCAAATTTTTCGTGATAAAGTATGCCTACATCCTGCTGTATTGATGAAGAGCTAGCTAGCTTTACCAGTTGAAGTGGGAAGTTTCTGAAGATCCACCTTATAGTCTGGACTTGGCCTTCAGTGATTATCATCTTTTCCTCAAATCTTTTTTGGGCAGAAACCTATACTGAAGTGACAACTTACTGAAAGAGGGTGATAATGACTGATTCAATAACTTCATGGTAAGTGACTATGCTGAAAGCATAGAAAAGCTTGCAAAACACTATGACATAAATTTAAATTTGAACTTCAACTATGTAGGAAAAAATCTAAGGTATCAAATGTGTTTTAAACTAACTATGTTTCATATTAAACAAATATGGCAAGAGAAACAAACATTCTTTACTTTTCAAATGATAAAAGATATTTTTTTTACACCAAAATATTTCCCTTCTTACTATCTTATGATTAATTTCTTTTCTGCATGTAACATTTCCAATGATATTGGTTTGTCACTGTCCATTATCTCCACTACAAATATAATACTCCAGTTAGACCAATGATACTCAAGTGTTATATAGCACTGTTTGCCACAGGAAGTGGTTCATAGTATACTCCGTTATTATGTTTCTATTTGTGTAGGCTTGTGTTTGTTACTGTTCTTCCCAGGCTGAAATGAGTGAGTAGACAATGGATGTGAAATTTTGTAGCCATTCCCAGGACTATGTGAGATGTAAACAACATATGGAAATTTGTTCACTATTGGCTGTAAAGTGATCAAAAAACCCCACTAGTACAGGTCCGTAAAAGGAAGGCTTATTCTTTTTTTCCTTTTTCTTTTTCATTCACACAGAATATTTTCTCAAGGAGGAAAATAATTAAAGAACGTTACTTAAGGTGATGCAATATTTTCATGCATTTGTCAGAAATGGTTGGCTGACTGAAAACAACAACACTGTAGGCTCCAATCATACAAGTCACTAAACTATAATTAAATCATGAGAAGAAATATACTTCTTACCCATCCTTATTATTATTCTGCATTAGCTACAGCAAACTTATTTTTCCCCACAAGAAATAATAATAATAAAAAATACCTATATGAAAGGTTGCTGTTTGGGATAATATGTGTATAGAAGAAACACTTTGGAGCTTTACATCATCCCAGAAGAAACATTTCTGTAAGTCAAGTTAATTTTAATTGTGATGGGGTGCACATGTTCTGGAGGCATAGTCTCTACACTCCCACCTTTCCATGTATTGATTTTTCCCTCACCATCTATCTACTCCTACCCTTTATGAATTGCAGCTTTAAATTCCTTCAATGTTTATGGTAAAGTGTCCATTATTTCTCTTGGTTATTTATTACAGTTCTTAACTCCTTTAACTACAAAAGAAAATTTCCCCACACCCTTTTACATGAATTCAAATGCCAGCTTATGATTATGGTTACCTCACCCCCTCCATATACAACTCCTGATCCTTCTACTACTGTCCATCCATGCTTTATCATGATTATAAGCACTAAACAAACCAAATGTTCTTTTCACCTGTCTTCTGCCTTTTAACCCATCAATACAATAATCATTCATTAGAATAATGAAAAACAATGGTCCCAATACACTAGCCAGAGGCACTACAACATTTATTTTTACCTCTTTTGATACTGCATTATCCATACTAACTATTTGATTTCTTCCTTTTAAGAATTCTTCCGCCCAGGAAGTCACTCTTTCAGCCACTCCACTGGTTTTTAACTTATCTACTACCATTTCATAACTCACTCTGTCAAATGCTTTGGATAGTGCTACACTGTCAACCTGGCCTCACTAGTCCACTTCATGTGCAATTATCTTGCATGTCGTCCAAGTGGTGTAGCTAGGTCAACAAGGGCCCCGGTGCAAAAAATGGCCCTCAGGCCAGATGGGTGACCTTTATTTTGCTTTGGGCTGTGGCTGGGGGCCCCTGAGTTATGCTTGGGGGCCCCCTGAGCAGTGGTTGGGGTGCCCTAAGCAGTGAGGGCCTCTTAGTGAGGATAGTGAGGGGGCTCCCTGTGTCTCAGAAGCCCCCTTAGACGACGGTAGAGCTTAAAAAAAAAAGGTCGGCAGTTTGCTGT
The DNA here is from genome assembly GCA_031002005.1 of Vandiemenella viatica. NCBI lineage: Eukaryota > Metazoa > Arthropoda > Insecta > Orthoptera > Morabidae > Vandiemenella > Vandiemenella viatica. The sequence continues at coordinate 88,191,390 of JARYHS010008075.1, forward strand.
GAAGGACCGTGGGCCCTCTGAACTGCACTTGGGAGTCCCCAGAGGTGCGCTTGGGGACCCCCTGAGGTATTCTTGGGGGCCCGCTGAGTGTAGGGGCCCTGGTGCACTGCACTGCCTAGCCCCATAGTAGCTACGCCCCTGTGTCAGCCACTAACTGAGATTCAGACGAATGTCCTTTCCTAAATCCATATACTGCTGTTTTGCAAGCCAACTCCTTCAGTCACACACAATCCTGAAGTTGTTGAATACCAATTTTTCCATCTAATTTCCCACTGATATCATGACTAACTGGCCTATAATTTTCTACTCTATTTGTCTCGCCTACTTTATGGACTGATATTACTGTGGCACTCTTCCAGTTCTAGCAAGTCTCCAAACTCAATCTAAATAATATATCTAGGTACAATGTCATTAACCACTATCTTTAATACGTTTGTAGTAATATTATCCACACCAACCCCCTTATTCTTTTTTTAGCTTTCTTATTCCACTCACAATATCTTTAGAATTTATTCCCAGTTTTTTTTGTCTGATCATAATATTGCCTATGTGGAGAATTTCCTTCACCGATTTCTCCCCTCCCATACCAGAATGATATTTCTTTATGACTTGATTAAACCAATTACTTAATATCTCTGCCTTTTCAAAATCCACAGTGACTTCTTCCCCATTCTTACCCACAATTGTCTATATACCTTCCCTTGTCCCCCCCCCCCCCGTTTTCTAAAATAGTCATAGAAATTCCTTGATTCACCATGTGGGCTCCAGCAGCTGTAATACTTTTCATAACTCGTCCTTAGCTTCTCTTTTTGCTGTTATTAACTCCTCGTTTGGTTGTTTCAACATTTCCCTTCTGTTTCATAACTCTGTTGTGTTCTCTACTTACATACCTATTTAGCCTCCTCACATCCCTCTTATAGTTAGTAGGTTCTGCACCTTTAATTATCTTTCAGTTCACTGACATGGGCTTTCCTATAACTGTTTCTATAACCAACTTCACTTTTAGCCCCTGGTTTACTAGTCCCTCTAATATCCATAATCACTGCTTCATGATCACTTATTCCTTCTGTAACCTGAGACCCACAAAATTTTCATCAAGTTTTATTAAGAAGATATTCAACATGTTCGGTCCCTCGTACTCTGTTCTACTACTGATATCATCATTCATTCTTCCACTATGGGAGGCAACCAAGATCCTAATTTTTTTCTTTTGTTGCACTCCAGATATCTTCCAATAGTATCTCATAACTATCATCTATGAACACTAGTGAACTGTAGTGATATTTGCTTTCATTGTAGAAATGCTGATTCAGTGCAGGAACTCTTCACCTTGAAGGTGACAGTTTGGTATTCTACAGAGAATAAACATAGATGCTCATCAATGAAATGAATTTATACATTTTGTCCATTAAGTCAACTATAACTTGATTACTACAGCATATTCAGATTTAGATATAGTATCCACACCTGCTTAATTCAACCAACATAAAAATATAAAATTTTTGATAGCCACTGCTTGTATATGAATTTTGTTTCTGTAACCTTACTGTGGTGTTAGCATCCACAATTGGCTGTAACTCCACGATTTTTACATAGTGTTAGTTTGAAATCCATGATTTTGTGTTTGTACATATACCATACAGAATGACAATGGTGCAAATAGTTCTATCTTTCTCAGAATATGCTATACATTATTCCAAACTACAATGATAAAAATAAATTTGCAGAATGTTGGAAGAAACTTATGTCCATCCACAGAGAATAACGATCAACAAACTTTTGTGAAATAACATATTTAGCAGTTTTCCTACTGTCATTATCACCTGCATTTTCTCTGAGTAATGGATGGTGAAAATAACACTGACAACTACTACAGAAACCTATGAATTCATCATCATCTGTGTTTGAGAATGATAATATTTCAGACAACTAACACATTCATGATTTATTTAAATTTTTGGCAGAGAGTAAAATATATTAATTGGAAACAAGTCATATGTTCTTAGTGTTTACTCCTCAAAAAAATCATGTGTTTATCACTTTGTTCAGTGATTTTATAGTAAGACCAACTTAGAACTTCAAAAATGTTTTGGTGCTGGTGTGTGAATACATTACACATTTTAATAATCTAATATATATTCAATATTGATTCCCACATGTTCCCTGAATAAATGTAATCAGAAACAATTGTAAAATAAGTGCCTGAGTAAACATTTGTATAGCAAACATGTATATCACAGTTATCAACCAATCATTGCTTAAATATGATGAGGTAATTTAGGGACCCACATTTTGGGTATCAAATACAGGAGTTGGATGAAGTGCAAAGAAGAGCAGTGAGTTTTGTTTGTGGAAATTACTGCAGTAACTGATATGATAAAGGAGTTGGATCAGATTTCATTGGAAGACAGGAGGAGAGTGAAGAGCATGAAGAGAGAGCTAGGAGTGTTGGAGGGCTATTGATCAAAGAGTTAGGAGTAGTGCATGGAAAGGAAAAGGGGATCATGCATAAAGGGATTATTTTTAATATTTTATTTTAATTTAATTTTAATTTAATTTAATTGCAATGGAGCACAGGCTCCGGTGTCAATTTCCCTACATACCCATCTTCCCCCTATCCTGCACCTACCTACATTTGCCCTTAGTTCACATTACTACAACAGTGTGTTTTTAGTTTTTTAAACAACAATTTTATTTTTCTGATGGAATTTGAAAATTTCTTTTAATTAATCCATAAAAAAAAAAAACCGATGTGAAGTTGCTGCTATCAACATTGGTAGGATGTCATCATCACTTCTACTTAAGAAATTCTTTTAACCTGATCCAATGTTTCATGCAACATACTAAAAAATTAAATACATAATTTGAAATCCAAAATAATTAAACTACAATCTCACCTTATCATGTACTCTCCACAGTAGAAACATTCAGAAGCAATAATGCTATCAATATCAGCCTTTACTTGGTCCCTAGCTGACATAGATGCTGATCCCACAGACACATTGTCATCTCTTGCAGACATATTTTGCAACTGACGCTAAAAGAAAGAAAAAAGAAAGTGAGACTTTGAGGGCCATTCTAATACTAACAAGAGTTCTGTAGTTAGTGTGGATTGCTTTATATTGGTTAATAAAGCAACAACATGTAGTTTATGGTTGTGACCTGTGTTATTGTGGATGCTGCACACTTGTTTAACAGTTCTTGAACTTATTATGATGAGGGAACAAGTTATTTCGAATTAGGGATGAAATTCATAGAAATTTTTCACAAATTGTGTGCAGAGTTTGGTAATGATTTTCAGTTAAAACTTCGCTCATTTAAGGAAAGGAAAATGCAAGAAATACAATATGGAAAATGATGAAACGACTCCATAAAAATGCACTGATGCCATTCAAGGAAACTCCATTTTACTGATGACTACATATGATTGATGCCACTGATAAAGTGCAGCCAATCTTCAACCATATAGAAAGATGGTGCAAGATGCAAGTGATTGTGAAAAACAGCCTGAGCAGTGAGTAATTGCAGGCTGATCAAGGGTGTCCGAATTATATCGAGCAGTGAACAGCAAGAACAACAGCAGTGTAACTGTATAATACGAGAAAGAAAGGAGAAGTTTGAATCTGGCAGATAAGTGAGAGCAGCACTAGCAGAAAAAACAGAGACTAGAGGCATTCAATTTCTTTGTGTGTGTTTTTTTAATGTTTTGTGTGTTGGAATTTCTTTGTTAGTAGACTGGATAATTTTCTTGTTTCTTTGGTATGCTTTAAATCTCTGGGGGAGGGGGAAAAAAACACAGAAAGTAGTAATACATAATTTTAAAAAGAATAGTGGAGATTATGAATGATAAATTTGCTGAATTTAAAGGGAATATAAATTTTTCAAAATCAATCAACCAACTTGCTAAACTGAAAAATTTAGATTTGGTGATATGAATGAATATTTGCTGGTAGGAATGAACAGCTGAAATGCAGTAAAGAATATGAATTTGGGGGAGGGGGGTGGATGAGGGAGTGGATGGAGACCAAACTATGAGTCATGAAGGCTGGTGTTCCTTCAACTTGCTCACTATTGGTGGGCATATGATAATTAGCTAGATGTTTAGCCTGAATAAACAAAATTCCAAATACACTGTATAGTTCTTCAACACTTTATTGCAACTAAAAAAGTTCTTTTATAAATTAATATGGCCACCACCATCACATTGAAGGAAATAAGAAGATAAAAGTTCACAGTTGGTTTACAATGCTACAAAATGACAAGAATGTGGTTTCAGCTCATTGTTCACTTTAATAATTTCACTGCTAAATATTCAAAAAATTCACCAGAATAGTTTAATTTGACCATGAAAGATAATCAAATAAGAACTTCTTCAGAGATTACTGGTCCATAGAAGGATACTTCATACACACTTCAACTATCGACCAGTGTAACAATCAGTCCACAACTCAGAAAACTTGTAAATTATATTAAGTATCAAAAATCTTTTGAAAACAGGAATGTAACCCATAGCAAAATTCCAAAAATTCTCCCTTATACTTTAAAGTTACACAATATAACTAAATTTTGTCTACATCTGTGCAAACTGATTACACCACACTTCTACAACAAACTGCAACAATCTAACGAAAATCCCAAAATGGAGGGTTTATAAAGGCTACCCGAGCTTTGTACATCATAGTTCTCAAACCACGGTATTTCCCCCAAAACAATTAAACTATTTCTTTAAGCCCCCCAAATTATATAAATGAATCACAACAATCCCCTTTAATTTGCTAGACTAATCATTCTCTTATCCAATGTTTACTCATTCAATAAATTATTATTATTATTTTCCACATAACTGTGTGATTCATCTACACAATGTGCACATTCGTTCTCCAATTTCCTGCCCATGCGTATGTCACAAATATCTTCCACTCTCAGGAACTCTTTTCGAAAACATGCTTCCGAAGCTTGCGTATTACATGTAAATTTTTTTTAAATTATTAAAATCTCCAACACTTTCCAAAATTATCGCCATCCATCCTGAACTTTTAATTCTGTTAACCCTCTTTTATTGACTTTTCCATGAATACAAAAGTATGACTGCACACAGGCTGATCCCTTCAATTGTAGTGAACCAAGGTTTTATAGGGATTTACAGAGAAATTATAGAGAGCTAGGTCAGTTGCGACAGATGCTGTATTTTTTTTTTTTTTAATCTGCTTAGCGTCTCTCTAACAGTGAGGTCTTTAGAGATGGGAAAGGATGGGGGGCAAGGAATGGGAAGGAAATCGGCCATGGCCTTTTGAAGGAAGCATCCCAGCATCTGCCTGGAGTGATTTGGGAAACCATGGAAAACCCAAATCTGGATGCCCGGACGGGGATTCAAACTGCTGTCCTCGCGAATGTGAGGCCACAACGCTAGCCGTTACACCACCACGCTCGGTCAGATGCTGTAAAATGCTGAATCATAGAGAATATGCAAACTCACGGAGTGATGAACTGGATAGTGGATTGAGTCAGTCAGCAGTTTCAAGGAATGATGTAATCAGGGCAAACGACCACATGAAGGTAGCATAGGATTGGACAGTCATCCTCCCCTGCACTAAAAAATTAGTGGGTACAATGAACAAAACTGAGGTGCAGGGACAGGATCGGTGTCGAATGGGTCAAACTGGGTGGCAGCTGGAGTGGTCGAGGCCAGTTGTCGGTGATACCAATCAGGGAGCGAGCAACAGTGACAACAGAAGATGGGCAGCCAAAAGCAGAGATAGTTGTAGCAGGCTTTGACGGATGAAGGCACTAAAATAAAAACAGGTGGAAATGAACCGGCTTAGATGCCAATAGCTATTAGAGGATGGTATAGCCTCGCGAGAAGTTAAGGGAGGAATGCTAGCCTCCGACTTTGGTCGCAAGTCAAGACTGATCTGGCTGGAATAGGAGTATGGCATGTACAGTGGATTAATAAATGGTGTAACATTACTTAATCAATGTATGAACATGTACATAACAAGCTGGTGTATTATTGACATATCCTACTGCTCAAGAGCCTTCCAAAGCATCAGTATTCAGCCCAAGGCAGGCCCAGAGAAATAATAAGATAATTGCTGTTTTTTGCTTATCGCTTTACGCCTCATCGAGGTCATTAGAGGTGAGATGGGACTGCGAACAAGGAACAGAAAGGAATTTTGCCATGGTCTTTTGAAGGAAGCATCCTGACATTCGCCCAGAGTGATTTGGGGAAACCATGGAAAACCCAATTCTGGATGCCCGGACAGGGATTCGAACTGCCGTCCTCCCGAATGTGAGGCCAGAGCGCTAACCACTCACCCACCACAATCGTCAAGATGATTGCATTTGGTTGTCGGGTGTGGTGTCAGCCAGCACGAGAAAGTGTTGGGCGTGATGGTAGGCGTAATACTCCAGCAAGCTTGCGACTAATGGAAATAGAATAGGGAGCAAGAGCAAAAAGGCAGAAAATACCACCCAAAACACAGTGTTGCAGAAATATCAGCGAGGCAGTTGCACAGCAGGAAGCAGAATTGTCAAGCAGACTCAGCACAACACAGCATGCAGAGGCAGCTTAAAGGAGGTCAGCAGCAACAAGGAGACTCTGTCAGCGCTACATGAGGCAACAGTAAGTTTTCAGAAAAGTGAGTAGCAAGCATTCATCAAAATGCCTATCACTGGTGGGATAAGTGACACCTCTGAAGGAGGAAGTATAGTAAAAGGAGAGAAATTATGAGTGAGTTTATTGGAAGCATTAAAGCTAATTCCAAATTCTTGTTTTGGAGAGAAATGAGCACTAGATGAATTTCTGAATAATTGTGACAAGGCGTTTGGTCTAGTGAGTATTGAGGATCATGAGATGCTGTTGAAATTTGTAAAGACCCAGATAGGAGCACAAGCTAGGCAATGTATTCTAGTGTGTGAGAAGGCCAGATATTAGAAAGAGGTACGGGCAGTGCTGGTAAATAACTGTAGACCAAACCTCACAGTAGATTAGTACACAATAAGTATGTTTGCGAATTGGCAGAGAGGAGGTGAATCAATGGCAGAATGGGCTAGTTGGTTGGATGGAATCATGCATGAATTCTGGGAATCAACCAAGAGAGAATTAAAAGAAAGTGACTTGGCAAGAGCTTTAAAATTAATTAACACTTTGGCGCAGCTTTTTTTTTTTTTTTTTTTTTTGTGAAGGATTTGTAGACAAAAAATTACTGCGGTGCTCAGAGCAAGAGGAAGGGATCTTTAACAGAGATTGCCTTGGCAGAAAAAGTCATAATTGTATCAGCGAAAGAAAAACGACAGCACCAGGAAAGTGACAGATGACAGACAGCTTGTAGAAATGAACAAAAGAGGAAGAAGTTAATTTTGGAATACAGTTAGAAGAAGGAATGGAGAGGATGCGAGCATGCTGAATTTTCAGTTCTGTGGAAAGGTGGGACACAACGCTAGGCAGTGTGGAGAAGTGTCAGCTACACATAGTATTGCCACAGCGTCAAGACTGAGGTGTCAGGTTGGTTGGAAAGTATGACACATTGCAAGGCAGTGCAGCAGCGATGTAAGCATGTGAGAGGTAACTGCATGGCAGGAAAAACAAACAGAAGACAGAAGGCGGGAAGATGAACAGAAAGAAGTGATAATGGAGTAGCAACAGTAGAGGAGAGGAGCAGGTAGGCTAGGTCCTACAGATGAGAAGGCATATGGAGGTCAATTTTGAGGGGATGGCAATTTGAAAGATCCTGTGCCATGCGAAAGATATCATTTGCAAGCCACACGGGAGCATGCTGCGTGTATAAGGCAATGAAGTGTTACAAATGTCAGAGATGAGGCCATCTTGCAAGAGACTGTAACTCGTGCCTATGGATAGAACAAGTACAGGGAATACAGTAGACAGTGGAAGATTCGGAAAATTAAGGAGAAGCGAATACAGGTAGTCTGGAGTCGCTTGGAGATGGGAGACAAACAAGAGTGACTGCACCAGTGATAACAGAAATGATTATACTGGCTTAAAATGTGAAGAAAGCAAATATAGTCCAATCAAGCTTCTTCTAGACTCAGGAGCACTGGTGTCCCTTCTCAGGTTGGAGTGTTGTAAGGGAAACAAAGTGGCATGAAATGACGAATGATGTCAGAATCAAGGGAATCACAGGAGTAATGATTCCAACAGGAGGAGCAATAGTGGTTATGCTGAAGGAAGGAAAGGAGTTAAAAATGTGGCAGAAAATGCAGGTGATTTCGTTGAGAGTGGACACCCTGTACGGCGGTATAATCGGGAGAGACTGACTGAAGAAGTGGAATGCCATAGTAGAATATGGAAAAACAGAAGAGCAGATATAAAGATATATGATTAATATGAAGTGTGAAAAGAAGCAACATTGATTACCCAGAGAATAACGGCAGAAGAATGTGGTAAATGGAAGAAGTGTGGAGCATATTATGATAGCTTCTGTGTGGAAAGAGATGTTTTGCCCTACATGGAGATGGTGGAACATGAAATACAAATTAACTCCAGAGATGTTTGGAAGATAGAAAATAGGAGATGGGAGAAAATACCCAATAGCCAACTGAAGAATCTGTAGAAAGATGCTGAAGAGTTATCAAAAGAAGAAACAATAAAAGAAAGTGGAAACAAGCAGAGTCTGCCATTGTTAATAAAGGATCTAAAGAAAAAAATGAAGGCCTTTGCAAAAGGAAATAATAAAGGGGATCGGAAGCGAGTGGAAATAACCATCACTAATGGTTATGAAGAAAAATGAGGAAGCAGAGGAGAAGAGAAGGAAAGAAAGCAGACACAAGTGGAAATCGCCAATGGTAATGATAACAATGAAACAGAAGAAAGCATAGGAGAGGAGAAGAAAGGAAAGCAGAAGCGAGTGGAAGTTGCCATCACTATTGATTACAAAGAAAAAGGAGGATCTGAAAAAAGAGAGATACAGGTTATTGCAAGAAGAAATAATAAGAAAAAGCAGATGCCACAGAAAGCAGAATGACAAGAAAATAAATAGTGAGGTACCATTGCCAGACACAGCGGATGTATTCAATTGATATTGTGGAATCAATTACAGTGAGTATGTGTGGAAACAGACGATGGAATGTGTTTACATCAGAGGTATAAGTAAACAGCAAAGACAGTGCACGTCACGTGAGCGGACGATATATCAGGATATGTAAGACTGGAGATTTTCTCGGCGTTGTAAATGAATAAAATTTTCTCGGGTAACTAGCCGAGTTAGTCCATTGTTTGACCACGACGTTTCGGCGGTCACAATCGCTGCCGCCATTGTCAAGTGACTGCTGCCGGTCGGTTATTGAGGTGCTTATATATCACGCGAAGTCCGCGCTACGTCATCCTTTTTCCGGTCGGCCAATGGCTAGTGACGGGAAACGTTGGCCACTAGCGGGAAGCGTTCCTATTGGCGGAAGCCATTAGCTGCTGGTGGGTTCCGCTGATTGCTAACGCGCAAGAGAGGTGCGTGTTTCCCAGTTGTCCTGCTGCACTCTCATTTTCTGGATTGCTGGGCTCCAGGCTTTACTTAACTGAAATCCAGTATCTCTGTTAACGAGGTCCTTCGAGATACGAATTTCGATAGCTTCCGAAAAAACACTGTCCCAATAACCTCTCGTACGCGCAAGAATTCTTGTTGCTTTGAAATTAAAGCCATGTCCCGTGTCAATACTGTGTTCAGCAACCGCTGACTTGTCGATCTGGCCCAGGCGGACGTTGCGCGCATGTTCGGCGCACCTTTGGTCAATACATCGTGTTGTTTGTCCGATGTAAGCCTTTCCGCATTCGCAAGGAATGCGATATACGCCAGGTGTTCGTAAGGCTATATCATCCTTGGGTGACCGCAGTATATTCCTAATTTTGGCCGTTGGTCGGAAAATGGTTTTAATGCCACATTTACTTAAAATTCTGCCAATCTTAGCGGTAGTCGTTCCGACATAAGGAAGGAAGGCGAAGCGGCTCGGGTCTTCCTGCTGTCGTATTTTCCTCCTTCCTGCTCGTGTGCAAACCGAGTTTATTAACGCCTCGTTGAAACCGTTCTTGCGGAAAGTTTCCCGTAAATGACACATTTCCGCCTGCAAACTATCCTTGTCACATAGAGTTCGCGCCCTTTGCACCAAGGTTTCCAGTACTGATCTGCGTTGGGCCGGGTGGTGGTGGCTGCGCGCGTTGAGATATAGATCAGTATGTGTTGGTTTCCTGTACACAGAATGACTTACAGTGCCATCAGCTCTCTTTTCGATCAAAATATCCAAAAATGGAAGGCGGCCATTCCTCTCCATCTCCATTGTAAATTTAATGTTTCCGTTGATCCCATTAAGATGTTGTAAAAATTCTTGTAGACTATTGATACCATGCGGCCATACTATAAACGTGTCGTCAACATAACGAAAGAAACAGGTTGGCTGTTTTGGGGCACTTGCTAGAGCATGTTCTTCGAAATGTTCCATATAAAAATCGGCAATTGCTGGGGACAACGGCGAGCCCATAGCAACCCCATCAACCTGCTCGTAATATTCCTCATCGAATTGAAAGTAGGTTGACTGGAGCACATGACGGAACAGTTCCACTTCCTTGGGAGAAAAGTGTTTCGCCAGCAACGCTAATGTGTCCGCTAGTGGCACATTCGTAAAAAGTGACACGACATCGAAGCTGACCATGATGTCATCTGCCCGCAGTCGAAGATCTTTCAACACGTTTATGAACTCAGCAGAGTTCCTCACATGGTGTGGACTTTTCCCCACGAGTGGTGATAGTCTACTTGTTAGATATTTTGCCAGTTGGTAAGTAGGTGAGCTTATAGCACTCACTATCGGGCGTAAAGGAGTACCATCCTTATGTATCTTTGGCAGCCCATACAATCTAGGTGGAACCGGTGCTCGTGGCTGGAGGCGCTTGCTTGTTTCGGCGTCTATTCCTGATTCTTTCAATAGCATTACAGTTTTCCTCGCCAATACCGCGGTAGGATCCTTAGTAAGTCTCCTATAGGCGTCGTCATTTAACATCTGCGACAACTTCTGCCTGTATTCATCCGAGTTAAGGATGACGGTCGAATTTCCTTTGTCTGCAGGGAGGATAATGATGTCCATATCCTCTCGTAGCGTTCGAAGAGCCTTGCGTTCAGATGTTGAAATATTTGCCTTCGGAGGTTTAGCCCTGCATAATATCCTACAAGCTTCCCTCCTAATTTCCTCAGCAGCGTCGGATGGAAGACCCCTGATGGCTTGCTCAACGCCGCTATATCAGGAGTTGATCTAGGTCAGGGAGATTGGTGCAAGCTTCATGCAGACGTGAATGAATGCAATGAGACAATACAAATGATTATTGCAGCAGAAATGCAAGTTCAAGAGAGATTCTAATAGTAGGGAATACTGAAACACATTCAAAGGATGATATAAAATATTTAAAATCAAGGAGGGAGAATGGAGAAGAATGGCAATTGCAGTAAAAGAAGAAACAAGTTGTCAAGGGCCAAGGATAATGAATGTTGATGTGTCTATAAAGAAATCAGTGTCATGTTATGGCAGTCTGAAGTCTAAAGCATTCACTTTAATTTAGGAAAGGAAGCAGACATTAGAAATTATACTTTCTGGAATGGGAAGGTTATGATTAGGGAAGACGCAGCACACAATGTTGCTGAAGGAGACAAGTTTTAATTTTTTACAAATTAGTCTAAACATGCCAAAGGAAATGGGGATAAGGCATCTCGGTGAACTGAAGGGAGCAGGAACAATGGTGCAAGAACTGCAACAAAAGACATTGTAGCAGAGGAAGCGATAATCAGGAGAATATCAAAAACGAGCTGAAGTATCGTTTTACGAGACTGTGGGAATGATAAGCTTTGTGGGATGCTTATTATATGGAATATGTGACTGTTACAGAAGGTGAGCTACCACGAGTTTCAGGTAGCAACAGTAATGGCAGATGAAAAAGCAGACAACACTGTGGATGATGCTTAAGAAGGCACTCAATTTAAGACAATAGTGTTAACAAGTCACTGGAGGGAAGTCTGTGAGAATGCATGGAAATACTGTGTAAGGAATGTTTGGAGTATGTCAACAGGAGGTTGGAGGGTCTACATCAGCAGGCGTAGCTGGGCAACTCTTTCACTGCAGCCGATGTTACGTCAGCTTTGTACTATCAGCATCATGTCAGCAAGCAGAGCCGAGCTCATGTGCAGGGCTAGCACGATGAAACAGTGAAGCGCCTCACCGACACAGTCACAGAGGTCATCAAGAGCGTACACCAAGAACACACACATTTTGGTGACACCACACAAACACTAAGGACATTGTATACACAATACCTGATGAGTCAACACACATAAATATAAGAAGGGAGAAAAAATATATATAACAATTTTGAATTGTAAATAATGAAACAGAGCTAGTTTAAAAGACTGAATGGAACAGTCTGTACCTGGGAAAGGGGAGGTGTAGTGAACAAAGGTTTAATAGGGATTTATGTGGAGTTTTAGGGATTTACAGAGAAATTACAGAGCAATAGGTCAGTTGAGACAGATACTGTAAACAGTTGAGCCAGGGAGCATTTGCAAGCTCACAGAGCAATGAAATGGATAGTGGGTCAAGCCAGTCAGCAGTTTGAAGTGAGCCCTGACGTAACCAAGACAAATGACTGAATCATAGGTATTATCCCAAATATGGATGCTCGGACGGGGATTTAAACCAGCGTTCTCCTGAATGCGAGCCCAGAGCATTAACCGCTCACCCACCATACTTGATCGGAAGTCACTGGCCTGCTACAGTGAGAAAAGCTCAGAAAGGAGTGCTGAGGGAGCAAATCATTGTGAATGTCATTTGTGGCTATTGAATGGATGGTTTTATCTGGTTACTTGATAGTTTTAACAGTAAATCGTATACCAAATTTCTATTTTAAAAGTTCTATTTTTATGCATATATAATATTTCTGAACTGCAAAAAATTTGATCAAGAGGTGCTGAAAGATGTTTATGCAGCTGCTAGCAAAACTAACCCTTTTAATATTTAGTTCTTTACTACAGAATGGCTGCCCACAAAATGAAAGTTGATATGTACAAAATAATTAACACAGTTAATATCTGACAGATGCAAATGTTCCCAACTACACCAGTGACTTTATCAGACTTTGCTATATCCCTAGCAAAGTTTTAACTGCAAACCAAAAATTCATTGACAATAGTTTGTAGCTACAATCACTCTACATAACATGTTTAAGCCTAATTGAAAAATCTTATAAAATCGATCTTATACATGGAGTAGCAGGTAAATCGACACTTGTTAAATATTCTTGAAACTGTTTTCAGACTAATCCAACTTCTTATTCCGGCATATGGCTTCGAGCACTCCAACATATCTTAATACTTCATATGTTATGAACAGACTTTTGCTGCTAAAACCTTAGCAATAGCCAAATAAAGTCTTGGTGATTCCACAAACTGAATAGGTTAATTGAGAAAGTCTTCACTTCTGGCATATGTGAATACAATATTAATTAAACCAAGAAATATCTCTCTAATGCTGCTGGATTAGTTAAATTCCACAAACTGAAATCAAATATAGTATTTGAAATACTAAATAAACAAATTATGAACAATTAGTTAAACTCACTCTAATTCTAGGCAATATATTTAAATATCTCCGCAGACTATACCTTTAAAGTATTGCTTTCTTCTATGATGGTCAGTAAATAAATAATGCCTCTTCTTTGTTTTCTCCTTTTAACTGCCAAGAAATTCAAATGCAATTACAAAACTTGAAAATCATAACACTGACAATTAATTTGTCACTTTTCAATACAATCTCTACCCATTTCCACAGTTTTGGTCTGGCTTTTAAGAAGAGCATGTATTACAGTGTGATGAAAAGCATGGTCTTGCTTCTTGAGTTATTGACTCATGGACATTCCTCATCTTCAAAGTGAATCCCACGATGAGCTTCTCTTAGCGGCCTGTACAAATGGAAGTCTGATGGTGTTGTATGGGGGATGAGGCAAGACATCATACCCAATTTTTCACAATCTCTTCAGTGGTGTGATGACTGTCATGCAAAAAATCATCAACCATAGTTTTTGTTGGACAAACTAACTGAATGCATGCTTTAAGCTATTTCAGAGTGTTGACATACTGAACAGAATTTATTGTGCATTCCTATTCCAAAAAATCAACCATAAAGACACCCTCTGCATACAGTCACCATAACTTTACCTGCCAATTGCACAGTTTTAATTTTTTCCCCTCAATGAGGTTATGTGATTCCATTCCATTGACTGCCTCTTTGATTCAGGTTTTTAAAAAATGAACCCATATTTCATCACTAGTCACAATTTTTTCCAGGAACTCCTCTCACCCCAAATGGAAGTGCTGGAAATGTTTGGAGGCTATTGTTTTTCTTGTCTCTTTATTCTGGTTGGTTGACATTCTTGATACCCACTTTGAACAAACTTTTGAGTATCCTGGTTATTGAATAATTATCATCACACTACCTGTACTTCGAGAGATAATGCAATGAAACTCATCTGTTGCCACCACGAATGATGCCACTGACTCAGTGAATGTTGTGTGGAGTCACTGCAGTCACCAGCCTGGCACTCTGCTTTTTGTCAGTCAACGGTGTTGCCCTTCATCTTCATTACAATGACAAACCCACTGTCTAACTGTGCTGGTAGCCACTGTTGCATCACTGTACAGATTTAAAGCCTTTCATGAATATGAATGGGCATTTTTCCTTCCGCATTCGAGAATTCAATCACTGAGTGCTGTCATACATGAACATGTCAGCCGTCTTTGCAAGCGGACACAGTACTGCCACCTGTTGACACAGGAAGATGCTACAGCAGTGAATTGGGGAAGAAAGTTTGAGGAATGGTGCCAAAATCAAATTTTTCACTTAACTAAATTATTCAAGGAGAAAAAAAATAGGAAGCATTAACTTCCAACCAACCCTCACATAATGAATCACCACTAAACTCAAATGACGTATTAATTACTATCAACTGAAACCATCTGATATAAAATGAAACTATGTACTGAAAATGCAGAAAATAATAAAAGAAAAATATAAATCCTAAGCTTGTTCTCATATACACAAAACATATCAAAATTTTATGTCAAAGTAAAAAATACAGTATACTTACAACTGATACCAAACAGTTCCATTACAAATGTTTAAGCACAACAGGACAATTAATAGGCAGTATGTGTTTTATGTTTTAACAAGTGGTCAATGATCCATGGATAATGATTCAGAAAGACTGTCTTATGAAAAAGGAAAAGAATTGTTATTCACTTATTATGACCTACAAGCAATATGGCATGCTGCTCAATGACCATTAGTATAAGGAAACAAATATAATAATGCAGAAATAAAGACATAACACTCGAAAAATTGCTGAAAAGCTCTAATAGTGTGACTGAAAATGTTGTATTATAACAAGAACATTATACAGATCAATTTCAGAGAATTTTCACTATTTTGTCTTGAATTTTATTTCCATACTAGCTGGATTTTAAAGGAAATAAACAAATATTAAAAATAATTAAGTACCTGAAGATCATGTAGTTTGTTTTTCTTGCCTGGTGGTAGGGTAGGGCCAATTTCAGACAAGAGACAGTCAGCATGGAAACGGTGGCCACAGGGAAACAAATAGAAAGGACGCATTAGTAACTGCAGCTCACATTCACAGCATACATCACGAACCTGAACTCGTGCATATCTGTAAATTTTATCATTTAAATAAAGGTAATAATTTGTAGAAATACAAGCACAAATAATAAATGGTTAAAAAGGAAATTATATAAAGCTGTTACCTATTTCGAAATGCTTGTATTTCCTCCCTTATTACTTCTGCTGATTTTGTTGCTTCTTCCATTTCTTCTTTCAGATCCTGTATGTGTTGATTATATTCCTGCGCAGTAATTTTTACAAAGTAAAAACTATTTACACTAAGTCTATCCACATTGAATTTAAATATATATATATATATATTAAATGCAATGTTTCAACATTTGATAGTAAAATGAAAAGAGCAGGTGGTAAGGAAAGGATTCAAAACCCATCATTTGTTGGAAAGGGTGATGAGGGGATGTACTAGGAAAGTGAGCATTGTTAATTATTATTTTTGACAAAATGACAAAAAAACAATGCTACTGCATTAAATTTTGCTTAAGGCTTAGTGAATGATCTACATGATTAAACAGCCTTTCAGGGAGGAAGCAATAGGCAACAAACAGTTAAGGAGAGATACAACTGCTCTAAAGATGCTGCACAGTAGGGAGTGAAGAACATTCTAGGAGGCCCCCCAACATATACAAAGTGATGATCTTGGTGATGCACAATCATTTAATCAAGAACTCAGAACTTGCAAAAAAGGTGAGTATAAGTACTGGATCTGTTCATTCAATTTTAACTGAGGATTTTGACCTCAGGAGAATATCAGCAAAGTTCATGTCAAAGCTGCTATTTGAGCAGTGTTTCTTGGTCAAACTCAACATGAATCTGCTACCCACTCTCCAATAATGATTCTGGGTGACTTCTGGCTGTTCCCTAAGCTGAAAATGGCCCTGAAAGTTTTTTTCCTTATGGCTTTATGCCTCATCAAGGTCATTAGGTGCAGGAAAGGACTGAAGGCAAGGAGTGTAAAGCAATTTGGTCATGGCATTTGAAGGAACCATTTCAGCATTCACATGAAGTGATTTCAGGAAACATGGAAGCAAAATCTAGATGGTTGGGCAGGGATTCAAAACAGTGTCTTCCCAAATATGAGGCCAGAGCTTTACATTTCACCCATCATTCTTGCTTCCCCTGAAGAGAATTGATATCATTTAAGAGAAGACATCATGCACAATCCAATGCACCAGCAGCACACCATCTCAAAGTAAACATTTCGTAGCTGCTTCTGACAGTGGCAGATCCATTAGGTAGTGTGTGTGGCAGTCCAATGGAACTATTTTGAAGGATGTTAGTTTAAGATTTCTGCATCCAAACACAAGTTTTTTTTTATTAATAAAGGTCGGATACTTTTTGAACATATTTTGTATCTATAATCAAGATTTGCAGTTAATATGCAAGGAATGGGAACTGGGATTGAATGTCAACTGCCAGGATCATCTGAGAAAAGCATCTTAGTGTTCAAATTGCTTCATGTGTTTGCTTAACATCATGGAAAAATTTTATGCAACGTCTTTAAGGGAATTACTACCAATGATTCATTAAACTATTATGTTATATTCATAAGCAACAGAATTTTGAAGAATTTTCAAGATAGACCACAGCTGGCCAATTTACTGTTTCCAATGCTATTTTGGTTTTCCAATTGCACACAAAAGATCACATTAATTGCATTAAATACAAAAACCACAGAACTGGCTGAAAAACTGGGATTTAACAGAAAACTACATTGCATTTTTTTCCCCCAAAAGCTTCTTAAAATCAAACAGGTCTGATTTGAAATACACAAATTTCCTGTTCAGTATGGGTAATTAATCAAGCTAACCCTAATGTACTAAGTGGTTACATTCATCTTTGGTTAAAGTTTAATTATATGAATAATCTTCTTGTTCTACTATGTTAATTTTACTATGTTCCTCAAAACTGTTGCTAAACCAAAAATACTGGATAACTATAGTAGCATTTTGTATGTATACTGTATAAGAACAACATTACAAGTTAAAACCTGATTTATTCAGTAACTGAGCCAGTTTATTTCATAAATAAGAAGCATGTATTAGTTTGAAAACTGTCTAGCTCCTAAACCTCACAACACTAATGTTTGTTAAGCAAAGTAAAAACAAATTTCAAAAGTTCGTAATATTTTAATGTTACTATTTCAGCGTTATGTCTGTTTCCTGTTTTTCTGTTAATCTGTCTCAGAACTCGGCAAATCATTAATAACAACCTGATTTTAAGAAATCAGCACACAGATGCTCCTGTATTTGAAGCCAAACCTGGTTAGGTATGTGTATCAGCTGATTTTTTTTAGAATATCTCCTATTAATACATGATAAATCCTAATTTTCGAAAATGTTAGTATAATGATGTTAAATCTGATAATATCTAATTATTGCTTGATATTATTTATTAAAGTTTTCTTTAAATCCTTTTCAAGCATTCTTACTTGGAGAAATATTTGCATATTACCACTGTTGTAACAAGATGACACATTGAAAGTTTGCTCTATCTCATGGGTTGAGTACAGGATTGTCAGTGCAAGTTCTCTACGTATTGTATTTGCAATTATTCTTCCATATCCATCTCTGTGTTTTCATTTTATCACAACACTAACCCTCCACACTGAATCTAATAAGTAGTTCTTAACCAATTTGGGCTAATTTTGTCATAGTAAAATCTGTTCTGCTTATATTATGGCACTATACAAACACTACTGTTAACTGGATGCACACTACAAGACATAACTTAATTCTCATGTTTTGTGTTTGCTCTGATACAGTCATTTTTAGTTCACAGTACTCTAAATACCTGCCAGTGTGGCTCAGAGTATCAAGGAGTTGCATGCGAAATCTGGGAGGTTCATTGGGGCAGGATCATATCCTGGTCCCCGCATACCAACCATCCCGATTGTGGTTTTTAGCCAGTTTTACACAATCATAAAACCAAATGCCAGGGTGGTACCCAATTTCTGCCTTGTAAATTACTCATTCCACAAAAAATACTTAGCACACACAGAAAATAGTTATACATTTCACAGAAAGATGGCAACACAACCACTTCCCACATCAAACTATGACAGCCCTAGCAAGCCAGTAGTTTCACAAAGTCACATGCTCCCAAAACACAATAGCAGATTTGACCTATGGTTGGAAACTGCTCTAGAAGAGATTGCTAGAGCTCCCAATACACAACAGCCCTAATAACGATTGCTTGTAATTCATCATTCCCACATGGTTCATGAATGTTTCTGTATCCTCTGCATACTAGACAGTCAGGAAATATGATCTCTTCCAGGTCCTTAAGAGAGACATAACTACAGTGACAATTCCTAGCACCTAACAATTTATACCAAGCACGTACTATGTGCCAAAGCAATCATTCAAACATGAATTTTTGAGTCATCCAGACTAATTTTTCATATATAGTTGGTTGTGTCTTTCTCATGATATATAGCCACATATGCAGATTTTTCCCAAAACAAGCAGAGTAGCATCAAAAATGTTACTGTCTCATGTCTGTTCTTTAATAACAAGACTGTTTACTGACAAAACATTTTTCTTATGAGATTAATGATTTTAAGAGAGAAAATTACTGTGAGCCAATTCTGCAATTTATTCTCATAATAAATGGAGTGGTGAGTCCGCAAGCAGTCTCTCCAAAGAATGTGTAAATGAAACCATTTATGTTTTATGTGTCTAAAGATATTAGATATTGGCTAACCTTTATACAACAGAATCAAGTCTCAAATCTGGACTGCAATGTCAAAACTTTCACTTACATTATTCTAAAATATCCATCTAATTATCCATCAGAGTACTTCCAGAAACAACATATACACTCAAACTCTGAAGGTGGGAATTGGGATTACAACACATTCTGGTTGCCAACATCCCGGGGCCTAAATCTCAGATAATACTCACTTAGTAACTAAGAAATAATAGGTGCTAAGTAGCAAATAGGAATTACAAAATGCGATAGCAAAATGAGCCACCACTTACCTTAGATGATGGTTGCATGGTGTGAACACATAAAAAGACAATAACACGAATAACATTGTCTATTTTGTGTCTTGACCCTTTGTCAACAAGAGATCATTATAGAGGGTAAATGCTGACCATATTACAAAAATATATATCATTCAAATTTTTAACAATTTTTCATTTCTTTTTACATGTTCCATTTTTCTTTTATTTATTTATTTTTTCTTTCCCACGATTAAAATTTCCATTCATATTGTCTTTGCTTCCCTACCATGTCGACTCCAATCACAACATTCAAAACCACCATTAATGTTGCAGTGTTGACCACATGTGCATGCACAAGCTTGGTCATGTACTTCTATTTTCATGAGTAAGGGCAGAGCCTGAAAAAGTGTGTTTTTGTGTTTGCAAAGTATTTTTTATCACTACTGCCCCCCTCCCTTTACTTCGGTGATTGGTGGGTGTATTTTATCTTTCTTTTCCATATTAAATTGCCTCATGACATTTTTACTGAGATAAATTAAATTATTTACATTAATTACTAATTACATTACATAATGTAAATGTAGGTGGGTGCAGGATAGGGAGAAGATGGGGATGTTGGAAAATTGCCACCGGAGCCTGTGCTCCATTGCAATTAAATTAAATTAAAATGTATTTTAAATATTCAAAGCAGTGGTACTAAATACATGACATCAATTTCACCAAAAAAAAATATTTTTGAAGTGGTTTTTAAACTATGGAATAATTTACTGAAAATTTTAATTTAAAATACTATACAATTCACATTTGAGAAATCCTTAAATAAAGAACCTACATCTTTTACCACCTAAGAGAGAGAAGCATAAAGATACTAAAGATTTCAAAGTCTGATTTCCTCCTGCTCCAATGGGCCCACTACTATCTATTTTCTCATCCCTTGTCTACCAGATTTACCTACACAATTTTTCCTATTTACTTACACTTACGAGGTTTGATAAAAAAAAAAATGTGTTTCTTTCAATGTTTTGGCTGGCAGTGACTCAAGGAACTCAGAGAGCATGATGGTGCATCCTCATGTGTTACCTCTCATGTGACAGTATCATGGTGTAATTTATCAACAGGAAAATGTTCATTCACATATGACAGGTGTCTCAATGAACTGAATGGGTGATGTAGAGGTATTGCTGTGGATAGCAAGATCCCCAGGCCGGTACCCGATACAGCATGCGTAGGACCAGCTTGGACATCAACTCGGGCACCATTGCCAATATTCAGGATATTAAGGACCAGTTACAACAGTTGTGGACCAGATTACCTCAGGAGAGGATTTAATGGCTTTATGACATCCTTTCCAACCCAATTAGTACATACATCCAGGTCAGAGGAGGTGGAACTTCATACGCGTAAGTGGGCTCATACTGCCAACATCTTTGTGAATTTTACTCTATTTTGTAATCACATACCCCCTCTACAAGTTAAGTTTAATTTAGTTCATCCTCCACATTCTTGGTGCTTCACTTTTTTGACAAGCAAACTATATTTCAGTCACCAGAGCCTGCAAAATAGATTACATAAATTGCCTGCAATCTTAAAGTAAGTTTCCACTGAATTACTACCCTGATTTTTAATAATACATTTTCCGGCTGTGGAAGACCTGATATCAGCAATATCTAAGTACAAAAGTTTGCTTTATATAGGACAGAAAGATCTCAGTACTGACCCAACAAATGGAGGAGGATATTTAAATACCACAGCAAGTCAAATAGGCTACTCATTAATGGTGAACCAGACAACTTTCGACATAGTTCACATCTAAATGAACTTAATCAATTGTTTGATGCAAGAGAGAACTGTGATGATTGTTTTGTCAGATGGCCGTTGTGTATAGTCTGTACTTGGCTAAATTAGTCTCTTCATGTTAGCTAAAACTTGTGACATATTTCTTCTTCTGCCACACTGTTATTCTTCTGTACTTGTCAGACACATAAATAAATTGTTTGTGGGCTTCAATGGGAACAGAGAATCATATGGGCTTTACACCAGTTGAATAAAATACTGAAGTTGCTATACTTGATGTTTATTGCAACATTTTGTAATTCTGTAACAAGAAAATAAATCCGCGAACTCCACGTGACGTAATGCCAGCAAAGCTAGGTTTATGTTGTAGCAAATATTCTATGACATGTAAATTAACGAGAATTTGACAGGGTACTAGCAGCTTGATCGGTAGTCGATCCGAGGCAGAACTTGCCACTTCCACAGATCAGAAACGAATGGAAATTGTTACAAGTTGTTTGTTCTAAGGTGAACTTAAGCTAAGCATGCAATGCTGCCACACGCGGCGCATTTCTGCTGATGAGGTGGCAGCGGCTCCGGTTAGTTGAAGCTAGCATTTTATTGCACGTATGCCATCGGCTGAGACTTGATAAAGTAAAAATACAAGAATCTAAAAGGATTAAAATATGTCCATTACAGAACTCACTCAACTGTTTGATACAAGTGAACTAACTCAGCCTTATATTATGATCAAATTGACATCATTCATAGGTTGAAATGGCATCAAGAGTAACTTATATCCAAATGGAGGAAGTGAAATTTAAGAAAGTAAGAAAATGGATTCTGGAACTACACAGACGGAAAAAAAAATCCCAACACCAAGAAAGACTTGTGTTAGATAAACGAAATTTGGTAGGCGTGTTTATACATCTGAAAGATGACATCGATTCAAATTTCGCGCTTCGCGCATAAGTGTGGCGCTAGTAGCGCTACTCAGAGCTTGCAAATCAGGTTTGCTTTAAATACGCGCTGTAAAGTTTGTGAACGTTATTTACCGCTGAGATTTGACATAGTGAGTTGATGTTAGCCAAGAATGCCTTTAAGAAGACGAAGAAGCCATTATCAACAGCTCACCGAGTTTGAACGAGGTCGTGTAATAGGGCTACGAGAAGGTGGATTTTCTTTTCGCGATATTGCAGAAAGACTTGGCCGGAATGTATCCACTGTGCATGATTGTTGGGTGCAGTGGTCAAGGGATGGTACTGCCTCAAGAAGACCGGGTTCCGGGAGGCCACGTGGCACTACTGAGAGGGAAGACCGCCGTATTCGGCGTACAGCTGTGGCGCATCGTACTGCGTCTGCGGCAGAAATTCGAGCTGCAGTTGGTACCACAGTGACACAACGAACTGTTAGAAATCGGTTACTTCAAGGACAGCTCCGAGCCAGGCGCCCTGTAGCGTGCATTCCACTGACTACAAGCCATCGCCGTTTGCGACTCCAGTGGTGTCAAGCCAGAGCTCATTGGAGGACGGAGTGGAGATCTGTTGTGTTTTCTGATGAAAGCAGGTTCTGCCTTGGTGCCAGTGATGGCCGAGTGTTGGTCAGAAGGAGGCCAGGGGAACGCCTGCAACCAAACTGTCTGCGGCCTAGACACACTGGACCTACACCTGGAGTCATGGTCTGGGGAGCAATTTCCTATGACAGCAGGAGCACTCTTGTGGTTATACCAAACACACTGACTGCAAATTTGTACGTCAGTCTGGTAATTCAACCTGTAGTGCTGCCATTCATGAACAGCATTCAAGGGGGAGTTTTTCAACAGGATAACGCTCGCCCTCATACCGCTGTTGTCTCGCAACGTGCTCTACAGAGTGTCGACATGTTACCTTGGCCTGCGAGATCACCAGATCTGTCTCCAATTGAACACGTATGGGATATCATTGGACGACAACTCCAGCATCATCCACAGCCAGCACTGACCGTCCCAGTATTGACAGCACAAGTACAACAAGCATGGAACTCCATACCACAAAGTGACATTCGAAACCTGTATGACACAATGCATTCACGTTTGCAGGCTTGCATTCAAAATTCTGGAGGTTACACCGGCTATTAATTTAACAGTATTTCACATTTGAAATGCATTTTCTTGAGCTTAAATTAACCTGTGATCTTGAAAATTTAATCAATTAAACATGTTAACTTGACAAATGCATTGTCCAAATTTCATTACTCTACAATAATTTTTTCTTGGTGTTGGGATTTTTTTTTCCGTCTGTGTATTCCAGAAAATATGGTTTTCCGCAAAACCCTGGAGGAAATAAGGTGTAACAGCAATCCTAAAAACACAGAATTTTGGACCAGTTAATAGATAAAAGGTAGGAGTAAAAATTTAAAAAAAACATAGGCATAGGCATAGACATAGGCATAAAAGTTGCTCATTATGCTGTCAACCAGTGTGTACTGTTATAGAAAGTCTTTGGGCTTACTAAACACTATTGTTCACCAGACTTATAAAAAGTTCATTCCAAAATAAAAGATTTTGCATTTTTACCTTAATTATCACTATTTTATGGCTCACTATGTTGAATGCCTTGGACAGATGCAGGGGTTTACATTATCAACTTGGCCTACTTCATCCATTTCATTCAAAATTTCTTGCACAAAACCCTTTAATTGCATTAAAAAAAAACAACAGAAAAACACCCTCTGTTAAACCCATTCTACTAATTTTCTTCCCTAAAAGAAATTTCTGATGTAGTTGTATAGCAAACTACCCAACAACTTGTCAACCGTAAAGGTCAAAATAATTGGTCTATTATTTTCAACTACCCTCCTTTATGAACTAGTACTGCTATGCCACTAGTGTACTTCATCAGTATGGAACAAGGCTACAGATCCAAACTACATAACATTTAAAGCTATGGTACAATGAGGTATCAACCTATCGTTAATAACATCTGTAGTAATATTATCCATACTGGCACATTTACTTATTTTAAATTATGTAGATCCCTCACAATATCTGCAGGAAATACTATTAATTTTCTAGCATACTCATTTCTACATATGTCAAGCAGCTTTTGCTCTAATTTTTTATCTCCTATCCCTGTATAATGGTTCCTAAAGGTAACATTAAACCAGTTACTTAATATCTCTGCCTTTTTCATAATCTCAGTAATCTCTTTCCCATACTTACCCATAATCATACCTTCAAATTTTTAAAATAGGCAAAGAAATTTCTGATCACATTGATTATGAGTGCTTTCACCAAAGATACAACCTGCAATATCTCTTATTTAATTTGATAAATGCTTTCCTGATATTAAAAATCCATCATAATTATTCATTAAAATATTTTGCCATATTGCAGAAAAATAAATATGCAATACCTGTAATGATGTACAAATGGCATCCTTGAAATGATCAATAGTGACAAAGTCAGAGAAGAATGGAAGAATGTCTTCAATTTTGATAAGGTCACATTCTTGAAGGAACTGCATTGCTTGTTGGATATCATCTTTCTCTCTTACGACATGCTGAGCTGGAAAGAAAATATATATCTTGGTCACATGGTCATTAGCAGCATAAAATTGCATCATTTCCACCATGCCATTCGCTTGTTTGGCTCCTTATCCATGTGGGTTTTCATATTTAATTTGAATCATCTATAGTACCTATTCTCACCAAATAACCGCTTGTCTGGATCTATATACTGCTAAATTACACCTACAAAATGTTTTGAGAATACACAAAAGTTATTGTGCGGAATAATGGTTTTTCTCACAACTGAGAAATGTTTTTCATGTTCCAAACAATTAAATAGATATATGCTTTTATAGCAACATTACAATAAATTATAAGTATTTGAATTAGTATGACTGAGCAGCTTTCTTCTAAACACATTTTTAAACATTACCAATCTAGCTAGGTAACGATTTTTTTTTTTTTTTTATGTATATACTCTTCAAAATGCTAAATGGAAAAATCTTGTAACTAATTAAATAATTTAGCAATTGCTATTTATCCAAATATATTCTAGCCTCTACATACCGCTTGCACAAGTCATAAAATCCACTGTTGAATGACTGGCTGCTATTCTCAGTTGTTCTGCATGAATCAGGTTCTAAGATTAAACTGATACACACTGTTAAGTTTCAAGCATCTGGTACATAAGATGCTGTGTGGTTTGTTTTGTTTTCCCTGGAATAGTGCAGTATCCGGATCACAATACATCGTGAAGCAGTAGGAAGTCATTTAGGCATCGAGGCCACCCTGAGGTTCTGTTGACCTTGGCAGATGGGTGTGGGCAAGGGGACTGGAGCACTCCACGACCCAGCCCAAGTCTAATGCCTCAAAGCAAGTATAAAAGCCAATTCGGCTGAGCAGTAGCCAGGTACAGTCTCCACAACACAACTTGAGGCACCACCATGAAGCTGCTGGTAAGTACATTGGAATGAAGCAAATTCTAGAAATTTCTTTCTTAAGAAAAGATAAGTTAATTAGAGTCTTTGAACTACATTATCTTCATTAAACAGGGAAAACATTGGAAAGGTTAGTTATAAAAATAATTAATTTTATACAAAATGCTGAGTTTGTAAAATTTCTGTTTTCTGTATCAAAAATACAAATGACACACAACATTATATCTTTACGTTATTAAATATTTTTTCAATAGATACCAACAAGGCTTGAAGCTTAGTGATGAATCTGGGAAGTAATAATGACAAACATAAGAAATATTTTTGGTGCTAGTACCTTTACTCTGATAATAATGAAATGTCAAAGCATTTCCTAAAGGATTTGTAATAATGATATTTTTTCTGATTAGATATCAATCATTACATTGCTTATGTACATATAAGTGAGTCCTACAAAAATAATGTTCAGTGCTCAAATTATGTCAATAAAGGTAATTTTAATAGGAAATGAATTATTTGATTACCTACAGCATATGTGCCTTCATTGCGATTGATAGTTTTGTATCATCCTCAGATGAAGAAGGTATTGTTGTTAGTATTTTGCAACTTTTGAATATGATATCCTTATTTAACAGAGTTAATAGGAGTGCAATGGAGAAAAAATAAATAAAATGGAAAATCACAAGTTATTTATTTTAATTTTTTTTTTTTTGTTCCCCCCCCCCCCCCCCCAAGGCCTCTATCAGTGGAATTTACTTTGTGTATATAAACTATCAAGAAAAAAAGTGAATTCTGTAATTAACAACTAATAATATGTTTCAAGCATTAATTAAGTAGATACATTTTTTTTTCACTGATTTCAATACCCTCATAGTTGATTTCAAAATGTGTAATCATTATAGACAGGGGAGAATAGAAGCTATCAGTTTAGTTTTATCAGTGAAATAAAAGTATATTAATGCTACATGATCACATGATTAAAGATTTTTCTTTTTCTCGGTTGGTATCTATATACAAGTTCAGTTGCAAGGCAACTGATTTGCCTCTCATTTATTCTTCTTGGACGATTAAATAAAACAAAACAAAAATCTACCCATTTTATGTCTTGTACTATGTTATGTGTACTATGTGTGTTATGTATTAACACCTCTGACAGTGTTTAGCAGCATCAGGCAGAACACCAAAGAAATTATGACATCTTATAACAGGATTTACTGTTTATGTCTCAGGTCCTCTTGTCTACTGTGGCGGTGTACACAGTTGTGGAGACTGCAATTCTGCCTTCATTTGCACCATACAATGGCCTGCCCTATCCCTACCCTCACCATGCACCATACCACTTCCAGGCCCCCTACTCCTACCACTCTCCATTCCACGTGCCACCACCGGTGCCTGCTGTGAGCTTGCGCTCTCAGTACCACGCACAGGATGAGTTTGGGCAGGCTAGCTATGGTCATGCAGAACCATATCAGGCTCACAGTGCAGTACAGGTAAGCAAATTAACTAAAAAGTAGTACACCTCATTAAAGACTAAGTATAAGCCAATTTCTGTATTTTACTATGTGCAGAAAAAATTCAAATTATTGCTTGCTATACACAAGCTCAATATGAAATAGAACCACAGTTTACCTTCATGAAACTTGTGTACAAAATTTACATGCCTTCAATAATCTAAAAAAAAAAAAAAAAAAAACCACAATATGCAGTGGATAATATTAACAAACTCAACTCTCAGTCTTGAGATGTTATTTCTAATTTTTAGCCTCTAGTAACAATTAAACCAAAGAAGAACAAAAGTTATTAACTATAGCAAAAAAGATAGCAAAACCATTAGATAAAATATAAACATATTGTCAGATGTAATTGGAATAATAAGTGAATTCTGTTATTTGAAAAGAAAATTACAACTGATGGCAGAAACAAGAATGATGTCAAAAGCATAATAGCTCTAGTGAAAAGAAGCTTCTCAAAAAATGCAATCTTTCAGTTTCAAATATTGAGTCACGACTTGGAAAGAAGTTTCTAAAGATGTTTGTATGGAGCATAGAAATTTATAGTAGTGAAGCTTGGACTTCAGCAATGCCAGTAATAAGAAAATTGAAGCAATTGAATTGTGGTGTTACACAATGATGAAATTTAAATTGACTTACAAAGCTTGAAATAAATATGTTTTGGAAATGATGAGTGAGGAAAATATTTTCTGAAAGAATCTCTCAGAAATAAGAGGATGTCAGGTCACATTTTAAGATATGTGTGATTGGCTAGTTAGTTAGTGAAGGTAACATGTTTTATTTCTGGATTCACATTTCATTGATGCCGAGTCATTTTAGGTGGGAAAGAATTTGGCCATGGTCTCTTGAAACACCATCCCGGAACTTGCCTGGAGTGATTTGGGGAAATCATGGAAAACCCAAATCTGGACGATGAGACAGAGATTCGAATGTAAGGTCAGAACATTACTGCTCAACCACCATGCTCAGTGAGGAGGAAAGAGATGAAGGAATTGCATGGGAAGACATATATGACATTATGTGAAGCAGATAATAGAGAATGTAGGTTATGTATTTAGATGAAGTTAACTCAAAATAGGAATAGGTGGAGAGTTGCATCAAACCATATGAGAAACTGATGAGAGGAATAACAGCATAACCAAACAACTAAAGAAACAAAATAGTTTCCTTGTCATTGATAAAACAGACTGCAAATAAATTAAATTTAAGCTTTAATTTAGCTTAATTAAGCTTTTTCAAAAAAATTTCCTTGCAAGTTTCATTAAATATAATCGTTACACATGTTGAAATGATTGAATATAAATATAAAAAATCATATAACCAAAAAAGGGTGGAGCCACTTCTACAATGCCTCTCCTCCCTTTCCTGGTTATAAAGATGTTTGGCAGTGAGAAATAATATGAATGATCCCAAATGTTTACTAAATAAATGCTACTTTCCAGTGTAATATACGGAAAACACAACTGGAGAAAAGAGAGAGCAAGCTGAAAAGAGAATGAGAGCTCGCTGAAGTTTTGTTGATACTGAAATGTTGACAGAAAAAATTTGGAGACAGCGAAAATTTAGTGCAATGTCGCAGAGAAAATCTGATTTGAAGGAAGCAGGATATGAATGGTTACTGTAAAATAACAGAACATCATAAAATGGAAGGGAAACTTTACCGTTAGTTGGTTTATGGAAAGGGTTTAGTAATATTTAACACTGCATTATTAAAAATACAGCAGCTGAACAATAAACAGCAGACTTTTGTTAGAAGGTCAATAAGAAGTGTTTAAATTTTAGTACAGGTAGTTTAAAATTTTTCATTCCTGAAATCTTTATTAACACATGTTAACTTCCTACCATGCTTACCATTTTATAATTTAAATCAGAAGACAAAAAATGATAGGAACTTCTTTATCTGTACGGTGCTAGCAGTTTTTGATACGATTTTTTAAGAATTTTCTTCATAAAGGGAATCTGTTTGCAACTTTGTAATCTAACTAGAATGTGCTATCATCTAACCCAAGAGCTTTTAATATAAAGCAACAGTTACTTAGTGTTAGAAATTAACATTTGACACTACAAACTAGAATCGATACGGGAATCAGAAGTTATTTTCAGAGACGGTGTTTTAAAATATTAACTTTGTAGCAATAATTTCTTATACGTAGGTATAAGTATGTGAAAATAACTGCCAAATGAGTTCTTGACAATCATTCTGTAATACATGCGAATTCCAAGGCAGCCCATACAACCTCTATGCGGCTGAGATATTTTACTGATGAGCAGAATTGTCAACTAAACTGGCTCATGTGTTTGCGGCAGGACGCAGCAGGCAACAAGCTGGGCAGCTACAGCTACGTGACGCCGTCGGGAGAGCTGGTTCGCACCGACTACGTGGCGGACGGGCTGGGTTTCCGCGTGGCGAGCAACGCGCTGCCGGTGGCTCCGCGCCCGCCGGGCCCCGAGGCGCTGCCGCAGCCGGTGTCGGAGACCCCCGAGGTGGCCGCTACCAAGGCGGCGCACCTGGCCGAGGTGGCGGCGGCGCGCGCGCGCTCCAAGAGGGCTGCGCCCCCCACCACGCCCGCCAGCACCGTGCCGCTCACGCTCGCGCTGCCTGTCCCCTTCGCCTACGGTGGGCCCTACGGACCCTACGCTGCGCCCTACGGACCTTACCCTGCGCCTTACGGACCCTACGCGCCGCATTTACTGCGATACGGACCTGTGGCCCCATACGGCCCTTTCGCAGGTCATGTGGTGACGGCGGCGGTAGCGGTACCGACAGTTCGGAAAGCAACCCTCAACCGAGTGATCAACAATCCTGGACACGCAGTCTCGTACAGGGTCGAGTGACCGGCGGCCTCTCTTGGTTATACCGTTTCCACCAGTGCCCTGTATATGTATTCTTCTTTCAAATACACTCCTCTTATAACATAATTTTTATTATTATTTCCTTTTATATGTCGTCTGAGATATCTCAGACTTTTAATAAGGCTTCAGGTCATTTAGTGTAGCATCTCAGGGTCTGAAGTAAATCAGAACAGCTGAAGACAGCGCAATATATGCAGCTAGTCTAACACCTCGATTAATGTTGTATGGGCTACAAAAGAACAAAAGAAAATAACAAAAGAAGAACATATCCTCAAAAAGCTACTAGAATCAGCTTGTTGAGAATGTCGGAGAATATCTTTAAACATAGTGCAGACATGGAAACAACGCAGCAGGCTGACGCTTGTGGTACCAAATGGCGCTTTGATAAATTTCTCTTTAGTATCATATGCATATCATAACCACTAGTATAGCACAATTTTGTCTCTATAACAGAACTTCGCATTCAATCGTCAGCTTGACTTTTTCTCGTCTGTATATCTCTAAAGTAATATAAAAGCAACGGACATCTCACAAAATTCGAATCCAGTTACGTTTTCTCCAGAGCCTTTTGGACACCAGAATAATTACATTATATTCTGCAACAACATTTCATTCACAACTTTTGTTTTCAAAAATAAAGTCATATACAAAAAGACATACAACAGGCAGCGGAAAGAGACCTTCCCGATTTGTAGATGCAGCTTAATTCATGGGCACAATTTTTTAAATAAAATTCACCCCTCTGAAATAAATTACACAAATTTGGTGCAGTTCTCGTATTAGGCCCATCAGCAGATTTTTTTTTTTTTTGATAAACAAAAAATAATGTAGTGAGGTAGAAGTTTAGTAAAACAACACACAAGAAAGCTTAAAAACTAAGGCACTTGATGGAGCTAATCGTATATGTGACTATTCGTACAAAGGATATATCCTAGCCAGAATGTTGCACATATTAAAACCAACTTTGCCAGTTATCAGCAGAAATAATAAAACATATATGCAGTTAAACTAATCAGCTTAGACTAAATTAAGGTGTAGTATAAAATTTCTTGATAATTGCACATTTAACAGCGCTCGCAAAATGTTTTCCTCACAAAGCGATTCAAAGTAAGTAAAATACAAAGACTCATCGTTATCTCGAAATTAAATTTTCTATAATTCCTCTATTATTATAAAAAAAAAACACACCTAAAAATGCCTCATTGTATTTGGATGGAGTTTGATGCATTAAAGATGAACTATACATATATTAATGAGAGGAGCAATTCCGACTACTTGCAAGAGATCGGACAGTCTCAAGTCAATTTTTAATTTCAATAATATCCAAAGTAAGGAGAGGTACAAAGTAAAATTTAAAAAAAATAGTTTAATGTAGTAAGCTTTGTCTATAGTCGAAATTTAAGGGATATAAAGATATTAGGGTAGAAAGCGATTTCACGTTTGGCGTAGATAAGGGGTAGATATATGAAATTTGCCACTCTTAGACTTTTCTTATAATCTGTAGGTAAAACTTTATTTACGACCAATTTCACCCTTCTACGACTAAGGGAAGTACCTTAGATTTTTGATGATCGACAGTCAGTGACAAAATCGGTATAATAATAATTCTGTGTGATCGTAATGACCTGGTGACAGGGTTACCATAGGCTGCGCATTCCGCCCGTCGTAGCCGCCTTAACCTAACCCGCAATCCTACCGGGTACAGGGGATGTAAGGAGTAAGCATACTACCGGGATAGTAGTAAGCCTTCATCTCTTTAACTTACTTCACACTCGGCTAAAGTTCTACCAAACTTCAAACTGTTCAAAATTTTCTAGACCGTGAAAATTACCTTGAATAAATCAACTGCAACTTAACTTTTGCTTGGGCTTTATGCCTCGTCGACAGCGAGGTCATTAGAGGCGTGATGGGATTGGGGCAAGGAACGGGAAAGAATTCGGCCACGGCCTTTTTGAAGGAAGCATCCCGGCATTCACCTGGAGTGATTTGGGGAAACCATGGAAAACCCAAATCTGGATGCCCGGACGGGGATTCGAACCCGCGTCCTCCCGAATGCGAGGCTAGAACGTCAATTGCAATGTAACAGCGGCCGCCACCTTCCACTATTAACATCGGGAAAGGAAAGGTATGGTTGTAACTACGACAATAGAAGCAATGTTCAGTTTTAACACATTATTATATTTTTCAAAAATTTAAAGAATGATTTTGAGAATTTACATAACGACTATTTGAAAATGAACTTCATCACCACCGTAACCTAAGTGGCTGCCGGAAAGCATGGCAGTAGGAACTATTTGAATTTTGCAAGACCGGGCCCGGGGTGCCTCACGCCAAGGCGGACAACAGGACCACTCGCTACTAAAAACCACGTTCGACTGCCGGAATGTAGTGCAGCGAAGATACGTAACGTAGGACTCAGGGGATGGCAGGGCCGGCGCTAGGAATTTCGGGCCCGGGGTAAAATGGGCGACCTTTTTCTCGACAAAATGGTCAGACGACAATGGGCGTATTCTTGGCTTCATGGCCTGAGGGCCCCTGGGGCCCGGGTACTTTTGACCCGCTTACCCCCCCCCCCCCCCCCTAACGCCGGCCCTGGGGGATGGTAAACAACTTTCTCCTTTATGATATTTCTTGTAAACTCAACGGTTTGTCTGTAATAAATTAAAATGTGTTGTCGTGGAGTGACACTGTTTTCTTCGATGTGACGTAGACTTCCATTGTACCTCCCTTGTTCAAACATGTTGCGGGAACACTTTGAGTTTTAAAACTATTGTCATTTAATTCTCCTGGTTCTCAGCTTTACAACGTTGTGCCAATCTTCTCTTTAGCTGGTGTACTTGTATAATAATCAAATTTCTGAAATACCGGTTTATTCTTGGCCAAGCGCCATCTTCAAATTTCTAATTTCGAAAGATTTACAGTGAATTACTCTGAAAGTAAATCCTATCTAGAAAAACGGTTTTCGGCATCGTTTACTGCTATCCTTATTACATGTATTAAAGGTATTTTTATCCACTGACTTTGATTGGTGTGACTGTAATAATTAATATACGCCGGCAGCGTGCCAAATTAGACGCAATTAATTTAGAAAGTCATCTTAGGCTTGATTAACTGCACAGAACTGCTCAAAATTTCAGCACGATGTACAAGAATAAATTAAGTTTTGATTACAATATCGGCTGATATCAGAAACTGCTTTACGTGTGTTGTTATTGGTGTTTGAACATGACCATTTACTTAACAGGATTTAAAACTTGTGTTTTCTTATTTTAAAACTGCCTGCAACTATTGATCATGTTATTTATTTCAAAATTTAGTTTCTCCTGGTTGATTATTACTATTAAAGAATTTTACTGCGTCTAAAAGTGTTGTAAAATGGTGATATTGTCTCGTAACAATGTTTAGTGCTTAACAAGCTGGATTATTGATGATTGCAGTGATTTAGGTGAGTTCAAAGGCTACTATTTTTCATTGAAGGTCTATTTAAGGGTGTTATTATGTGTTTAGCTAGTTTTTATATTTTAAATCGCCCTGTAAGTGGCTATATGCTTCGGTATCGGCTCCCCGTTCCCCATTTCCCTTAGCTACATGTTAGAATTTAACAAATTCTGAGGTGCTTACAGGGACCTACAGTTCAACGTGGAATCGGAATCACGGAAGAGTTCTGAAGTACTTCACATTACACAGCAAGCTGTGCCAGAGGTAAAGGTCGTGCTAAGGACCCTTGAAAATCCCCGCCGAAACAGAGATTCTAACCGGGGACATCTCTATCCCCAGTCAGACGCCTTAAACACTGAGCCACCAGACCGCTCACAAAATCCAAACTATGAACAGAAACGAAACAAAATTTAGTGTGTTTGCTAAGACTGCTGATATCTAAGAGGTATTATAGAAATTTGAGGCAAGTACTGCATCCCAAAGAAATTGAATTACAAAATCAAAATGGTCCATATCACTTTGACAAAATGGTAGGCAATGGTGGAGTAAATTAAACTAGGCGGGCGAATTGCCGTGCCTCCACATTTTTTACGGGTAATGAAAAAAAGTTGTTCTTATTTTACAGCTTGGCGAAAGCGTAAAAAACGTCTCAAGAAAGTGAGTACATATAGAATTTTTAACCTGTGATAGGTTAAGACATATGAAGAAACCTGTAGTAAACGATGAGTATTATATTTCGACTGGTTTTCTCAAGACTGAAGCCAAGTTCCTAGCACAGGAGCGAAGAAACAAGTCTTCAAACTTTTTAATAATCTTGAAAACTTATCAGCTGAATGAAAAAAAAAATGGTTTTATTTGACGAATTTTACTGTGCTATGCATGGAAATAAAATTGTCTAGATAATTGTAATCTCGGTTACATATAATGTGAAGCTGTTGGTAAGCATTTACTTCTGGTATTGATGTATCTTCACTCACCACCATCGAAAAATAAAAGAATATTTTGTTTCTATACATGGCTTTGACGTAGATGTACAATAGCATGATTTAACAGCACAGAAATGTCTATTTTGTTTGTCTACAGTGAAGCTACACACCTAAAAGCTTTCACAACAATCCTATCACATCCAGTATTATGAGACAAGAACAGTAACACAGCTATATAAAATACTTATATCCTAAGCAAGGCAAGAATCTTATGGGGTATGATATCTTGTGAGAAGTCAAGCACTATCTAATAAACTAGCTATATAGCAAAAATTCAGAATATTATCAGGTCATTCCCGCTTTGTCTGGATATTTATCTGATATATTTCAAATTTTGATTCCAAGAAAACGCAAAGGAACGGAAAGGGCAAATTAGCACAATTTATTTATAAACTTGATTAGAAACTTCCTCCTTGCCACTTTTCTTGACATCAAGGAAGCCTACAATAATGTGCAGATCAACATACTTAGGGAAATAATGGAAAATGTAGGACTCTCAAAAAAACTCTCGTCATGGTGTTTTCATTACCTGGCGCACAGAGTACACATTATCTCTACTTTATACGGTGACTGCTTCAGTCAACATGTATTCCAAGGTTTGCCTCAGGGAGACCCAATGAGTCCTATTCTATTTGACTTTTATACTTTGAAAGTTTGCAATATCGTGAGAGGTTTTGTAACCTATCTTCAATACACTGATGATTTTGTGGTCTATGTTTTTCATCCTGACAAACAAAAAGCAAAAAATTTGCTCGAAGCTCAGGTAAATGAAGTACAAATCTATCTGAAAGATAGAGGCCTAGAGCTTTCGGTAGATAAAAGTAAGTTATGTGTATTCTGACAAAGACAATTTCAGAATAATGACTTTAAAATTACGGATCTACTATGGAAGTAATCTCCGAAGTAAAGTTTCTGGGGATGTGGTTAGACATTAAACTCTCGTGGCGAAGACATATAGCAGAACTAAAACAATCATCCATACAGCGAATAAATATCCTCAAGGCCCTAGCAGCCCTGAACTGGGGCACGGATCCCAGACTCCTGAGAAACATTTATTATAGCTTAGTGAGGAGCAGACTCGAATATAGGGGATTTCTCTACGAAACTGCGTCAATTTCTACCCTCAGAAAGTTAGACATCACCCAATCGGCAGCTTTAAGGGTGGTAGGCGGTTTCCTTAAAACTACTCCCGTTGCTGCGATGGAGGTAGAAACAGCAACTCTTCCATTAGACCTAAGAAGAAAGAAAGTGGGAATGAATTTTTTGATAAGAGTTTGTTCCACCAAACGACATCCACTAATAAGAAAAGTGCAGCTTCTTGCTCATGAGCATTCTTGGAACCTATCTAAGTATCACAAAACACCTTCACTTGTGAATTTCTTTCAAACAACAGCTCAGTGGGCAATTTAAAGTTCAGAATGACTCGTACAGTCAGGAGGAACTATGGCAACGGTCAGATCTATCCCCTCTAGTTCACATTTACCTTATGAAAGACCAATTAGTGAAAATAGATCACAGTCAGGAGGAACTGAAGTGCCTGACACTAGAATCACTGAACTCGAGATGGAAGGCGTGGCACAAAATCTTTACAGACGGCTCAAAGGAAAAAGGAAATGCTTCCGCTACTGCATTTGTAGACCCTGCTCGCTGCGTTCACAAAGCTTACAGGTTACCAAGACAGTTTTCGACGTTCTCCTCAGAGCTTTATGCCATTCTAAAAGCGCTGCAATACATTCATTCGACAGCTCATTCAAATATAGTGATTTGTACAGATTCTAGAAGTGCCCTACAGGCAGTGGCGTAGCTAGCGTGGATGACACCCGGGGCGGATATCGATGGTGTCACCCCTTGAAAATTTAAATTCAAAATATCATATTCATAAAAAATAATTAAATAAACATTTATTGTTATTAAAAATTATAGTTAGTAAAATTATAATATTAACTTCATTTAAAAAACACAGTAAACTAAAAACAATCTTCTCTTTTTAACTCTAACAGCTGCAAACTCGTAAATCACATCGTCAAAATTATCAATTTTAGTTACTTCATGTTCAATAGTCAATATGGAAAGATTTTAGCCACATGTTGCTCACCGGTGATCGAAAGTGGTTTTACAGAGGCCTCTGAAGATCGGGCCTCAGTCCGACACTCGGCCGTCATTGAATTGGTTTATGTTTTGACGGTGCGAATCAGTATCGGCCTGCTAGATGTGGAGAAGCGCATCGAGAGAGTTCGGAAATTTACCTTCCCTTACGACTGAATGTTGTTTTCATCTTATTTGCCTTAAAAAATGTATTTTTTTCATCCATGTTCATCAAATGTTCGTAAAATGTAGGAATAGTCCTAGCATCTTCGCATTAAAAAAAATCAGAGCTTTGTCAGAGTTGAAGACCAATTTTACGACCCACAAAAATTGCAACAGAAAGCCGCATTTGTAACCGAACCTCCTACACCCGAATCGCAAGCCGTAACCAGACGCAAGACTTATCTAGAAGTCTGAAAAGTATGTATTCAAACACATAAAAGTGAATTCGTGTCTTTTTATAACAAAAATATATGGTAAAGAAAAAAGTATGTTTATTTTATCATGTTTGAAAACTTATTTTTCATCATACCTATATTCGGACTGGTGACTCAAATGATTACTGCGTGCGATTTGGAAACTGAAGGTCCCGGTTCAAATCCCGGTCTCGACTGTAATTTTTGCGGGCCTTAAAATTGACTTTTACCAATGGCAAAGCTTTTATCTTTTAATGCGAAGGACGCTCGGTGGTTTGAATTTCACGTTAATCTGTAGGTCTCCTTTTCAAGTTAGGCGACTACGATATAGATGCACTGCGAGTTTCCAAATAAGAAACTCTGTGACTAGAACATTGAGATAACATGAAATTATTATTTTTACTACACAAAATCTTTACGACTTATATTTAAATTAAAATATCTTTTAATCTTGTTCTTCACTAACAAAAAGTATTGAGTGAATCGAAAATAACCTCAGACAAAACAAACACGTCAAGTGCGAGTGATTGACATTTCATTGAGATTGCGTTGATATTGTTAATACTGCGCTGGGATACTATTTTTGTACATAAAATATCAACCAGTTAGGTGATTACGTGAGTCAGATAAAAAAGTATTTTAATGTACATTTGTACCAAAACTGTGCAGAATAAAGTACAGTACTCTATAATAAAGTAGGGTGTCAAACCTACCTGCCATCCCCAACACTGATTCCCTGAAACAATCACTTGTAAACGTTAAAGGAGACTAAAGACCGGGTAGGAACACGGGCGAGCTATGGAAAAGTTTGGACGCGAGGGGGCGAGCCGTCACTCGGCCGGCTGTCGTTGCGGTTACGGTACAGGCCAGTATTGGCAAAGTGCAGTTCGACCTTTACACTTAGCAACTGATACACAAACTGGTGCAAATTAAAATCCCAGCACCCAGACGGTGTTGTGATAAACGAATGAAATTTGGCCCCAAATATGCCCGCATGAAGAGTTTAAACGATTTAACATCAAAAGTTTTACATGTAATGTGAGAATTACGGTACTATATATTATGTAAATTGCAATTTTTTAATTTTTTTTAACGTATAAGTGGCGAACAGTGTGGTGTCACATGACACGTGGTTGCTCACAAGTTTTTGTTGTCTAAGTATGCCAAGTCGAAGAGTGACAACTCTCTACACCCAAATGTCTAACAGTGAGAGAGGTCGGAGAATTGACGTGTTTTGAAAGGGTGCATCATATCGTGAAATCTCCAGAACGATTTGCCGCAGTGCAATGTCAGTATACAGACTTGTTACACAGTGATGAAAAAAAACTCTAATACTCCTAGAGCAGGCACAGGTCCATACAGAAGGATAACAGCACGTGAATGGTGTGGGTGGCTGTTGCTGGCAGATGGTTGACTGCAGGCCAGATCCAAGCAGTGGTTACACATAGTCACACCCCCCCCCCCTCCGCCCCTTGAAGCTTGAAGCTGGGTTACACTCTCTGGCCCCTGTGCATTGTGTCCCATTAATCTAATATCCATCATCATCTACCCTGGTGTAATGCGAAACACAAGTGGACATGTGAATGGTGTACATTTGTGTTTAGAGACGAGTCTGTCTGTGGCAAAGTGATAATCGACGTCATGTTCGCAGGCATAGTGGAGAAACGGCTTATCTGCTGTGATTTCAGAACCTCACGCAAGTGCGGCCACGGGTGTCATGTTTTGGTGGCAATCAGTTTCGATAGCATGACTGAGTCGGCTGTTGTTGAAGGCAATGACAGCCCATCACTAACATGTTCAACATCCGAATCGCATTTTCCAACAAGATAATGCCCGTCCTCATACTGCGGCCATCGTCACACAAGCCTTGCAAGGAGTTTCGATCACAATATGGACAGCACGGTCCCCAGATTTGTCCCAAATAGAGCATTTCTAGGATACTAGAAGTAGACACATTAGATCACATGGTCACCCAGCACAAACTGTGCAACAACTGACTGCAAAAGACATGCACGCGTAGTGAGACATAGCCGAAGAAGACATCCGAACACTTGTTGAGTCAATGCCGGCAAGGATCCACGAATGTTTTGGTGCTCAAGTTGGGCGCATTTCTCACTGACAACTATAAAAGGTAATAACTAAGCCCCGGATTTATAGGTTCTAAAAAACCAAATTTAGGTTTATTCAACTCACGTTTTAGGCATTTATAGGTTTTTAAAATTCTGATTTAGGAACTTACACGTTTTTAAGGGAAATAAAATTTAAAACACGCAATATATACTGCCATAGTGTTAAAAATATTGTTGACTTTATAATACAATGTAAAGTACTCCTTAAAAACTTCTAACATGACATTGCTCGATCACATTAAAACATGCAAAATAAACCACTACTGTGTTCAAAATACTTCGTCTTTATTGTGTATGGTAAACAACTCATTTAAACTTCTAATATGACACTGACCAATGAAATATTTTGACAGATCCTCTTGAAATCTGGACTGCAGGCTAAAACAGACTCCTGCTTCTTAGCTATACACACTCCAACTGGTCCAGGAGCCACTTTGGCCCTCACTTCTTGGATGATTTGAAGTGCTTCCGTCAACGGTAGAGTGCCTCCTTCCAAATTCTTGATTGAAATTCGATGATGGGATGTCTTCAAACACTCCCCTGCTTTTATCATATAAGCTGCACTATCTGTCACCAACAACGACAACTTATCCTGGTGTTCTGGACCTGGCCACAACAGCTTTTATGCATCCCTTACAGCTATTACCACAGTCGACTGGTTAGTCATTGGAGGTTCTCTGCACATAATGACTTGGGGTATACTACGTCCCTCACATGCGAGCTTGCCCACAACAACGCTATATATCTGCCTCAGGCATCTGTCGTCTCATCTACACTTAACCAGATGAAGTGGTCAGCAATGTCCACTAGTTCTTAATGGTTTTCTCTTACAGCTAAGGCAATTAATTCTTTCTTAAAGTGGATTCATCTGATATTTTTCTGTTGCAAAATTCTTTCAGAAAGGTTTATTAGCGGCAGTAAGATCTTCATACGGACGCAGGTGAAGCGAATCTTCTGCACCCAACTTCTGTTTGGAAGCATTTCTCCTGGTAACATTTGCCAAATGAGTTGCTGGATTCTGATGCTGTAGTACATGGGATCATTTTTCTGCAGTCACTTATATAGAAGGCAAAAATAAAATTAATCCACCTGAATATAACACCCCGGATAATACCCAGCTAATATTATGAAATTTCATCCAGCAGTCTAAACTCTGTCACTTTACATTACTTTAGAAATCAAAATAAATAAAATCTAATTAATACATTTAAATTATAAAAGATATATGGATATAAAACAAATTAAACTTAATGGTTTCACCCATCCTAGAAAATATCTAATTTTTCGCATCTGTAGAAAAGTTCTTATTCGTTCCAAACCACTTTCGCGGGTGACTATTTCTTGAGGATTTCTGCTTAGGCATGATTGCTTTTAAAGAAGGAACTAAAAGTATGTAGGCCTACACAATGTTTTAATTTCCGTGTTACCACTGAACGATGACGGTATGCAACTGTTAATTTCTCAGAAAGGGTTTGCGTTCCTGAGATGTTAATGTTTAACGTGGTATGTTTAAAACTTTATTTGTCA
This sequence comes from Vandiemenella viatica, assembly GCA_031002005.1. Lineage (NCBI taxonomy): Eukaryota > Metazoa > Arthropoda > Insecta > Orthoptera > Morabidae > Vandiemenella > Vandiemenella viatica. Next base: position 88,232,154 of record JARYHS010008075.1, read on the forward strand.
ATTTGTTTCTACTGAATGCAAACCTTTGTAATAATGTGAAGTTGCCACCACCGCATTGTTACAGCTTTTATCAATGTTACTGTTAACAATTAGGTTAAAACACATCATTTAATATTGGGGTGAATAGTTATTCCAATTTTAAAATAAATCCATCTGTTTTAACGTAAACATAGTTCGTTTACCCTCCAAGTTCGGCTTCACCCCTCGGACTATGTTATGGATCATTCCCATACTGCTCACATTTTCAGTGTCTTGGATCTTAGGATTCACGTAATAATAGATACAGCTGGTGATGGTGATTGGCCGGAACGCCATGTGACATTAACTTGGATCGATGTAGAAGAAGAAAACGACATTTTTTAGAAGGAAGGGGAAAAGGAAGCAGCCGTAGCCTGTCAATAAGGAACTGTTCCGGCATTTGCCTGGATGGGAAAAGGAAAACCACGGAATACCATGTCAGAACAGCCGACGGTTGGGTTCGAATCCATGGCGTCTCCAACGGCCCGTACCCCTGAGCTAATCCGGTTGGTCATTTGTTTAATTTAAGTAACAAAATTACAGTCTAACTGGATCAGTACATCGAATTAGGTCATTTTAGGTTCTAAAAACTGAATTAGGTCATTTTAGGTCATAACATAAAAATTAGGTTATTTTAGGTCCTATTAAATTTATGAATATTATTAGTTTATACAGTAGACGTAAGAGAAAGTTAAAATTTCGATGATATTAGCTTGGGAACAAAATAGGTTCGAACCTAAGAATCCGGGGCTTAGTAATAACTTAGCCTGATCCATTTCCATTTTTTGTTATTTCTTCTAGGTATGGCCCTGGATATATTTTCAAAGTTTCATAAAATTCTACCATTCATGTATGCGTGTTGTGATTTTAATTTCCACCAGTGTAACTATAGGGCGACCATAAGATTTCGCTATAAATTTAAAAAAGTCGAAAGCTACCCATTTGTTACTGAAACGTTAACATAGGCTGTATTTAAATGACTTCACAACCTTGGTATTTGGAGGACCAAGGGATATTGAGTTAACAGAAGTGGCTTGATCCAAGTAGAAGCAATTCCAGACCCAGATGGGGTCCCATTGGTGCAAACCCAGGATTCGGATCCCACAAGTTGTGGGACCCTGGGAGATACTGTATAGCCAGAGAAGCAACTCTACATTAAGTTCCTCATAAAAATAGAGGAATAAATAAATATAAAATCATAATTAAACGTAATTTAAAATAAAAAAAAACAACGGTCAGGTAATAAAAGAACTTGCCTTTGAGATATCTGCCGCCTTTACAGGAAGTACTTAACAAGTGAAGTATTTTACTACCCGCCTAAGAAATAAGTAGCTACAGGCTCCTAAATATGATATGTATCGAAGCCCATCTCCAAGTGTAAATTTTAGATTTCTAGCACCGCTCAGTAACGTATAAATAAAGATGTAAACGGCTCGAATGTTCGTTCAGTTTATGATTAAAGCTCAATTTTTGTTCAGGAACAGAAGTTCGACATCCCTGACGATTTAAGGAACCCATAAGAATATAGGTACCTGTATTCGACAAAGAGGTTACCCATAATAGAAATCTTCTTCTGTAAATTTATGATGGAAAATTCTTAGAGAAACATACGCTTATTTATTTCATCGCGATCGTATTTGTATATTCTCAATCAGTAGAAAGCATATCAAACTTACATGAACCTAGAGTTAAAGTGCTAAGGGGGCATCCATAAACTACGTGAGGTGAAATAGGGGGCGGGGTTCAGCGAAATCTCACCAATTCTCAAGTGAGATTTTTTTAAAATTGTGTTGGACTGTAGAGCTAAAAAAAAAGGGGTTTATAAATGACGCTAATGTCGATTTTAGGGGGGTATTTCGTCGAAAAGTGTGGGTGTAACTGGCTTTGGGAGGGTGAGACCTAGAAAAAAAGATCTCAAAAAGTTGTGAAGACGATCCGTAGGGGACCAGATCTCACGAAGTCTCACCAGAAAGGGGGGGAGGGAGGAGGATCCGAAAATCCGGAAAAACACCTCACGTAATTTATGGATGTCCCCTTACTAATGTTACGATTTCGCTAGCAAGATAGGCGGCTCCGACTGTTTTAAACACATGCCCTACAAAAACTGATTACCGACAGACGATAACACTTGGAATCGTCCGGATTGACTTGAAACCTGACAGTATTGCTAGTTTAATGCAGTTTTCCAAATCATTTTATTTGCATAAATTCGAACATGATACGATTTCATGTCGAGTATAGGTGCACTGTCGACTAAAGGAAGGTACGCAGAGTGTATATCGGATAACACGAAATGTACTCAATTCGAATCTGTCAGATGATAAATTCAAAAATTACTAGAAAATACTTCAAGTCACTTGTGAATCTTAGCTGGAAAGCTAATAGAATTCTAAAAAAAAAGCAAAACAATTTTGAAGCCTAGACTACGCGTATTCCAACATACGCTTGGTTGCTTTTTTTTTCATTTTAGAAGGAAAATCTAACATTTAAAAAATAATAATTTCGAGGAATTACAATTTAACTGCCTAATTACGATGATTTTAACAATTTTAGATATATATATATATAATATATCCTTTACTTTTAAAACTTCCTCTCTTAATACAAGAAAACTTACATTATATCCACCGCCGCTCATAACAAACCAAACAACTGTGACGGACGGCAAGCACAATGAGTTCCTGTGATTGTTGGAGCAAAAGAACGATGCTCTATTGTTTAAGCGCGCGGTGTAGCCAATAATATTATTATACTCTATTGTATTGGATCGTATTTGAAAAAGCGATAGATCAACTTAAAAAGAAATATTCAGAACATTAAAGGTAGACGTGTTTCGACACCAAAGGATAAAAGAAGTCTATTAAAAATAATTTTTTTTTTGTATCACACTAATTTCGATTATTATTTTCGAAATGCGGGTGTCACCCCCAAACGGGTGACACCCGGGGCGGACCGCCCCCACCGCCCCCCCCCCCCTAGCTACGCCACTGCCTACAGGCAATAATGTAATTGTCAAAAGGAAGATGCCAGAACTATTTAATTTATGACATAGCCAGGAAAATTTAGATGTTATCGGTAGAAGGAATACAAGTGCAGTTACAGTGGGTACCGAGCCATGTTGGGTTGTCGGGAAATGAAGCAGCGGACAGAACAGCACGTTTCCACATTACTGCTGCAGAAACAGAAAAAGTTTCGGTACCCTGCTCAGACATCAAGGCCATTGTTACCAACATTGTTAAGACTGAGTGGGAGAAGAGATGGTTTGCCGACTGCCAGGGAAAGGGACTTTGGTATCGAGCCATCTGCAACAACATAGTAAGCAAGCCATGGTACGCTCAACTAGAACTGAACAGGAAAGAAATTACTTTAATGAACAGACTTAGGACAGGTCACACTTTATTACGTGACAAAAATTACGTCATGCGGTTGGTGGATTCGCCGATGTGCTCATCCTGTGATGCTGTGGAGGATGTTTATGACTTCATGCTGAGCTGCAAGCAACATCAATCAGCGAGAAAACAACTACTAGAAGATGGTCTGAATATAACTGATATAACTTCTCTGATGCAATCTCTCTCAGTTCCGAGCAAGAAATCGGTCAAGATAATTTCCCTATATGTTAAATGTACTAAAGGTGTAATTTAAAATTCATTCGAATATATTGTATGAGGTTATTGGCTGTATTAGCCTTTGGCTAAAGTCATAAAATAAAAATTAAAAAAACTGGACTAACATTTCCCAAATCACTCCAGGCGAATGCTGGTATGCTTCCTTCAAAAAGGCCATGGCCGAATTCCTTCCCGTTCCTTGTCCTCAGTCCCATCCCGCCTCTAATTACCTTACCCGTCGACGAGGCGTAAAGCCATAAGGAAAAAAAAAACTGGACCAACATGTAAACATAGACCTGACAGTAGGAGTATCAAAGAAGAAGGAACAAAATACTGAGATCATAAAGCAGCTGTCTCTGCAAACTTTAAACACAAGGTGGGAAGGATGGAGACAAATATATATGGACGGATCAAGAGAGAACGAGGAGTCCAGTACAGCAGCGTACATCTACATGGTGCAAGAAATGCAGGGGCGTACAGATTACCAATCCCAATGTCCATATTTTCAGCAGAGATTATAGCGATACTAAAAGCAATCGAATACATAAAGAAAGTGGATATCGTTAAGAAAGTTATCTGCTCAGATGCTTCTTTTCTAGATGTACTTTTGCCTACACTTTTGATAATTTTCGTGACTTTATACACACACACACACACACACACACACACACACACACACACACATATGTGTGTGTAGAGCTCAAACAACGATTAAAGAGGCGGACTGAGGTTTCTCTAAATCTGTGTACAAACGGGCCAGCAGTTTTAGCTTTAGCTGAATGGGACCAACTTCGCCGAGTCTTTGATGTTTTATCAATGTATCTCATATGGATATCCCAACTACTGTCACTTTCATTTCTGGCTAAGTCCTGACTGCGCATTGTGTCAAATGAAATTGTTTTTGTATTAATTTTATAGCTATTGTATTCATATACACTTTTGTATACTGACATTTCATTTCTTGCCTTTCTTTGCTAGTACATATAGGTTTCTGGGGCTGGAGACAGGTGAGCAGGCATAGACATTTTAATTCAATAACTTTTTATATGAAACATCAAAAGATGAATGAGTTTATTCGAACGAAATTACATAAATTGCTGAAACAGGCTGAGAAGCAATACACGCCTTTAAATATATAGGTCTTTTGTAATTACATCAGACTGGACTTTCTCAAACTGAATCTGATGAAGGACTGACTTCTTCCTGGAACTCCACGCTTTGGAAACGACTATTGTGAACGCAATTTGTTAACATTATGAATTTGTAGATTATTTATCTTAGCAGGAAAATTGTTCGTTAAGTAAGGACAAATTTTGAAGGGGATCGTGGCGGGGCCCCCCGTGACTTGCGGTTCTTGTGGTAGTCTTTAACCGGCCCTGCCTGCAGGCCATAAAAGGAATCCCCAAAGGCATATGCAAAAATTACCTAGCGTTTGAGGCAGCCAATGCAAATAATCAAGGCAACAACGGAGGGAAGAAGCTTCAAACTACAATGGATCCCAGGGCACGTCGGAGTAAAAGGAAATGAAGCGGCGGATGCCATAGCACGGGCACAATTAAATGTAGCAGCTATAGAGGAGATACCCATCCCCTACACCGACTACAACCACACACACAAATAGCGAAGAAGGAGTGGAACAGAAGATAGATAGAAGAAGAAACAAGCAAGAGCACCTGTTACAGAACCATAGCAGGGAAACTAGACTACAACCTATGGTACGTGCCCTTAAAAATAAACAGAAGCCAGATAACAATAAGCAGACTGAGAACAGGGCACGCACTCCTACGAGATAGAATGTACACCATGAAGATCGTGGACAGCCAGAAATGAGAACAATGCGATGATGTGGAAGATGTATACCACTTTCTACTAAGATGCAAACAATACAGAAACATAAGGAAAGAGATTCTAGAAGGTGAATTCGGACTCGAGGACATAACAGACCTAATACAAATCTTATCCATACCAAAGCTGAAAGCAATAAAAGTAATTCACAAATATGTAATACAGACTAAAAATAGAATATAAAAACAAAAAAGGTATTTAACACATGATCATGGTTGAAATAAAAAAAATAAAAAAAATGATTTGTCGGGGTGACGGGAAATGAGGCAGCAGACAGAACACGTCGTCACCTTACTGCGGCTCAAACAGAAAAAGTTTTCGTTCCCTGCACAGAGTTCAAGGCAATTGTTACCATATAATTTAAAATCAATCGAATGTATTGTATAAGGTTATTGGCTGTATTAGCCTTTGGCGAAAGTCATAAATAAACAGTATTTAATTCGGTATTGTTTACACGTCGCTATGGTAGCAGTAAATTAATTTTTTCCCATCATTTCATACTATGAAGAAACAATTTAAGTAATTAGCATATTATCTTAGTTGATATCTTTAAGGTAGGGCATTGGAATTTAAGGTAGGGCATTGCCCCACGATGCCACCCCCCCCCCTTAGCTACGGCCCTGGTTTCTCCTAACAAAAGTCAGCTGTATGTCAGTAATTAAGGTACTTAAATTGTCCATAGTGCTATACCCTTTGCGGAATCCTCTTGGGAAGAGATACCATACGAAATGCTAGAGCAAAAACTTTTCCAGCCTTCTCGTTTTGACCGTCGAATAATTGATCTTGCCTAGGCTGACCTTCGTTTGAGCAATATAAAGTTTTCTATGGTTGAGTCCTGTCTATATTATGTTTTAATAGCTAGGCGTCTCAAAGCGACATGTCTGGAGCAGTCGCTGTTCCACCAAGGAAGGAATTTTATTATTATATTGAATATAATATGTTTTTGGAAATGATATAATCCTGAATAAATGATTATTTTGTTCTTATCTATCTATCACCCCTCGCGACTATTAAGTAGTACCTCACTCATTCACAATTACAAGTACGATAAAAAATCGATTCACCATATTAGATGAAGTAAAATTTTATCTTCCGCCCTACCTGTAACCATCTCTGCCCTACCTTAAATTCAACTATAGGTACGGCCCAGACTTGATACCACAAGCAACTAACAAGATTTACTCTAGTCTTCAAGGTTAGCCTGCCTTTTTTTCTTATTTATTGTTTTACACCACGTTGACGTCTAGGACATTGGAGGCGGGAAAGGACTGGGATCAGGGAACGGAAAGGAAGACGGCTGTGGCCTTTTATAGGACTTTCCTGGTATACACCGGGAATGATTCTGGGCAACCATGGAAAACCGAAATCTGGATAGCCGGAGGGGAATTCGAATGAAATGCCAGAACCTCAGATTCACAGCCACCACACTCGGCGTATCCCTTTTGATAGAAAATCGTCACGATAAACATCGAAAATATAAGTACATCAAAATTATATAATTACTATAATTCAAATTTATTCAAACTATAACATGGCTAATTTTAATTTAGTCCACCCTATTTACTGATTAAAATGACATAAACGATTGTTATGGGCAAGCAAAATAATCATCAGGTTGGAGAATCTTACAACATTTCCCCCACCCCTCCTCATTCGGCCACCAAGGAACCTGTCATCATGAGGTGGAGGGGTCCGGGGTCTACACCGGCCTGTTAGGTTTGGCGCACCTAATCTATTCGAGGGAAGTCTTGTGTTGTCACCTGTATGTGAAATGTGTAACTTTGAGTGTTCTGGATGATAAGTGTATTATTTGTTTGTGAAATGTTTAGTTTATGAAGTTCAGATTGGGGACAGTCGCGACAGAAAACTTAGAGAGGAAATTAAATAATACGGCATTCTCGGAAAATCTAGTTATTATTATCAAAGACGGCTGCGAAAGCCTGAGAAATAATCATCATATATATTATTTCTATAAGGTATTTTTTTGTCACAAGCCTGTATCTTCCTTCATACTTAACCAAAATCAATTAATGAGGTGTCATTTTAAAGCTTATGGTCTCCACTTTGGTCACATCATATTTTAAGAAATGAAGGTTTTGGAATTCGACCCTTAAAGGGCAAAAATGTCAATATTTCTAAAAAGCTGTTTTCTGTGTTAAGAGTCATTTATCTCACTGGATACCTATCTGAAATCGTTTAATGAAGTATCATTTTAAAGATTAAAATCTCCTCTTTAGTGACGTCATATATTAAGACAGATATTTTTCGGAATTCGACCCTTAAAGGGCAAAAGTATCAATATTTTTGCAATGCGTAATTGTGTCACGAGCGATTTATCTCCTTTAATATCTAACCGATATAGATAAATGAGATATCATATTGAAGATGGAGGTCTTCGTCATGGTAACATTATATTTCAAGAAAAGAATTTTTCGTATTTCGACCCTAAAAGGGCAAAAATGTCGATTTTTGAAAAATGCGTTTTTTGTATCTCGAGCCATTTATCTCCCTGGATATCTAACCAAAATCGATAAACCCAGTAGGATTATTAGGAGTAATGTCTCAGCTTTGTGATATAATATTTTAATAAAGAATGTTTTTGGAATTCAACCCTTAAAGGGAAAAAGTATAAATTTTTCTATAACGCATTTTTGTGTCAAGAGCGATTTATCTCCCTTAATATGTAATCGGTATAGATAAATGAGGTATCGTATCAAAGAATGAGGTCTCCGCCGTGGTAACATTATATCTTAAGAATGGAATTTTTCGTAATTCGACCCTTAAAGGGCAAAAATGTCGATTTTTCTAAAATGATTTTTGTATATCGACCCATTTGCCTCCTTGGATATCTAACCAAAATCGATAAATCAAGTAGGATTATGAGGAATAATATCTCAGCGTTGTGACATGATATTTTAAGAAAGAATGTTTTTGAAATTGAACCATTTAAGGGAAAAAGTATAAATTTTTCTATAATGCATTTTGTGTCACGAGCCATTTATCTCCCTTGATATATAACCGATATAGATAAATGAGGTATCATATTAAAGATTAAGGTCTCCGCCATGGTCACATTATATTTTAGAAATAATTTTTCGTTATTCGACCCTAAAAGGGCATAAATATCAATATTTCTAAAATGCGTTTTTTGTTTCTTTAGTCATTTATCTCCGTTGACAATTAAACAAAATTGATAAACGAGGTATCATTTAAAAGCTTCAGGACTTCGTAATGTCTTCGGTTCCGTTAACACATTTTAAGTAGAAATTTTAAAAATTCTAACCTTAGAGGGCAAAAGTATTAATATTTTTACAATGCATTTTTCTGTCAGGAGCTGTTTATTTCCCTTGATACCTAATCGAAATCAATAAATGACGTATCGATTTAAATATTAAATTAGCCGCTATGGTCACATCAAATTTTAAGAAAAACCTTACTCCAAATTACACCCTTCAGGGGCAAAAATATCATCATTTCTCAAAACTTTTTTTTTTTTTTTTACCTTGGTTGATATTTTATAAAAGGAATTTTTTGGAATTCAACCCTTAAAGGGCAAAATTATCAATATTAATTATAGAACATGTTTTTTTAATTTTTTTAATACAAGCCATTTATCTTCTTCGATACCTATCCGAAATCGATAAATGACATATCGTTGTAAAATTAAGGTCTCCAGCTAGGTAAAATCACAAATTAAGAAAAGAATGTTCGGAATTTGGTGCTTAAAGTGGTAGCGCGTATGAGACTGTTCCGAGCCAAGTCCCCTGATTTCAGCAGCGGATATCACAGAGATGTCATTAAACTTTTTTTATTCAATAAGTAGCTCTTCTGATATATTTTTTTTTGTTACGGAAACACTGTCGTTTTGCAATACAATTCCAATGTAAACATTTTGTTCGTACAGCAACAAATATTTCAGAGATGTTGATATGTTGTGTGCATTTTGTTAAGGTTGGTTTTATTCTACTAAGGTCAGTGACAGTTTGTCATAAATACAGTGTGTTTTAAATTTTCCTAACTGTTTCGTAATATGTTGTATTTTGCTGCGTACCTATTACACTAAATGAAATATTTGCTACAAAAGTACGGTTCTACTATTCATTATATTACAAGCATTCAAGCTCACTATTCATCGCATTTTATTCGCGAAATTTTCGCACGGTTCGTCTAGTTATTTCAAATTTTTGAAGATGGTTGTGTGATCTCAAAATCACCAACGATTCTCCTTTGATATAACATTATTTATTACGCAAAAATTTAGCAAAGTTAACGTCTAATCGCATTTAATCCAGCAAGGATGCATTAAACGGCTTTAAAATCAACTCAATTTATTGTATACTGTAAAATTCAAGCTACTTAATAAACGATAGGAGCAAATAAAAAAATACTGTCAGAGACAGATATATAACACCCAACATATGGTAATATCAAAGATTTTAATATGGGATTTGACTTACTGAAAATGATTGAAAATATTTTCAATAAGATCGTAATTAATAACGCTGTCTTATTTGAGAAGTGCAAAAATTACAAGAAAACAATTCGGCGAAATTTTTAAGAAGAGTAGTTGATTTACCTAATCCGAAGGATAATTAATTATACGTGCTGTACAGTAAATACACTTGCAATACGAATTGTGTTAATAGGGCTTCATTTTCACCAGCGCCATGTCGTAATGATGTCGATAAAAAACTGGAAAACAATAATTTACTGCTCAAGGAACTTCGTAGAAACAATACGAGGCAGTAAGAAAATATCAACGATAATAACAGTTATTTTTTTAATTACAAATATAATAAATAATGACTGCAGATGCAATCGAATTTTTCGTTCGTACAGTAAATAAAGAAACGAACGGACAATTATATTGGCAATAATTATTTAGTATTATATATTAATGAGTTACTATCGGAAACTGATAAAAACGAAACACAACAGTCAGTTATTGGGATTCTTAAAATCCTCGCCACCAGAATCAAGGCAAAATTCTGGTGTCTATTTACGGTAGCAAGTTCAACAGCTGAAACAAAGATTAGCATATCAAACGGGGGGAAATGAGTAAAAGAAAGGAAGCTACACAACCCGTGGCCGAGATGAGTCCCAAGTTCGAAGGCATTGCAAAATAGAGAGCTTTGTATGATGGGTGGAAGATAGGTGCTTCCAAATTGTTTATTCTTTTCATGACTGTAAATCATAACGATTTCTGATTAGAGCTTAAAATGCAAAAACAAGTATGTTTCCTTGTATTTCTGCGTTTAATAATTGGTTACTATCGTAGTTCATGGAAGGGAAAAGATGACCATGACCACAAGCTGGCACTCGATTTCAGGCACAAGGGTGTGGGAAGATTTTCTTTTTTAGGTAAGGGTGTCAGGGATTGGAATGAGTTATCAAGGGGAATGATGAATAACTTACCGAAAACGTTAAAAGAATTTAAAGTTGAAATTTGTAGAGGGCAAATGTAGGTGGGTGCAGGATAGGGGGAAGTTGGGTGTGAAGGGAAATTGCCACCGGAGTGTGTGCTCCATTGCAATTAAATTAAAATTAATTTAAAAAAATTAGTAGTTATACAGCTCGTCACGAATTGTTCAGCCTAATATCACTTTACAAAGTTGCCGCCGCTACATGTCTTCACCTTGGGATAGTCCCCCTAGTCGGATACCCTCTATTCATGGCAGAAATCCGACGCGGCATATCTTACGGCCTTCTACCGGCTTACCTTGCGAGGTCGCTGCGGCTCACTGAACAAAGCCAAGGGTCTTCGGCCGGCCTCTACGCCAACACGTCACCGTATCCGATACACAAGCCATATCGTCAGAAAACATGAACGAAGATCTAGTAACTATTATCTTACGTCCAATACATACGACGGTGTTCTCGGGATGTAGATGCTATAGATGAACTGAAAAAAACCGAAATTTATTGAAGTCGATCAAAATCACTTTAAAAACAGAGCGGTTGGGTGGCTCAGTGACTAAGCGTCTGACTGGAGATCGAATGGTCTCCGGTTCGAATCTCTGTCTCGGCGGGGATTTTCAAAGGCGTTTAACCCGACCTTCACCTCTGCCATTGTTTGCTGTGTAAAGTGAAGTACACCGGAACGCTTCCGTTGTTCGGATTCCACGTTAAACTGTAGGTCCCCTGTACCCGGCAGGATTGTCGGGTTAGGTTAAGGCGGCTACGATAGGGGCGGAATGCGCAGCCAATACAAACCCTATCTCCAGGTCATTACGACCACACGGAATTATTATTACTACTTTAAAAACAAATACAAGGCGTTGTGTACAATTATTCATCACTACAACAAATAAAAGGCTATAAGGCAGTTGTGAGAGTGGCTGAAACTGAGGATCTGAACATCTCCTCAGAATACGGAATCACTCGCAGGGACCGCGGTGGAGCCCAGACTTTCTTGACGTTCCAACACTCCATAAAACCTTTTCTGATTTCAAGATTTTTGGGCCCTCTACATTGATTATGAAAATATACTTATTACATAATCTCTGGCTTTCTATGGCCTAGAGATGTGGTCATCTTTAAAACGATAATTATTCTTCATTGAGTCAGTTCACGGTTATTTCGATGGGACCCTTTATATTGAATTATAACTTATCTTCTTCCATTTTTATAAAAATATTAGTTTATGCCTAAACCTCTTACTCCAATTTTAAGGAAAGGTTATAATTTTCCAAATGCGCCCCGTTTTATTCCTAAGGATGAGGATACAGCAGGTGTGGAGAGTGCTCTCCAACGTATTAATAGTTGGGAACATCAGACAGGATGTAACTGTAATATTGAAAAAAACCAAACCTCCAAAATCTAGCATCACTAGAAAAAAAAAAAGAGATGCAGTTAAAAGAAAACATGGACATTATAACTTTACCGGCTGACAAAGGTAATTTCAAATTCATTATGGATTCGTTAGACCACAAAGAAAAAATTCAACAATTATAGACGGATAAAATATACAGATAATTGAATAAGGATCCTACAGGAAAGATTATAAGAGAAACTGAGGAACTCGTTGGTCGCTTGAATCTTTCGTGGACAGTCCAAACGAAATATACTACCTGGCACTCCAGTTGCTCCTCCTCTTTATGGCTTACCTAAAATTTATATGACCGAGTTATCTCTTCGACCTACTGGCAGAGCGATTGATTTGCCTCGCCTACACATGAATTAGAAAAAAATTCGTCCAGAAAACTAGAACCGCTGGTGGAATACACAGAGACTTGTATGAAAAATTCCAATCGTTGACAAAATTAACAAAATCAACTTATATGGCAATGACATGTTATTAAGTTTTAATGTTACGTCCTTATTTACATAGACAAATAAATGGCTGAAGATTGGAGTTGTTGTTATGGCTTTAGGGCGCGTCGAAACCGAGGTCATTAACGTCCTTACAACAACCAAGTTGACAATGTCGCTAAAAACCTTACGAAACTGTAAAACCTCGGCCATACAGACAGCAAAATAAAATAAGATGCTGAAATGTTGGCTGTAAAGGAGCCGTTAAAAACACACAATTTAAAAACAATGTCTGACTAGCTGTAAATAGGCCAACCAGATTTGAAGGCCTAAGACTAATAATTAAAACAATAACAAAATACATGGATAGGTCACTGTAAAATGTACACCCGTCGATCTTGAAAACCTATGCTGGTCTGCCCAAAATTTTTGGGCCAAGACCGGCTAACGCCGTATCGCCAAATTGACACTGTCACTGTTTAAAATAAGGGACAGATCATTGACTAAGCCAATGTCTGCACTTAAGTCTAAAAATAACACACAATCAGCTAAAATGTGACGCACCATCAAAGTTAAAGCACTAGCATCACGTTCCGGTGGGTCTTCCCGGCGGAGAAGAAAACTATGCCCCATACGGAGGCGGGTAAGGAGAACCTAATATCGCCGGCTGAGAGAAGTGCTCCGCGGCTCAACGGTCCGTTCGACCAGGCCAGACCTTATTATGCTAGACTTCCAGCCATATGCCAAAGGAGAGGTCTGACTTTTAAACCGGAGCAAAATCCCTTCTGACCTTGTCACAGGTTAATTGGTAGCTTCATCGGCTGCTTAGTTCCCCCCGATTCCCACAGATTAAGACCCCTTTCCACAATTTTGGATGAATCGGAGGGCGTCCTGTAGGTCCAAGACCAAACGGTCTGCTGGGTACATGTTAACTAACGTCTGAATACAGCTGAGGGAATCAAAGCATATGATGTACTTCGTATCGCGCATTACTTTAATATGCTGGCAGCGACTTTAAAAACGTAAAACTCTGCGGTGTATACGCTGCACATGCTGTTAAACTTGTAATTAAAAGTCGCTCGAGGGACGCAGCAACCTACTCTGTTAGCCGTAGGGGTCAAATCGTGATGCTGGTTTAAAATATCATTAAAAATTTTAATAAAATCATTGTCAGCGATAAACTGCTTGCTGTACGGAGACAGTTCTAAAATTTGAGGATTGAGTTTTTCCCGGCGTATGTATGAAATGAATACTTCGCGGGTTTTCTGCCGGACAATTTCTATAACAACATTTCGCCAACTACCTCCGTTGCCTTCATCAGGTTAGCTGTCATATCAAGCTCTAACAAAATGAAGCAACAAGTACTATTAGCCAGGCCCGCAACGGTGACCTACAGCGCAGTAGAAATGCCAGAGTGCTGATAGGTCTGGCCTTCTTTAGGCGCAGCTTCTCAAAACACTTCAGCAGCACTAGCCGACTTTTGTGTGTGATTTAAATTGTGCTAGACAGTTTTTGTTTTTATCTTTGAATATTTCCTGTTTACATAGTGATACAGTCAGTTGAGCTTCAGCAGCCGTAGCAGCAGTAGCCGACTTTTGTGTGAGATTTAAATTGTGCTAGACAGTTTTTGTTTTTATCTTTGAATTTTTTTCTGTTTAAGTAGTGATATAGTGAGTTGAGCTGCAGCAGCCGTAGCAGCAGTAGCAGACTTTTGTGTGAGATTTAAATTGTACTAGACAGTTTTTGTTTTTATCTTTGAATATTTCTTGCTTAGGTAGTGATACAGTCAGTTGAGCTTCAGCAGCCGTAGTAGCAGTATCCGACTTTTGTGTGTGATTTAAATTGTGCTAGATAGTTTTTGTTTTTATCTTTGAATATTTCCTATTTAGATAGTGAGCCAGTCAGTTGAGCTTCAGCAGCCGTTAACAGCAGTCGCCGACTGTTTAATTTGTTTGTAGCTCCGTTTTCGGCTGTTTCAGGTGACACGGTTTGTGCAATGTGTTCCAGTAGGCGTCAGGCTCTCGAAGAGATTCTTACTACAATGGCATCTCTTCAAGCACAAGTATGGAGCATCCTAGACGTGGAGCGGCAGTGCGTCGAACAATTACCGGAGGCTAGTGATGTAGAACCAGCAAGTGAGGATTGTCAGGTATCTGTTGCAGGGAACGTCTGGCACCGTGTGGATCGGAGAAAGGCATCAAAATTCCAAAATAACCGATGGCAAAATGATATCTTGCCACTAAGTAATGCGTTTTCAGTTTTAGCAGGAGGTTGAAGATTTTAGTGCGAATGGCCCTGAAGCACAGCAGGGAAGATTCGTTCGCAGACGCCGAGCGATTCCAGTAAAAGGTTTTCTTATCATTGGCAGCTCCAACGTCCGACGTCTGGAGAAACCTCTACGAGACCTAGCGGAGAAGAATGGTGCAGACCCTCATACTGACGTTCATTCTGTTTGTCTTCCAGGAGCAACCGTGCCACGTGTCATGGAGGCCATTCCAAAAGCGATTAGAGAATCGAACTGCCGCTGGTGAAGGGTAGCTGCGCACGTCGGCACTAATGACTCGTGTCGTGTTTCTGTTGCAGATATAGTTAAATCTGTGGACAATTTGGGCCACAAGGCGTACGAATCAGCGCGGTAATATTCGGTATCGCTGCAGTTTTCCATTTGTAGTGTCATGCCGCGCATCGATTGTGGGGAAGCAGTATGGTGGAAGATTTATAATTTGAATTGTAGTTTGCAGGAGCTGTGTCGCAGAAACAACTGGGGCTTCGTCGACCTTCGACCGATGATGATAGCTGCCAGCTGGGACGCATTTGACAGGTCGGGCGTCTACTACACACCGATAATGGCGACCAAGTTGGCTGCAAAAGTATAGAACCGTCTTGATACGAATTATTTTTTAGGAACACCGATCCCTCTGTTCAACGAAGAGGACGCGTCGATAACCTAGATCTTGTTTCTGGAAGTGACGTCACGCATAAATCGAATTTTACAGCTCCAAATATTTCACCAATTTCCCTTCGCAATTCAAATAGTAAAAATGCGAATTTAGACTCCACAGATACCGATTCTAAGCAGCTGAGGATAATGGTCCTAAATTGTCGGAGTATTAGAGAGAAAGTAGCCGATTTACAGATGCAGTTGCGATTAATGATGTCGACATAATATTAGGAACCAATGTTTTCCGGAAAGACAGAACTACCTCAATGGGCGGAGGTGTGTTCGTGGTCTTTAATAAAACCGTCAACTGTTCCATAGTAACTGAAACAGAAAATTTTTGTGAGTTAATATGGGTGAAGGTAAAAATTGGTAAAAGTTTAAAGTTCATAATAGGGTCATTTTTACCGACCTCCGAATTCTGGATTAGATAACGCGGAGTATTTAGGGGCCCTTGTTAACCTAGCTACGCCACTGGACACATGTACATTCAAGTCAGGCGGAAGAGATAGGTTAATAACCGAAACGTTCCTAGAATCATTCGCGGAAAATTCTCTTGAACACATGGTCGAAGAGCCAACGCGGAGCGACAAAGATTCCTCGACCATTTTGGATCCTTTTCTTACAAGCAGTCCGGATATTGTAGATACAGTTTGTATGGAAGACGGTATAAGACAAGGCGGTTGTGGTAACTTTAAAATATAGTCTGAATTTTAAGCATGACAAAGACAAACTCGTATATTGCTTCAATAAGGCAAACGATGCGTGTATGGTCGATCACTTGGCGAAAAATTTTGAAACGTACACGCTAAATACAAATGTTGAGGAACTTTGGTTTAATTTAAAATAAATAATATGGACCGGTTTAAAACAATTTGTTCCTAAGAAGTTTACTAAGGCTAGTAAGAACTTCCCGTGGTTTAACAGGGAAGTGAAACGTTTGTTCAGGAGGCAAAGGGGTTTACATGCCGCGGTGAAGAAATCGGGGGACTCGTCTAATCGCGCTAAATTAGTCCAGTTGCGAGCGGAAGTGCGTAAGGCAATGCGTGATGCGTTTAAAGAATTTATCCCAAGATCTTATTACTAATCCAAAAAAGTTCCAGTCGTTTATCAAAGTAATAAGAAGCTATCGTAAGGTTACGCCCTCACTGATTAAGGAAAATGGGGAATTATCAGAAACTAGCGTAGAGAAAGCAGAAATTTTGAATAATATATTTAAAAAAGCTTTCACTACAGAAAACTCGGAGGAGATTCCGACATTTAACAATCATACCAACAAAATTATGAATGATCTCGTTCTTGATGTCGAGATAATAACTAAACTGCTTATGAATGTAAAAACCAATAAGGCTCCCGGATCGGACATTATTCCTAATTTATACTCTAGGAACGCAAAGGAAATTGCACCGTATTTGATGAAATTATATACCGGCTCTTTGAATCAAGGAAAAATACCAGCCGAATGGAAGAACACCATCGTAAGTCCAGTGTTTAAAAATGGAAATGTTAATGATCCTCAAAATTATAGGCCGATCTCGTTAACCTCAACATTTTGCAGGATTTTAGAACACATCATATATTCAAATGCAATGCAGTTTTTGGAAGAAGGTGAGCTTTTAAACCCAAATCAACATGGATTCAAAAAAGGCCGATGCTGCAAAACACAACTTGCACTTTTAATTCACGACTTGAGCCGTATTATAAATGACCAATACCAGGTTGATTTAGTTCTATTAGACTTTAAAAAAGCTTTCGACACTGTGCCTCACACTAGGTTACTTAGGAAACTTCGTGGTTACAGCATATCTAGACAAATATGCGACAGGGTTGCAGACTTTCTGAAGGGCAGAACACAGTGTGTAGTTCTCGATGGTGAGCGTTCCTCACTTACCGAAGTGAGGTCCGGGGTTCCCCAGCGAAGCGTGATAGGGCCTCTGTTGTTACTCATATACATTAATGATTTGTGCGACATAATAAGGAGGATGAAAAGATTATTTGCCGATGATGCTATTATTTGTCATGAAATCACAACCCAGGACGACTGCGCTTTGTTACAAGAGGATATTATTAAAATAATTGCGTGGTGTAAAGACTGGCAGTTGGAGTTAAACGCTAAAAAGTACCAAGTCATGTGTGTACGTAAAAAGGTAACACCACTTAGCTCTGAATATACAATTAATGGTACTGTCCTTAGAACTGTAGATTCCGCTAAATACCTAGGTGTAACAATTCTTAATAAATTGTCGTGGAATGAGCATATCGAGAATGTAATTGGGAAACCAAATCGTATGCTCCGATTTCTAGGTCGTAATTTAAAACAATGCACTCCAGAAGTTAAATCGATTGCATGTCACTAGTGTGTCCTCACTTAGAATATTGTTGTTCTGTATGGGGTCCCCATCAAAAGGGGTTAATTGAGGCATTAGAGAAGGTCCAAAGAAGAGCCACCCGATTCGTGACAGGCATATATAATTGGAGGGAAAGCGTAAATGCGATGTAGACGGAGTTAGGTTGGGAAGACCTGGAACACCGAAGGCGTTGCTCTCGACAGAAGCTAACTGAAAAATTATCAGCTGACGTATTTCGGAATGACAGCAAACAAATATTGTTAACAGCAACATTCATATCTCGGCATTACCGCGAAAATGAGAGAAATCAGGGCTAGAACCGATTCATTTCTGTACTAATTTTTTCCACGAGCGATTAGGGAATGGAATAGAAAGGATTTGACGTGCGAGTAAACTTAAAATCCGACAGTAGTAGCTTTCGATAAAGCACTCCGGCCATCCTGATTTGGGTTTTCTATGGTTTTCCCAAATCACTCCACGGGAATGCTGGGATGGTTCCTCACAATAGCCCATAGGCGCCTCCTGCCATATCCCTTCCAAACTGTTACACTTTCGGATAGGTGCAATGCATCCTCCGCCACACACGTTTAGTGAATCGCGGAGTAATGATAATAATAATAATAACGCTTTAGATGATGTACCATCTTCTCCCCGTATCTAATGTGAGAATTGAGATTACTCCGCCCGGAAAACCTCAATTCTCACATTAGAAACCTCTATGGGGAGATGGTACATCATCTAAAGCGTTTTGAGAAGCTGCGCATAAAGAAAGCCAGACTTATCAGTAGCTTTTCTACTGCGCTGTAGGTCACCGTTGCGGGCCTGGCTAATAGTACATGATGCTACACAAGAAGCCATTAAGATTTGAACTAATTTCACATTTTTTTTTTGTCAAAAACTGTCTCGATTAAGTGGCAACATGATAGCTTTATAAGTGGACTGCATAGAAAGTTATGGGAAATTACATTAAACTTGTAAAGTTAAAAAATAAAATTAAAATTTGTAGTATTTTGTTTTAACAAGTTTCCATTTTGTTTTAATATCATACAACTATTTGAAATTGCACTCTTCCATTATGTTTTTATGAAATTAAAAAGAGGGAGCGAGCGTGAAATGTTAAACTTTTTTTCATCTTTTTCCATTTCATAAGGTTGTTAACTTCTCCGTATGTAATCCTTTATAATTTCCGAAAAAAGAAACTTCCATTAACTTGAGTTGCAAATTTGCAATAAAATTCATTGAAGTACGAGTAGTACAGTTAATTTATAAAAATTGTAACAAACAAGTTACAAAAGTCAATCAGTGCTGCTAGAACTCCTATTGAACACTTGGTCGCGGCAGAGCGCATCGAAGTGCACAGGCGGGGTGGGAGGGGGGGGGGGGGAGCGATTCGACAATGCGGCATGACGCGGTCCTCCCCTCCCCGCTCCGACCCGACTCGACTTGACCTGCATGCCTGTCGTGTGCGTTTCTCCGTTAGGGAGCGTGCATCATAATCCACGTAGTTCCATTTTGGCCTCCTGTGAACCCCCCCCCCCCCCGTAGCCCTACGTGGCGTGTTCCCTGTACCCCCCCCCCCCCCCCACGTAACACGTAGCTTTGTCCCTTTTGATTCCAGAAGACATTTTGTACTGTTTTCTCTTGTCATACACAAGGAGATAATTAACTGAGGGAAATAAATATTCACATCCTGTTATGAGTTCTATTCCTCATTTTAACTGTGAAAAATGTTATGAAATGAAAGCTACGTGGTCTGGCTCGGTAACCGCCCCTTCCCCCCTGTGGCCCAGTGTAGCCTTCCAGACAACCCCCCCCCCCCCCCTGGACCGAGCAACGTAGTTTGTGCACGGTCCCTTAGAATCTGTGTAAGCGATGGCTGACGCATTCTGCGGCGCGACGCGGCCCGCCCTGGTGTGCGCTTACCTTTAGCGTTCTGTTCCAGGCTATAACAAACACGTGGCAACAGAAATTCCTTATCAATTAAATGATAATGCCCCAAACTGTTAACCGTTTAAACAGAAAGAGGTTCCATTTCCCATGCTCCGGTTTGCTGATGCTGTAAGCCTGCACCTCGTACCGAGCCTCGTGGGTGAACGGTAACGCTGGGCATGGTATTCCAGAGGACGCGGGGTGAAAACCTCGATCGTTTTTCCATATTTTCCCCTAAACACTACTGGCGAATGTTCGGATAGTTCGTTCAAAAGGCCATGGCTGAATTCTTCTCCCGTTCCAATGACCTCGACGTCGACGAGACATAGAGCTGCAAGCGCAAAAAAAATGAAAGAAAACAACTACTGGTACAACCACAAACCGGAATAAATCTTTTAATCACAACCTTGTGTAACAGCGACATAAAGGTGGTGTTTTTTAAGTAATAATTTTACTTTCGTTACTATTGAACTTAAGTTACCAGAAGAAATTCGTTTTACAAACACCTAAGATTGGGGATGAAATATGAATTTGTCAGCAAAGAGATTCCAGCAACTTCTTGATATACGTAAAATCAAGGAAAATTGAACGAGCAGTTGAGGAAGAAATGATAAATTTCCTATAACATTCAAAATGTTTGGCTACATATTTATTTTTGTTGGACCCTCGTCATGGAAGAATGAGTTTCTACGGTTTACCGAGATCGATTGAGACAGATTGAACGTTTTTCAAGAAGAAATCAACTTGACTCTGCTTTGCGTTAACCGAAATGCGGAGTGGAAGATACCTGATTCTGATTTTAAACAAACATACCCACATACTTCACCATCCAAGGATAGGTATCCGCGTTTATATAAATCTGTTTACATGAATTGAAGAATTGACACTGCAGAAGGTAACTGTTTGAGATTTAAGTATGTGAAAGGCAGAAATAATCCAAATCAAACCAGCAACCACAAAGTTTCCTCGCTAGAGAAAGAAACAACTAAGCTTTACACTTCTGTGGATGTACAAGTCATCGCGGAAGCAATCTCTTAATTGTATAGGTGCCAACAGGTGTCCTCGCAAGGAACCCGAATCTCCTGTTCTCAAGGCTATCTGTCACCTATGAGGCCCACGTAACGACTGTCACACGACGTCCGACGGTCCACCACACAACGAAAATAAAGTCATGGCGTTTTCTTCTCAAACTAAAATTCAAACCAATCAAATTTTCTGTAAGTCTTAAACGGAAAATAAATTATTTTTTAATTTTTTATGAAATCATTGAAAGTGGTTAGGATTTCACGTTAAACTGTAGGTCCCTGAGGAAAGGAACTGGCCGTCCTACCTCTGACAAAATGGCTTAATATGCCTCCTTCGGGAGGATCCAACCAACCTCCAGGTTGTGGACTAAGTTGAGTTTAAGTATGCTTAAGACAGCGTTATGCTCTTCGTTAATTAGCCAATTCATCCTGTCGTCAATTAATGATGATTTTCTTTAACCACTTCTTCCTCTAATTTACAAATTGCTGTCGTTGGTCGCCAGGTAGCTTTACCTTCCACCAAAGGTTACTGATTACTACTGGTTTTGAATGGATTCAATAGTTCCATCAAATGTCAACACCAACGAATCACTTTTCACTCCGCTTTTATGTGGTCGAAAGCTTCGTATTACATTACACGCGGATAAGGCACAATAGACTCGTCCAAAGATACTAAAGCATAAATACAGCGACTGAACTCTCTAAACTGTAAATAATCGGCAGCTCCAACTAATTGCTCGTCCCTACCGCTCGCTTAAATAGACGCTATCGAAACATTCCAAATAGCACAAAGAAAGCCGATCGATGCTTCTCGATCGTCTACAACGCGGTCGACAGTCAAAACTACATTAAAACAATCTGAATTAGTACAAAATCATTCAAAATTACCATTAAACACCTGGAACTGAAAATTAAAGATATTTACAGGTATTTCCACACAAAATTATCAACATAAACTGGTCCAAACAGTTGAGAATTGTCCTCCAATCATTGTAGCTCACATCAACACTTAGAATTACAAACTTTTTAATTAATGTTTCATACACAATACTGTCCTTGATCGTTTTACATATCATTTACACAGTTTATCTATGTACAATGTTCGTTTACATAACGAATTTACACAAATTCACAATTAATTACACGAAAAACATACAAATTTAAAATTAATCGCACGAAAAACACACAAATCCACAATTAATCAACTTGCTATACATAACTCTTAAAGTAAAATTTCACAAAAGCTGTTTCTTAGGGCTGATATAACAGTCTTACGTTAGTGTAGAAATTTGTTCCATGATCATTACCAAACTTGTATAAGAAATCAGGAGAAAATAAAGCAGTTCATAAACTGCCGGACTGGCTTTACTGACAAACATTCCAACGCCAAAAAAAGTATCAATAAACACTAACTCTTCTTTCGCGAACCTGCCTTCCTTTCCCCCGAAACACGATGAAGGTAAAGTCACATACGGAGTGTAGTTATTTTAATGATGTAGGAAGTAAAGAGTTACCGTAAGAAACCTCAACAAAAAAGAGATAGAAGCGGCAAATGGTAGGATAAGGGAACGTTGTTCATCATACCAATGACTTACTGTGTCTGGGTGCTTACAGTCATACGTCAGGGAACTGAAGATAACATAACTGTGAAGAGCTACCAAGGACTTGTACAGGGTAATTGCAAATGGAATAAAGACAAATGTTAAAATGGGTCAGCTTATCAGAGCCACAGATAGAAAAATAAAGTTGTATGAGAAAGAACTGCTTGTTGAAGCCACAAATCGTAAATACCTTGGCATAACATTTGGTAATAAACCCAATTGTGCAGGACCAATTAATTGTTTAAGGTTCGTTCAATTTGTGAATAAAGATCAATATTTGGTGAGGAACATAAACTGTTGATTTAAGGAACCTATACTCGACACAGAAGTTATCCGTTTAAACTACGAATGTATACGCTTAAACATGTGTGCGTTCGTTTGGGCGGCTGCGGTCCAGACGACCACGCCCAAGGAACCACCTTGAGTGCTGCCCACGGCCTTGGCAATGGCCTTGGACCAGCAGCCCGCAGTTGAAGGAACTAGCAACGTTTATCAGAACGCTCCTCCACAGGTCGTCATACCTCAAATAGCCGGTACGCCAGCTCCGGACCCGTCATGTCTACCCTCTGCCTTAGTGACGCTTTCGTATACAATACACCAACCTCAGGCTCATCACGCGGAATTTATAGCAAATATCACAATGAGAACACGTTGAGCAAACCAATCTCATTCGCAAAATGTCTCGCAATGTTACTACTTAACAACCAATAAAATAATCACAATTTATAAAAAAAATTCAGTTAATCTAAACGATCTTACTATGAAACACGGTGTAAATATGCAATTTTTGCTTATGAAAGTTCCAGCATCATGGATAATCATGTGATCACATATCGCGCTTTTTTCATTCATCGGTTTCTCAAATACTTTTGTGCAATCCTCCACGCCTTTCTAGCCCCTGCTGATATTATTTTCTGCGTCCACAGTAGAACCTACTATCTCCACAGATCGCTCCTCCCACAAAAATACTAACAAATTCAGCATTTCTTTCGGTGATATTCTCCCGGAAACTTCTTTTTTTTTCAACCATCATTTTCAGAACATTTTCATTTCCAACATTATCTGTCAAGTTATTTCTTATATCCTTTTAGTAGATTTTGAATGTTTCAGATTTAGTCTATCATCAACGATCTATAATCATTAATCTATCATCAACGAACTAGTTTTACACCCAAAAAGCTGTGCCCCATAACGTAGTTTTAGGAACTTCTTTTTAATAAGTCATTTTTTATGCAAAGAGGGCTTTTTTCTTAGTTACTTTATTCCGATTTTATTCTTGCTCATTTTCCTCCAAAAACAATAGAATTCTCATACTTCTACATAATATGATATTATTTTAAAATTTACTGTACCACTCCTTCCGTTATCTCTGCTGTATGTCTTGACACTTTTTCCTTATTTATATTTAGTCTAAATTCCATCCAATTTTTTTTAAGGCTATTCTTGAATTTCTTGATATTCTCATTATTATCGAATAACAAGATTATCGTCGGCAAATCGTGGCAAAGTTCTAAAATATTTACTTTAGGCTCAGTTCATTATTTGCTTTCAAAACAGTCTGGGTATCAGAGGTGAGAGAACAATCCTTTTAACAGATGTTTTTCTTTCTCCACCTGATTGATTTTTAATTTAGTATGTCGTCTCGATATTTTAAATATGTTTTATATAAAATTCCTATCGTATTATGCTATTCATGATCCTTTTTCAAAATCCATAATCTTGTTTTTCTAGAACAGTCAGTCTAATATTGATCATAACGTCAGAATTGCTTCTGTTGTACCTCTGTTTCTCCTTCTACGTTTTTCACTCAAAACTTCTTAATTTCTTTTAACCTGATAATTTGAACACAGAAATTTTCATTTAAATTTGTCGGAATCTGTCCTGTTTCTTACTTTTTTATATATAAGATAGTGAATCTTTCTCCAAACGTTTAGTCGAAAGCGAGGTCATCTGTATAAATTAACCGGGAATCGAAGCAACGGATATTTTAAAGTATTTTGAAATATTTCCCATAATATTGGATCTCATACACATCAATATTGCCCTATTTTCTTGTGTATCATATTACAGTCTTTCTCATCGAACAATTTCTGTATTTAATAGTTTCACTCTTTGGCACCCTTGAAGTAAATACATTCATTTTCTTCATTTCTCTGCAAATATAAATAACTTTCTGTTTCTCCAAACTTCAGCGATGTTCCCTTAGATTTTCTGTATTTCTCACTTATTTTACTTCTAACACATTGGTAAAATAGCTATTAAATCCGATGGTGTACATCCACGCGTCAGTTATCGAATGAACCTAATACGAGACAAAAGAGCAAGCAAGTGAAAGATGTGTTAGGAAGGTGGGTTGAATATTCTACTAATATGTGATCTGGATCTGGCCTTATGGTACTGGAAAATAGCACCAGGAAAGCTATGAAGCAAGGATACAATTTACGTCTTTACGTTTTTTACAAAACTGTGCACAAACGGCGTCCGATATAATGCATTCTCTAAAGAGTATATCATCATAACTATAAAATCGTGCTGTAACTTTACAATCTCTAGTAACCAACGAAAATGATAGTAACAGTAATGATAAAACACCAATTGAAATATCGAAACTCTAAGAAAACCGAATGCAACGCCACATTAATTACCTTTAAAAAAATATAAAGTAACGATAGTTGCTAATCACTATTAGGCCTGGCATACACACTTATGGTATGTTTGCCAGTCGTTTGTCCTGAACAATTTCAAATTGTAATGCAAGACGGAACCTTTGACGACTGAGCTGAGTCCACAGACACTACGTTTAGAGGGGGTATAATCAAGTCTCAAAGAACTGAGAGGCCGATTAGCAGGGGGAGGGGTCTGATCAAAATCTCACGTCATTTTTGGGCCAGATC
The DNA here is from genome assembly GCA_031002005.1 of Vandiemenella viatica. Classification (NCBI taxonomy): domain Eukaryota; kingdom Metazoa; phylum Arthropoda; class Insecta; order Orthoptera; family Morabidae; genus Vandiemenella; species Vandiemenella viatica. The sequence continues at coordinate 88,257,611 of JARYHS010008075.1, forward strand.
TCACCAGAGAGGGGGGGGGGGGAGAGGGTCCGTAAAAACACCTCACGTCATTAATGGACGCCCCCTGAACGTCTTAGTGCTACATTGCGTTTCTTAACAATAGACAGATATTACGAAGTCGTTAAATGTTGTCTTTGTCATCTTGCCAGAAACAGCAGCATGTCAAAATACCATAAGTTTGGCTTTTCGATGTTTTCGGTACCAGACGTGATTCATTATATTTTTCCTGTGCCTTCCGAAGCATAGTTTTTAATGAATTCGCTTGTTTATAACTGTATCTTCATTTGCTTGTTCATCAACTTCTTTCAATTTATTAATAAAAATATAATATGCAGCAATTTTTTCCGTTTGTTTAAATAATCTTTACTTTTCATTTTTCGCACTCATTTTGTCGGTATAATAAAATAAATTCAGTGAAAAATTCACGCGACATTAGTCTAATATCTACCATTTTCTGCTGAAAAGACGTAATGCAAGTCGGGAGTACGTACACACACGCCTTCTTGCTGAACAACAAGAAGGAACACGCATGGAAAATCAAGAGCACTCTGAATGCCTTCAAGCCAAACAACTGATGGAGCACTTTGATTAAATCGATCTTGTCTCCATAAACTCTCCGTTTTGCATTCCAGTTTGAGACTGTACAAGCAAAACGACCGAAAAACAGAAGCGTATGTGCCAGCCTTTACTCAGAGACAGGTACGATGAAAATTACTGATGAGAAATTTTTGAACCTTCGAAACAAGAATTTCACTTTTTGTAGAATATAAAATATTAAAACCTCACGACATTTTCCATGCAATGAAACAGGCTTTACATTATTTCAATTAAAAATGTTTTTCTGTCTGAAATTAATCTGTGGTAAGCAATAACGATGCTAAAGAACTACCTACTGTGCTGAACAGATGAAAAGAAAGTCTGCGATGAAATATATATCACCATCCTGTGCCAAGTAACCTTATCTTTAAACGAGCAACGCTTGTATATATTTGCCATCTCGGAAACGGCTCTAACAATTTTGATAAAATTTCGTATTTAGATAACTCTTTTTTTTTAAGATTACCTAAACGGTTGTCTTCCCTACAAAAACGCAATTTTAAATACCAACAATTTTTGCACTTGGTTTCTCGAAAACGGCTCTAACGCCATCTCGTAAATGATTCAGGTACCAGAAAGCCTACTAATAGTTTCTCTTTGGTTTCAACAAGGAACTCTTATATATTTAAACGAACAGTTCTCGTATACTAGCTAACCCGTGGGAATACTAGCACTACATGTTTAATTGTAAAACATTTAAAAGGAAGATATCTAAAAATTGGCTTAGTCAGAAGTGATATTTACTTTACAAAACTTCTTTGAAAGTAATATTAGCAGTTATAATGTAATCACCGTTTACTTTCTGACCGTATGTCAAACATCAATATTACTGAATTGTAAAAAGTGCTTATCATTAAATACTACCAGCTTAATTGTAAAACATTTAAAAAGTAGATATTTAAAAAATTATTACTGGCTTTGCCAGATGCGATTTTTTTCAAACTTCTTTACTTTACAAAACTTCTTTGAAACAATATTAACATAATAGCAGCGTTTTTATCTCGGAAACGGCTGTCGTAGAACATTCAGGTAATGCCTACTGATGTTATGTAACTTTCTCTTTGATTCGCGGAAATGTGCGCTTCAAAATTCCTATGAAGTCGTTAAGAAAAACTTTTAACTACCTCCAAAGGAAAAAAAAAATAAATAAAAATAAAAAAATAACATACGTAACATCCCTGAAAAAATACAAGCTTAAACAAACAAAAAATAATCTAACGCCAGGTGATCTAGCAGAATTTTGAGGCCCCAGTGAGCCTGCTGTTTTATCTTTGTAGTAAGGAACTGTGAGCTTCGAAAATCATAGGAAGCCTTTAAGAAAATTTTTAACTACAATAAAACTTCACGCAGCCAAGACTCATCTCAAGAAGAAAAGCTTGTATGTCACAGCTTTTTAATTCCGCTTCCTTCGCATCGTTTTTCACAGAAATACATGTTTTACTGACCATGGTACAATGCCGCAGACAAATAATACGTGTATCATCCCAACTTCCGGTCACGTGACACAAAATGGCGGCTTC
>JARYHS010008075.1:88260727-88318395 GCA_031002005.1 Vandiemenella viatica
CGCCAAGTTGGCCTGTGACAAGGTCCGAATCGACTTTGACCCGGTCCAAAGTCAGACCTTGCCTCGGCGGCGAAGAGATTTGTTTTGATGTTTGGCAGAGGCAGTGGCTGGAAGTTGAGCATAACAAGCCCGGCAGGTCAAACGACCGTTCAGCGTGGAGCAGCTCCTTCCAGCAGGCGAGGAGGGATGAGGTTCTCCTTACTCGCCTCCGTATAGGGCACTGTCCTCTGACACATGGTTTCCTTCTCCGCCGAGAGGACCCTCCGGAGTGTGATGCTTGTGGCGTACCTTTGACGGTACTCCACATTTTAACCGAATGTGTATTGTTTAGATCTAAGGGCAGACGTTGGCTTAGCCAACGATCTGTCCCTTATTTAAGCGATGACCGTGACAACGTGGCTAAGGTTTTAAAGTTTTGTGCTTGGCCGGTCTTGTCCCAAAAATTTTGGGCAGATCGGCCTAGGTTCTAGTTTGGATTGGTGGCCGTGTACAACCACCAATCCAAGTACTGTTTTTATTTGTGACATGATTATATGGCTGGCCCTTTTACAGCCAGCCAGCTAATTTGTTTTTTAACCTGGTTGGCCCATCTACAGCCAACCAGTAATGTATTATATTTTAGTCACAGTTTTATATTTTATGTTGCCGTCTGTGTGGCCGACCTCTATACAATCGGCCAGGCAGACGGTATTTTAGTTAGTATGTTAGTATTTTATTGTGCTGTCTCTGTGGCCGACCCCTTTACAGTCGGCCACACAGACGGCAATTTCGCCACGTTGTCACGCCTGGTTTTTGTTAGGGCGCTAATGACCCCGCTGTCGACGCGCCCTAAAACAACAACAACAACAACAACAACAATCCTTTAAAAAGACCATGGCCGTATTCCCATCCGTTCCTGGATCCCCATCCTTTCCCGCCTTAATGACCTTGACATCGACGAGGCGTAAAGCCACTAGCAAAAAAAAAAAAAAAAAAACCCTAATATACGAGATGTCAGAAAAACTGAAGGATATTTGGCTTATAAATATAGTTATTTGAATGGAATTCTAAAATTTTTATAACTATGAATGGTATCAGTCCAATACAACGTTTCGTAGATTCCGACATGGCTAATGACTCGAAACGTGTTTCTTATTCGGTAGTAATTACGTCGATAGCTAATTCCCCGCAGGGGCCTGGTACGCAAGTGCCAGGTACGGGTTCTGGCGAACCCGCGGTGCCCGAGCTGGAAACTTGTGAAGCGCCGCAAGTTTCCCACACCGTAAACTCCTACCATGCTTCAACGACCACCGTAGGGCGTGGCGGTGGAACGTTGTGTGCCTAGGAGAACGGGGATCTTGGCTTCATCGCCCGGATCGCGAGGACGGTAAAAACCTCTATAAAAAACCCCTCAACCTCAAGGTCAGCCACGTGCCGAGGAGGTGCATGTGTGAGAGGTGGATCACACGCTAACGTGCAACCTCAGGGGCACCTGCGCACCCCTGTTGTATCAGCATTTCTTTTTATTATGTTTTTGCTCGTGGGATCAAAACGAAGACTCACAAACAAAAACCAAACCCCTGCGGTTCGGGTGTGCCGCAGGTTAAAAAAAATACACCCAGTTCCAACAAGCGGGCGAGGGTTGACAGCCCTCCTCCGGAACAAGTGAAATGTAACAGAGAGGGTTGTCTTATAGACAACGCCTTTTTGATCATGGCAAGAACGGAGGGGTCCTTTGAAAAGGTCTCTCCGTTCTATATACAGAAAGGTATAGAGGGACTATCTGGTACCCTAAAAAGCGTAAAGAAGCTGAGGAACGGGACACTGCTGTTAGAGACATCTAACTATAAGCAGGCTGTCCTACTCCTTAAGTGTGAGAAGCTCGGGGAGTTCGCAGTGAAATGTGAACTCCATAAGACTCTAAATAGCAGCAAAGGCGTGATCACCTGCCGAGATTTGATCGATATAGAGTCAGAGGAACTCCTTAAGGAGTGGAGATCAGAAAACGTGGTCGAGGTCAGGCAAATCAAACGAAGGGTTAATGGCAATCTTGAGAAGACTGCCACCTTCGTCCTGACGTTCGACACTCCGACGTTGCCGAAATCCATTAAAGCTGGATATTTAAATCTTAATGTTCGCCCGTATGTCCCGGACCCGATGCGCTGCTTTAAGTGCCAGCGGTTCGGGCATACGACGGCGAACTGTAAAGGCAACGCCACTTGTGGGAAGTGTGGAAAATCGGCGCATGAACCGGGTGCAACTTGCACCCTCCCACAGGTGTGCATTAACTGCTCCGGGTCACATCCAGCCTGGAGCAGGGAGTGTCGAGTGTACCTTGAAGAAAAGAAGGTACAGGAGTTGAAGACTAAGGAAAGAATATCTTTTGGCGAGGCGAAGAAACGGTTTAAGGCGCTTGCGCCACCGGTCTTCGCCACTAGCTTCGCCAAAACGTTGTCAACTCCCGTCAGGAAGGAGAGCGTTGCTACGCAGACGACCGTTGTGGACACGGGCACGAGCATGACATGCTCGTGCCAGTGCAAGTGTGGTGCGCAGCCCACTAAGGTCCTAACACCAAGGACCTCGGTCGTCGGTAGAAACGCTCCTGTTAACTCGACCACTTCAGCAGCAGGGTCATCAAGTCCACCAGTTAAAGCACAGCCATCCGCTAAAGTAGCTACAGCTATGGGTGCCTCTGCAACAGCAGAAGCAGCACCCATAGCAGAAGCATCACCTTCAGCTAATATAGTTACGGCAACGCCATCTGCCAGTAGCGGATGGCAGTTAGTGCAGAAAGTTAGGGGTCCGAAGTTTAAACACACGGACCCCACCATGTTCTTGAAGTCCCCCTCTACTTCTCCTCCTAGTTCGCCAACTAGCGTAGGGAGGAGGGGGACAGGGCCTCGGCGGAAGAAAAATCCGCAAGACGCCGAGGCCTTAGAAGAAAAGTCGTCTTCGGACCCCGAAGATGACGTTATGCTGGTGGACGTAGACCCTGGTCCAGTTCCTCAGCAGACATCGGACACTGACCCACCCGACCCGGGGCGGGTGGTTTTAAATAGGTAGAATGGCTCCCATACTTCAGTGGAACGTAAACGGTTTTCAGGCTCACAAAGAGGAAGTCCAACTCTTAGCACGGTCTGATCCTTTGTGTCTCTGTCTGCAAGAGACACATTTCAGACCGCTACACCAGCCAGTGCTAAGAGGATATGACATATTCCGAAAGGACGATACCGAGGGTGATCGAGCTAAGGGAGGAGTGGCGGTGTTGGTCCGAAACACTGTCCACTCTGAACCCGTTGCTCTCACCTCCACATTACAAGCAGTAGCGGTGAAAATACACGGTCCAATCCAACTGACCGTATGCTCTGTCTATCTGCCACCCAGTGTGTCTGTCGGCTACGACGACCTGGTTGGCGTTATACGACAACTCACTCGGCCCTTTCTCCTTTTGGGAGATTTCAACGCCCACAGTGCGTTGTGGGGTTCCGCGACCGATTGCCCCAGGGGCCGAGTGGTTGGTAAATTGATAGAGCAGGAGGAAGTTTGTATCCTGAATACAGGGCAAATGACTCATTTCACCACTGCTACCGGTACGTCTTCTGCCATTGACCTTTCCTTGTGTTCCCCCTCAATTGCGGACTCCGTGCAGTGGGAAGTGGATCGCGACCTACATGGTAGCGACCACTTCCCTATTTGGATGCACGTCGAGTGTGAGCGAGGAAGAGGAAATAACCGACGCAAATGGAACGTCAGTCGTGCAGATTGGCAGCTCTATTGCCGTTCTGTACGACTGCAACCCTGTTGCAGTATACAGGAGATGGTGAATCACTTTACAGAAGTGATTCACCATGCAGCTGACGTTTCCATGCCGAAGAGCTCCGGAACGCTGCGAAGGACGCCCGTCCCCTGGTGGAACGACGAATGTCGTTCCGCCATCCGGGGTCGCCGACGGGCGTTGCGTCGTTTTAGGTTGTGCCCAACATCTGACAACCTAGCAGCGTTCCGTATTGCCAGAGCTAAGGCGCGTCGAGTTATTAAGGAGAGCAAGAAGAGGTCATGGCAGAACTTTGTGAGCACTATAAATGGTTCCACACCTTCATCGAAAGTATGGGAGTCTATTCGCCGTATATCTGGAAGGTACTCCCGCGCACCAGTATCTGGGTTACTGGATCACGGACGTATTATTACTGACGAACGAAGCATAGCGCAGCTGATGGCGGAGAACTTCGCCGCCATCACTTCGTCCGCTAACTTTGACCCTCGGTTTCAGCGACGAAGAGTCGCTGCCGAGAGGCGCCCGCTGTGCTTCGATTCGTCGAATACAGAGGCCTATAATTGCCCATTTACAATCTGGGAGCTGGAGGCGGCTTTGAATAGCGCTAACGACACAGCTCCAGGGCCTGATTTGATCCAGTACCAGATGCTGAGGCATCTTAGTAAAGATGCTAAGGGGTACCTTCTGGATATTTTTAATGATATATGGACCGGAGGACACTTCCCCGACTCGTGGAAAGAAGCAACACTAATTCCCATTTTAAAACCTGGGAAAGACAAATTGTTGCCAGGTAGTTATCGTAGTATTGCCTTGACTAGCTGCGTGGGGAAGACACTGGAGAGGATGGTTAACCGCCGCCTCGTCTGGTGTCTTGAATCCCGTAATCTGCTGAGCCGCTTTCAGTGTGGATTCAGGAAGTTCCGTTCTACCTTGGACAACCTGATCCTGCTGGAAGCGGCGATACAGGATGCGTTCATCCGCAGCCAACATCTGGTGGGGATATTCTTCGATATTGAGAAGGCCTACGATACTACCCGGCGGCATGTTATTTTACAACAATTACATGACTGGGGTTTTAGGGGCAACCTGCCCCGTTTTTTAAAATCATTTTTATCTGGACGTTGCTTCCGGTACCGAGTCGGTAGTGAAGTGTCTGATCTTTTTATTCAGGAAAACGGTGTTCCTCAGGGGTCAGTTTTAAGCGTGACCCTTTTCGCCATAGCGATTAACAGTATATCAATCGTCATAAGGAGTCCCTTACGGTTCTCCTTATATGTGGACGATTTCCTAATTTTTATTGCATCATCCAGCCGGAGAAGCGCTGAGCGGCAGTTGCAACTCACGCTGAACAGGCTGGATGAATGGTCAGTGCACACCGGTTTTCGTTTCTCTGCCGAGAAAACCCGGTGTGTACTTTTTAGTCGTAGTAGGACTCTTTTACCAGAGCCTCACCTTACCTTGAGGAACACCGTTTTACGTTTTACTGACACTGTTAGGTTTCTGGGCCTCATTTTAGACACTAGGCTAACCTGGCTGCCACATCTTAAAGATGTGAAAGTCAGAGCCTCTAAAGCTCTAAATGTGTTAAAATGCCTGTGTGGCAGGTCATGGGGCGCTGACCGCTCCTGCCTGCTACAATTTTACAGAGCCTTTGTACGGTCACGTTTGGAATACGGCTGTATTGTCTATGGTTCGGCACGGGACAGCTACCTGCGTATATTGGATAGTGTCCACCATGCTGGAATTCGACTCGCCACAGGTGCATATCGCACCAGCCCTATTGTCAGCATTTGTGCTGACTCGGGCGAGCCGCCGCTTACCATCCGCCGGCAACTCCTCATGGTGCGACACTACCTGCACGTTGCCATAACACCTGGCAGTCCCGTGCACGACATAGTGCTCCATCCCAACTACGAGCGGCTCTATACCAACCGGCATAGAGCCACTAAACCGTTCAGTTACCGTACAAAGGCTATTTTAGAACAATATGGATTCGAGCTTCCTTCTTTTTATCACCAGGGTTGGAGTAAATCTCCTCCCTGGCTTTTAAAGAGGCCCAGAACAATTTTAGAATTATCGCGGCACAACAAGCTGTGTACCGCGGATAATGTTTTTATTAGAATTTTTAGTGATGTTTTAAACCAGTATCACATGTTTACCCCGGTGTATACGGATGGGTCTAAGCAGGCTAACGGAGTTGGTTGCTCCGTAGTGTTCCCTCGAGCGACTTACACATTCAAATTGGACGGCACGTGCAGTGTTTACACCGCCGAATGCTATGCCGTGTTGAAGTCGCTCCAGCATATGAAAGTAATGCGCGATAAGTTGTTCATCATATGCTGTGATTCCCTCAGCTGTATCCAGGCCATAGGGAATATGTATCCAGCAGATCGTCTAGTCCAGGACATCCAGGACGCCCTCCTTTCCCTTCAATCTCGTGGAAAGGAGGTGTTATTCTGCTGGGTACCGGGCCATGTGGGAATCAGAGGGAACGAGGCAGCTGATGAAGCTGCAAAGTTAGCCTGCAACAAGGTCAGAATTGACTTTGATCCGGTCCCAAAGTCTGACCTTGCCTCGGCGGGGAAAAGATTTGTTTTCGACGTTTGGCAGAGGCAGTGGCTGGAGGTCGAGCATAATAAGCTCCGGCTGGTCAAACCGACCATTCAGCCGTGGAGCAGCTCCTTCCAGCGGGCGAGGAGGGATGAGGTTCTCCTTACTCGCCTCCGTATAGGGCACTGTCCTCTCACGCACAGCTTTCTTCTCCGCCGAGAGGACCCTCCGGAATGTGATGCTTGTGGCGTACCTTTGACGGTGCGCCACATTTTAACTGAATGTGTATTGTTTTTAGATCTAAGGGCAGACGTTGGCTTAGCCAACGATCTGTCCCTTATTTTAAACGATGATCGTGACAACGTGGCTAAGGTTTTAAAGTTTTGTTGCTTGGCCGGTCTTGTCCCAAAAATTTTGGGCAGATCGGCCTAGGTTTTAAATTGGATTGGTGGCCGTTTACAACCACCAATCCAAGTACTGATTTTACTTGTGACATTGCTTATACGGCTGGCCCCTTTACAGCCAGCCATCTAACTTGTTTTTTAACCTGGTTGGCCCATTTACAGCCAACCAGTTAATGTATGTAATTTTATATTTTAGTCACAGTTTCGTATTTTATGTTGCCGTCTGTGTGGCCGACCTGTTTACAGTCGGCTAGGCAGACGGTATTTTAGTTAGTATGTTAGTATTTTATTGTGCTGTCTCTGTGGCCGACCCCTTTACAGTCGGCCACACAGACGGCAATTTTGCCACGTTGTCACGCCTGGTTGTTGCTAGGGCGCTAATGACCCCGTCGTCGACGCGCCCTAAAACCCTAACAACAACAACAACAACAACGATAGCTAATTGATTCTTAATTAATAACCATTATTGTGGGTGGAAAAACGCCCGTTTCGTGCACATACCTTCCATATGGCCCCTGCCATTTTAGGAGGTAAAATTTAGGTCGAGAGGACGCTGGTTCGAATCCCCGTCCGGGCATCCAGATTTGGGTTTTCCATGGTTTCCCCAAATTACTCCAGGCGAATGACGGGATGCTTCCTTGAAAAGGCTATGGTCCTTCCCATTCCTTGTTCCCAATCCCATCCCGCCTCTAATGACGTCGACGAGGCGTAAAGCCATAAGTAAAAATAATCGATGGTTTTAATCTGCTGACAAGGTGAATTAAACTTTCCACGTTTTCCTTTGGACTGTGAGCGCTATCAAACACTAAGTTTCCAAAATAATTTTCCCGTCTTTCGCCTCTTTCATGTACGAAACTATGAGAAGCATGGCATTGGTGAAAGTTGCGATATAGGGAGGCTTTAGTTAGTTTTGACGCTGATTTAGTATGGACTCTGTTATTCTTTCACTCCGTACGTTCCCCTGTCTGTCTGATTTATGAAAACAACGAAAGTGAGCGAATACTTGGCTGTAGTGACAGCTATAACAGTAAGTCTCTAAGGAAGTCATATAGATTGGTTAAAAGTTTTCCATTATTCTTTCGTAAATTAAGTGGCTAACACTGATGAAAAACCTTCATCCCACAAAATTTATATTTGATCCACGTGTATCCGGCTCAACGAAACTAAATCGTGATTCAAGCTATATTCAACTCTCTATTGATGAACCAGCTAAATTAGGTATAAGAAAAAGAGTGTATTTTTGTTGTTGTTGTAATATTTGTTGTATGTTTAACATTTAAGACAGCGATAGGTAACATTCAGGGGAATACACGTTTTAGTCGTCGATAGTGACAGTACGGTTTACTGTGGGTTCTTATTATTTTTGCTTCACTCAATGTTTTTGTTTTGTTTTTTTATCCACCATGATTAACCGAAATCACCTCTGAGTTTCTCAGAGGAGTCTCCATTTTAAGTGACTCATGTATTCCGAGAGGTTAAAGTTTTTGAGGCGCTAGGGTCTTCGCCGCAGACGATATCAGGAGAGAGAGTTTCGGTAGGGGCTGCAGTCGGGGCTCTGAAAACATACATACAGTTCTGGCCATCTGGACATCTGAAGGGGTCTAGTATTATAAATGGGACAGTCAAATTACTCGCCTAATTTATCTTGAAGAAAGCAGTTCAGAATGTAAGATAGAAACAAGTTTTCAAATACATATATATCCTTTTAGCTTGATATATATTAGATTCTGATGTTCATAATGTAACTTTTTTCTAATTTAGTATAGTTGCTTCACTCAATAACCGGCTTTAATATTACTACACTAATGTCTTATTTCTATTTTAAAGTTTTAGTGCCTAGCTAACTGATCGAAAGAAACGATAGATGACGATAATATATTGTCGCAGATAATTCTTTGTTTATCTTTTGATCTGATGTTTACTTTTAGTTCCGGCCATAGATGCGCTAGTGTGTTGCTCTATATACCTATCATCTCCTACTCCTTGAAACTGTGAAAATACGGTTAAAACGCGATAATTTGCTTATAAGTGATAGAATATAATTAATTAAGAGTTTAGTTCGGAACAGATTTTAATATCCTATTCCTGCGCCATAAGTTTAGAAGTGTGCAATCTCTACTTTTTTCATGATCTCGGAACAAACAGACTAAAGTAAAAACAGACAAGAACTATTAAAATGTTTTGGCTTCAGGGGCCTCCAATAGTCGATTGTATTCACATTTCCAATAAAAAAAACAATGTGCAGCCAGATATTAGCTGCGTTATTTCATAATAGAATAGTTTGTAAGTATAGTTTTGTTTCATAAGACAATTCATTGCGTTGTTTTATTCCTAATACCTCAATTTTTTAAAACTAAATTCTAAAGCATAAAAGCTACTGAAAAAATTTTCAATGGCAGCTGCGAATTGTTGCGCCACGATAGTCATACTATGCAACACATCGATTTCAAAATAAACTATAAAAAATAGTTTCTTTCTATCCAGGATCTCAATATGACATGGATCTTCTTTTTTTGTTTGTTTTTTTGTTTTTTGTTTTTGTTTTTTTGTTTGTTTTGTTTTTTGTCTCTTTTGTTTTTTTGTCTCTTTTGTTTTTTTGTTTTTTTTGCCTTCTGAGAAAGCATTGTGCCGAGTAACTACTGTTTATCTGACAATTCTTTAGTGGAAGACCAAAGATAAGGATCTGACAGGCGTCTTTATTCATAAGCAAAAGCTGTTAACGGTAATTTAAGAAGTTAACGTCTGAATACAACTTCGTGCAGAGATGACACACAAAATGTATGGTTTATGGGGCGCGGGACTGAATCCCGTAGTCGGATCGCGAGCCGAGCAGTTTTTGTGTTTAGTCGGCGATACGATCAGACATGTGTTGGCTCGCGTCCCGTCTTGTGCCGAGTCGCTTTCATTCTGCACGTGCGCCACCCAGCCCCACGTGCCAAACAACAAAGCGCCTCACCAGCCAACCACCTGTGTATAACGGCACCTTGGAGGGTCTCCAGCTGGCAGCAGAGCAAATATGCCGGATTTTGCTATCGTGGGAGTGACTGATTGACACAACTGGGACACAGACCTCTCTAGAAAATGCAGAAGTTTCTATAGATCGTAGTCAACAATTTTGAAAATAATTACGGAGGATGAGAAATAATTTTAGTTCGAAAATTAGTTTTTTGATTGGGGTTCAGATGATTTTATATCTCAAGTCATTTTTATCTCCAAATTCTCGTAATTTTTCAGTAGTGTTCAGTTACAAAAAACGAAGACAAAAATGGGAAAAGAAACTCGTTCATACATTCGGAATTTTGTTAGATTCTTTGTTTTTTAACATTAAATATAGCAAACGGGCAAAGAGTAGCATTGTGTTTGGGGTGATACACGCACATTTAAGGCCTTTGTATATCTACACAGAGGCAAAAATGTTTAAGATTGTAACTAGAGATCATATATGTCGATTGCTCGCATTGTAAGTAGCCTTGTATGTTAATATTTAAACACACTTATGCACATTTTCAATGGGTTTACACTTCGTTCTCCTCATCTTTTTTTTTTTTTTTTTTTTTTAACTTAAAAGGGACCTTCACTGTTTGCGAATAATTTTCTTAGAACGTACCATGGAAGAACCATTATCATCAGTGGTTCAATTAATTTCTGAAATTCAACAGCGGGATTTCTCACTATACTTGCGGGATTGTGGAATAGGCGTGGCTACTTTGAACGGTTTTCAGTTTCCCTAAGAGCTTGCTTAAGAGTTAAACCAGAAATCTCGAATGGATCCATCAACTTGCTGCCTGTCCTTCGTTTTAATCTTCTGCTCTGAATCTTCGCTTCCACTATCATATCCTCTAATTTCGTCTCTTCCAACCATATGCCCAAATAACTGGATAATTCTTTGACACTGGAAATAAGATATTTTTAGTTTATCGATAAATAATTAAAACAATGTTTACCATGTTAGTCCACTATACAGACAGATTTCTATGATGACACAGCATCTCCTCCTTGTGGTTGCCGTCTTTAGTTTTATTGTGAAAGAGTAGAGAATGGAGAATATGAAAAACTTATCGCACTCATTTTTCACGTCATTTATTTATGGTGATATGCTCAAATCAAAGTTGCAGAAGTAATTCTTAACTAAATTTCGTAGTGTCTTATAATGGGAAATTTTCAGTGTAAAGCAAGGGTGAAGTGGCACAGAATTATGCGATAGTATTCAACCGAAAATAGGTCTTTGAATCAACAAAATAGCTGCAGTGATGAAGCGAACGTGACTTTTCAAATCATTGACAGAATACGTAACAGTTTTCTGGAATCAGGACGTTAAGGTTATAAAAGTAAAATCAACCCATAAAAGGAAACAATGATTCGGATTTACGACTACAACCTTATTAAACCCCGCAGGGGCCTGGTATGCAAGTGCCAGGTACGGTTTGGCGAACCCGCGGTGCCCGAGCTGGAAACTTGTGAGCGCCGCAAGTTTCCCACACCGTAAACTCCTACCATGCTTCAACGACCACCGTAGGCCGTGGCGGTGGAACGTTGTGTGCCTAGGAGAACGGGGATCTTGGCTTCATCGCCCGGATCGCGAGGACGGTACAAACCTCTATAAAAAACCCCTCAACCTCAAGGTCAGCCACGTGCCGAGGAGGTGAATGGGTGGAGAGGGAATTCACTCGCTAACGTGCAACCTCAGGGGCACCTGCGCACCCCTGTTGTAATAAGCATTTCTTTCTTAAATGGTTTTTCACTCGTGGGACCAAAATACCTACCAACAAAAAACCAAAAACCCCTGCGGCCCGGGTGTGTCGCAGGTTAATAAAAATACACCCAGTTCCAATAAGCGGGCGAGGGTTGACAGCCCTCCTCCGGAACAAGTGAACCGTAACAGAGAGGGTTGTCTCATAGACAACGCCTTTGTGATCATGGCAAGAACGGAGGGGTCCTTTGAAAAGGTCTCTCCGTTCTATATACAGAAAGGTATAGAGGGAATATCTGGTACCCTAAAAAGCGTAAAGAAGCTGAGGAACGGGACACTGCTGTTAGAGACATCTAACTATAAGCAGGCTGCCCTACTCCTTAAGTGTGAGAAGCTCGGGGAGTTCGCAGTGAAATGTGAAACTCCATAAGACTCTAAATAGCAGCAAAGGCGTGATCACCTGCCGAGATTTGATCGATATAGAGTCAGAGGAACTCCTTAAGGAGTGGAGATCAGAAAATGTGGTCGAGGTCAGGCAAATCAAACGAAGGGTTAACGGCAATCTTGAAGACTGCCACCTTCGTCCTGACGTTCGACACTCCGACGTTGCCGAAATCCATTAAAGCTGGATATTTAAATCTGAATGTTCGCCCGTATGTCCCGGACCCGATGCGCTGCTTTAAGTGCCAGCGGTTCGGGCATACGACGGCGAACTGTAAAGGCAACGCCACTTGTGGGAAGTGTGGAAAATCGGCGCATGAACCGGGTGCAATTTGCACCCTCCCACAGGTGTGCATTAACTGCTCCGGGGCACATCCAGCCTGGAGCAGGGAGTGTCGAGTGTACCTTGAAGAAAAGAAGGTACAGGAGTTGAAGACTAAGGAAAGAATATCCTTTGGCGAGGCGAAGAAACGGTTTAAGGCGCTGGCGCCACCGGTCTTCGCCACTAGCTTCGCCAAAACGTTGTCAACTCCCGTCAGGAAGGAGAGCGTTGCTACGCAGACGACCGTTGTAGACACGGGCACGAGCATGACATGCTCCTGCCAGTGCAAGTGTGGTGCGCAGCCCACTAAGGTCCTAACACAAGGACCGCGGTCGTCGGTAGTAGCGCTTCTGCTAACCCGACCACTACAGCAGCAGGGTCACAAGTCCACCAGCCAAAGCACGGCCATCCGCTCCAGTAGCTGCAGCCGTGGGTGCCTCTGCAACAGCAAAAGCAGCACCCATAGGCAAAAGCTGTATCTCAATAGTAGCAGCAAAACGCCATCTGCGGAAGCGGATGGCAAGTGCAGAAGTTCGGGGTCCGAAGTTTAAACACACGGACCCCACTGTGTTCTTGAAGTCCCCTTCTACTTCCCCCCCAGTTCTCCAACTGGGGGGAGAAGGGGGACAGGCCTCGGCGGAAGAAAGATCCGCAAGACGCCGAGGCCTTAGAACAAAAGTCGTCTTCGGACCCCGAAGATGACGTTATGCTGGTGGACGTAGACCCTGGTCCCGTTCCTCAGCAGACACCAGACCCTGACCCACCCGACCCGGGGCGGGTGGTTTTAAATAGTTAGGATGCTCCCATACTTCAGGTGGAACGTAACGGCTTTCAGGCTCACAAAGAGGAAGTCCAACTCTTAGCACGGTCTAATCCTTGTGTCTCTGGCTCCAGGAGACACATTTTAGACCACAACATCAGCCAGTGCTAAGAGGTTATGACATATTCCGGAAGGACGATACCGAGGGTGATCGAGCGAAGGGAGGAGTGGCCGTGTTTGTTCGGAACACGGTCCACTCCGAACCCATTGCTCTCACCTCTGATCTACAAGCAGTAGCGGTGAAAATACACGGTCCAATCCAACTGACCGTATGCTCTGTCTATCTGCCACCCAGTGTGTCAGTCGGCTACGACGACCTGGTTGGCATTATACGACAACTCACTCGGCCCTTTCTCCTTTTGGGAGATTTCAACGCCCACAGTGCGTTGTGGGGTTCCACCACCGATTGCCCCAGGGGCCGAGTGGTTGGTAGATTGATAGAGCAGGAGGAAATTTGTATCCTGAATACAGGGCAAATGACTCATTTCACCACTGCTACCGGTACGTCTTCTGCCATTGACCTTTCCTTGAGTTCCCCCTCAATAGCGGACTCCGTGCAGTGGGAGGTGGATCGCGACCTACATGGTAGCGACCACTTCCCAATTTGGATGCACGTTGAGTGTGAACGTGGAGGAGGAAATAACCGACGTAAATGGAACGTCAGTTGTGCAGATTGGCAGCTCTACTGCCGTGCTGTACAACTGCAACCCTGTGGCAGTATACAGGAGAAGGTGAATCACTTCACAGAAGTGATTCACCGTGCAGCTGACGTTTCCATGCCGAAGAGCTCCGGAACGCTGCGAAGGACGCCCGTCCCCTGGTGGAACGATGAATGTCGTTCCGCCATCCAGGGTCGCAGACGGGCGTTGCGGCGTTTTAGGTTGTATCCTACATCCGACAACCTGGCAGCGTTCCGTATAGCAAGAGCTAAGGCGCGCCGTGTTATTAAGGAGAGTAAGAAGAGGTCATGGCAGAACTTTGTGAGCACTATCAATCGTTCCACACCTTCGTCGAAAGTATGGGAGTCCATTCGCCGTATATCTGGAAGGTACTCCCGCGCACCAGTATCTGGGTTACTGGATCATGGACGTATTATTACTGACGAACGAAGCATAGCGCAGCTGATGGCGGAGAACTTCGCCGCCATCACTTCGTCCGATAACTTTGACCCTCGGTTTCAGCGACGTAGAGTCGCTGCCGAGAGGCGCCCGCTGTGCTTCGATTCGTCGAATTCAGAGGCCTACAACTGCCCATTCACATCTTGGGAGCTGGAGAGTGCGTTGAACAGCGCAAATGACACTGCTCCAGGGCCTGATTTGATCCAGTACCAGATGCTGAGGCATCTCAGCAAGGATGCTAAAAAGTACCTTCTAGATATTTTTAACGACATTTGGACCGGAGGACACTTCCCCGACTCGTGGAAAGAAGCAACATTAATTCCCATTTTAAAACCTGGCAAGGACAAATTGTTGCCAGGTAGTTATCGTAGTATTGCCTTGACTAGCTGCGTGGGGAAGACACTGGAGAGGATGGTGAATCGCCGCCTCGTCTGGTGTCTTGAATCCCGTAATCTCCTGAGCCGCTTTCAGTGTGGATTCAGGAAGTTCCGTTCCACCTTGGACAACCTGATCCTCCTGGAGGCGGCAATACAGGATGCGTTCATACGCAGCCAACACCTCGTGGGTGTTTTTTTTCGATCTTGAAAAGGCGTACGATACTACCTGGCGGCATGTTATTTTAAAACAGTTACATGAATGGGGTTTTAGGGGTAACCTACCCCGTTTTTTAAAATCATTTTTATCTGGTCGTTGCTTCCGGTACCGAGTCGGTGGTGAAGTGTCTGATCTTTTTATTCAGGAAAACGGTGTCCCTCAGGGGTCAGTTTTAAGCGTGACCCTATTTTCTATCGCAATTAACAGTATATCTTTGGTTATAAGGAGTCCCATTCGGTTCTCCTTATATGTGGACGATTTTTTAATTTTTATTGCATCGTCCAGCCTGAGAAGCGCAGAGCGGCAGCTGCAACTCGCGCTGAACAGGCTGGATGATTGGTCAGTGCACACCGGTTTTCGATTCTCTGCCGAGAAAACCCGGTGTGTACTTTTTACTCGTTGCAGAAGTCTTTTAGCTGAGCCTCACCTTACCTTGAGGAACACCGTTTTAAGTTTTACTGAAACAGTTAGATTTCTGGGCCTCATTTTTGACACCAGGCTTAACTGGCTTCCACATCTTAAAGATTTGAAAGCCAGGGCCTTAAAAGCTCTTAATATTTTAAAATGTCTGTGCGGCAGGTCGTGGGGCGCTGATCGCTCCTGCCTGCTACAGTTTTATCGAGCCTTTGTACGGTCGCGTCTCGAGTATGGTTGTATCGTATATGGTTCGGCACGGGACAGTTATCTTCGGATACTGGATAGTGTCCACCATGCAGGAATTCGGCTCGCCACTGGTGCATATCGCACCAGCCCTATTGTCAGCATTTGTGCTGACTCGGGCGAGCCACTACTTACCATCCGCCGGCAATTCCTCATGGTGCGACACTATACGCATATTGCCATAACACCTGGCAGTCCCGTGTACGACATAGTTCTACATCCCAGCTACGAGCGGCTCTATGCCAACCGGCATAGAGCCACTAAACCGTTCAGCTACCGTACGAAGGCTATTTTAGAACATTACGGATTTGAGCTTCCCTCTTTTTATCGCCAGGGTTGGAGTAAATCCCCTCCCTGGCTTTTAAAGAGGCCCAGATTAATTTTAGAACTGTCACGGCATAACAAACTGCTAACCGCTGACAGTGTTTTTATTCATATTTTTACTGATATTTTAAATCAATATCACACTTTCACCCCGGTGTATACGGATGGGTCTAAGCAGGCTAACAGTGTAGGCTGTTCAATAGTGTTCCCTCGAGCGACTTACAAATACAAGACTGATAGCAGGTGCAGTGTTTACACTGCGGAGTGCTATGCCCTGCTAAAGTCGCTCCAGCGTATGAAGGCACGCCGCGACAAGAAGTACCTCATATGCTGTGATTCCCTTAGTTGCATTCAGGCATTAGCAACTATGTACCCAGCAGACCGTCTAGTCCAGGACATCCAGGACGCCCTCCTTTCCCTCCAATCTTGTGGGAAGGAGGTGGGATTCTGCTGGGTACCAGGCCATGTGGGAATCAGGGGGAACGAGGCAGCTGATGAAGCTGCCAATTTGGCCTGTGACAAGGTCCGAATCGACTTTGACCCGGTCCCAAAGTCAGACCTTGCCTCGGCGGCGAAGAGATTTGTTTTTGATGTTTGGCAGAGGCAGTGGCTGGAAGTTGAGCATAACAAGCTCCGGCAGGTCAAACCGACCGTTCAGCCGTGGAGCAGCTCCTTCCAGCAGGCGAGGAGGGATGAGGTTCTCCTTACTCGCCTCCGTATAGGGCACTGTCCTCTGACACATGGTTTCCTTCTCCGCCGAGAGGACCCTCCGGAGTGTGATGCTTGTGGCGTACCTTTGACGGTACTCCACATTTTAACTGAATGTGTATTGTTTTTAGATCTAAGGGCAGACGTTGGCTTAGCCAACGATCTGTCCCTTATTTTAAGCGATGACCGTGACAACGTGGCTAAGGTTTTAAAGTTTTGTTGCTTGGCCGGTCTTGTCCCAAAAATTTTGGGCAGACCGGCCTAGGTTCTAGTTTGGATTGGTGGCCGTGTACAACCACCAATCCAAGTACTGTTTTTATTTGTGACACTGATTATATGGCTGGCCCTTTTACATCCAGCCAGCTAATTTGTTTTTTAACCTGGTTGGCCCATCTACAGCCAACCAGTTAATGTATTATATTTTAGTCACAGTTTTATATTTTATGTTGCCGTCTGTGTGGCCGACCTCTATACGGTCGGCCAGGCAGACGGTATTTTAGTTAGTATGTTAGTATTTTATTGTGCTGTCTCTGTGGCCGACCCCTTTACAGTCGGCCACACAGACGGCAATTTCGCCACGTTGTCACGCCTGGTTTTTGTTAGGGCGCTAATGACCCCGCTGTCGACGCGCCCTAAAACAACAACAACAACAACAACAGTAGTATCACTTTCCATCTTTTGTACACTAAGCTTATCACTACAAAGTCCACACAAAAAACGGTTATATTCTGAGAACGTAACGTACACACCACACTCGCACGTCTGTCAGTGAGTGGAATGACAGTTTTGAATATTTGCCACTGACAGATTCGTTCAGAAACTCAGTGTGATTTGTTTGTGGCTGCACTGCACTGAGCAGTGAGCGCCCTCTGACTAAATAAAAACAATTTGTGAGCGTCTAAGTGTAACACATAATAATGTGTCTGCATTTTGATGCTGAAAACAGTATTTTGTATACTTTATTTTTATTAAACAGTAAAAAGTATAATTTAATGAAAAACAGTATAATACTGTTTAAAACAGTATAGTTGGCAACCCTAGTTCGAATCCCCGTCCGGGCATCCAGATTTGGGTTTTCCATGGTTTCCCCAAATCACTCCAGGTGAATGCCGGGATGCTTCCTTCAAAAAGGCCGTGGCCGAATTCTTTCCCGTTCCTTGCCCCAATCCCATCACGCCTCTAATGACCTCGCTGTCGACGAGGCATAAAGCCCAAGCAAAAGTTACATTGCAGTTGATTTATTCAAGGTAATTTTCACGGTCTAGAAAATTTTGAACAGTTTGAAGTTTGGTAGAACTTTAGCCGAGTGTGAAGTAAGTTAAAGAGATGAAGGCTTACTACTATCCCGGTAGTATGCTTACTCCTTACATCCCCTGTACCCGGTAGGATTGCGGGTTAGGTTAAAGCGGCTACGACGGGCGGAATGCGCAGCCTATGGTAACCCTGTCACCAGGTCATTACGATCACACAGAATTATTATTATACCGATTTTGTCACTGACTGACGATCATCAAAAATCTAAGGTACTCCCTTAGTCGTAGAAGGGTGAAATTGTTCGTAAATAAAGTTTTACCTACAGATTATAAGAAAAGTCTAAGAGTGGCAAATTTCATATATCTACCCCTTATCTACGCCAAACGTGAAATCGCTTTCTACCCTAATATCTTTATATCCCTTAAATTTCGACTATAGACAAAGCTTACTACATTAAACTAATTTTTTTAAATTTTACTTTGTACCTCTCCTTACTTTGGATATTATTGAAATTAAAAATTGACTTGAGACTGTCGGATCTTTTGCAAGTAGTCGGATCTTTTGCAAGTAGTCGGAATTGCTCCTCTCATTAATATATGTATAGTTCATCTTTAATGCATCAAACTCCATCCAAATACAATGAGGCATTTTTAGGTGTGGTTTTTTTTATAATAATAGAGGAATTATAGAAAATTTAATTTCGAGATAACGATGAGTCTTTGTATTTTACTTACTTTGAACCGCTTTGTGAGGAAAACATTTTGCGAGCGCTGTTAAATGTGCAATTATCAAGAAATTTTATACTACACCTTAATTTAGTCTAAGCTGATTAGTTTAACTGCATATATGTTTTATTATTTCTGCTGATAAATGGCAAAGTTGGTTTTAATATGTGCAACATTCTGGCTAGGATATATCCTTTGTACGAATAGTCACATATACGATTAGCTCCATCAAGTGCCTTAGTTTTTAAGCTTTCTTGAGTGTTGTTTTACTAAACTTCTACCTCACTACATTATTTTTTGTTTATCAAAAAAAAAAAAAATCTACTGATGGGCCTAATACGAGAACTGCACCAAATTTGTGTAATTTATTTCAGAGGGGTGAATTTTATTTAAAAAATTGTGCCCATGAATTAAGCTGCATCTACAAATCGGGAAGGTCTCTTTCCGCTGCCTGTTGTATGTCTTTTTGTATATGACTTTATTTTTGAAAAAAAAAAGTTGTGAATGAAATGTTGTTGCAGAATATAATGTAATTATTCTGGTGTCCAAAAGGCTCTGGAGAAAACGTAACTGGATTCGAATTTTGTGAGATGTCCGTTGCTTTTATATTACTTTAGAGATATACAGACGAGAAAAAGTCGAGCTGACGATTGAATGCGAAGTTCTGTTATAGAGACAAAATTGTGCTATACTAGTGGTTATGATGTGCATAGGATACTAAAGAGAAATTTATCAAAGCGCCATTTGGTACCACAAGCGCCAGCCTGCTGCGTTGTTTCCATGTCTGCACTATGTTTAAAGATATTCTCCGACATTCTCAACAAGCTGATTCTAGTAGCTTTTTGAGGATATGTTCTTCTTTTGTTATCCCTGCCGGCCCATACAACATTAATCGAGGTGTTAGACTAGCTGCATATATTGCGCTGTCTTCAGCTGTTCTGATTTACCTCAGACCCTGAGATGCTACACTAAATGACCTAAAGCCTTATTAAAAGTCTGAGATATCTCAGACGACATATAAAAGGAAATAATAATAAAAATTATGTTATAAGAGGAGTGTATTTGAAAGAAGAATACATATACAGGGCACTGGTGGAAACGGTATAACCAAGAGAGGCCGCCGGTCACTCGACCCTGTACGAGACTGCGTGTCCAGGATTGTTGATCACTCGGTTGAGGGTTGCTTTCCGAACTGTCGGTACCGCTACCGCCGCCGTCACCACATGACCTGCGAAAGGGCCGTATGGGGCCACAGGTCCGTATCGCAGTAAATGCGGCGCGTAGGGTCCGTAAGGCGCAGGGTAAGGTCCGTAAGGCGCAGGGTAAGGTCCGTAGGGCGCAGCGTAGGGTCCGTAGGGCCCAGCGTAGGCGAAGGGGACAGGCAGTGCGAGCGTGAGCGGCACGGTGCTGGCGGGCGTGGTGGGGGGCGCAGCCCTCTTGGAGCGCGCGCGCGCCGCCGCCACCTCGGCCAGGTGCGCCGCCTTGGTGGCGGCCACCTCGGGGGTCTCCGACACCGGCTGCGGCAGCGCCTCGGGGCCCGGCGGGCGCGGAGCCACCGGCAGCGCGTTGCTCGCCACGCGGAAACCCAGCCCGTCCGCCACGTAGTCGGTGCGAACCAGCTCTCCCGACGGCGTCACGTAGCTGTAGCTGCCCAGCTTGTTGCCTGCTGCGTCCTGCCGCAAACACATGAGCCAGTTTAGTTGACAATTCTGCTCATCAGTAAAATATCTCAGCCGCATAGAGGTTGTATGGGCTGCCTTGGAATTCGCATGTATTACAGAATGATTGTCAAGAACTCATTTGGCAGTTATTTTCACATACTTATACCTACGTATAAGAAATTATTGCTACAAAGTTAATATTTTAAAACACCGTCTCTGAAAATAACTTCTGATTCCCGTATCGATTCTAGTTTGTAGTGTCAAATGTTAATTTCTAACACTAAGTAACTGTTGCTTTATATTAAAAGCTCTTGGGTTAGATGATAGCACATTCTAGTTAGATTACAAAGTTGCAAACAGATTCCCTTTATGAAGAAAATTCTTAAAAATCGTATCGAAAACTGCTAGCACCGTACAGATAAAGAAGTTCCTATCATTTTTTGTCTCCTGATTTAAATGATAAAATGGTAAGCATGGTAGGAAGTTAACATGTGTTAATAAAGACTTCAGGAATGAAAAACTTTAAACTACTAAAATTTAAACACTTCTTATTGACCTTCTAACAAAAGTCTGCTGTTTATTGTTCAGCCGCTGTATTTTTAATAATGCAGTGTTAAATATTACTAAACCCTTTCCATAAACCAACTAACTGTAAAGTTTCCCTTCCATTTTATGATGTTCTGTTATTTTACAGTAACCATACATATCCTGCTTCCTTCAAATCAGATTTTCTCTGTGACATTGCACTAAATTTTCGCTGTCTCCAAATTTTTTCTGTCAACATTTCAGTATCAACAGAACTTCAGCGAGCTCTCATTCTCTTTTCAGCTTGCTCTCTCTTTTCTCCAGTTGTGTTTTCCGTATATTACACTGGAAAGTAGCATTTATTTAGTAAACATTTGGGATCATTCATATTATTTCTCACTGCCAAACATCTTTATAACCAGGAAAGGGAGGAGAGGCATTGTAGAAGTGGCTCCACCCTTTTTTGGTTATATGATTTTTTATATTTATATACAATCATTTCAACATGTGTAACGATTATATTTAAAGAAACTTGCAAGGAATTTTTTTTGAAAAAGCTTAATTAAGCTAAATTAAAGTTTAAATTTAATTTATTTGCAGTCTGTTTTATCAATGACAAGGAAACTATTTTGTTTCTTTAGTTGTTTGGTTATGCTGTTATTCCTCTCATCAGTTTCTCATATGGTTTGATGCAACTCTCCGCCTATTCCTATTTTGAGTTAACTTCATCTAAATACATAACCTACATTCTCTATTATCTGCTTCACATAATGTCATATATGTCTTCCCATGCAATTCCTTCATCTCTTTCCTCCTCACTGAGCATGGTGGTTGAGCAGTAATGTTCTGGCCTTACATTCGAATCTCTGTCTCATCGTCCAGATTTGGGTTTTCCATGATTTCCCCAAATCACTCCAGGCAAGTTCCGGGATGGTGTTTCAAGAGACCATGGCCAAA
Organism: Vandiemenella viatica; assembly: GCA_031002005.1. Taxonomy (NCBI): domain Eukaryota; kingdom Metazoa; phylum Arthropoda; class Insecta; order Orthoptera; family Morabidae; genus Vandiemenella; species Vandiemenella viatica. The sequence goes on from JARYHS010008075.1 coordinate 88,282,235, forward strand.
TTCTTTCCCACCTAAAATGACTCGGCATCAATGAAATGTGAATCCAGAAATAAAACATGTTACCTTCACTAACTAACTAGCCAATCACACATATCTTAAAATGTGACCTGACATCCTCTTATTTCTGAGAGATTCTTTCAGAAAATATTTTCCTCACTCATCATTTCCAAAACATATTTATTTCAAGCTTTGTAAGTCAATTTAAATTTCATCATTGTGTAACACCCCAATTCAATTGCTTCAATTTTCTTATTACTGGCATTGCTGAAGTCCAAGCTTCACTACTATAAATTTCTATGCTCCATACAAACATCTTTAGAAACTTCTTTCCAAGTCGTGACTCAATATTTGAAACTGAAAGATTGCATTTTTTGAGAAGCTTCTTTTCACTAGAGCTATTCTGCTTTTGACATCATTCTTGTTTCTGCCATCAGTTGTAATTTTCTTTTCAAATAACAGAATTCATTTATTATTCCAATTACATCTGACAATATTTTTATATTTTATCTAATGGTTTTGCTATCTTTTTTGCTATAGTTAATAACTTTTGTTCTTCTTTGGTTTAATTGTTACTAGAGGCTAAAAATTAGAAATAACATCTCAAGACTGAGAGTTGAGTTTGTTAATATTATCCACTGCATATTGTGTTTTTTTTTAATTATTGAAGGCATGTAAATTTTGTACACAAGTTTCATGAAGGTAAACTGTGGTTCTGTTTCATATTGAGCTTGTGTAAAGCAAGCAATAATTTGAATTTTTCTGCACACAGTAAAATACAGAAATTGGCTTATACTTAGTCTTTACTACTTTTTAGTTAATTTGCTTACCTGTACTGCACTGTGAGCCTGATATGGTTCTGCATGACCATAGCTAGCCTGCCCAAACTCATCCTGTGCGTGGTACTGAGAGCGCAAGCTCACAGCAGGCACCGGTGGTGGCACGTGGAATGGAGAGTGGTAGGAGTAGGGGGCCTGGAAGTGGTATGGTGCATGGTGAGGGTAGGGATAGGGCAGGCCATTGTATGGTGCAAATGAAGGCAGAATTGCAGTCTCCACAACTGTGTACACCGCCACAGTAGACAAGAGGACCTGAGACATAAACAGTAAATCCTGTTATAAGATGTCATAATTTCTTTGGTGTTCTGCCTGATGCTGCTAAACACTGTCAGAGGTGTTAATACATAACACACATAGTACACATAACATAGTACAAGACGATAAAATGGGTAGATTTTTGTTTTGTTTTATTTAATCGTCCAAGAAGAATAAATGAGAGGCAAATCAGTTGCCTTGCAACTGAACTTGTATATAGATACCAACCGAGAAAAAGAAAAATCTTTAATCATGTGATCATGTAGCATTAATATACTTTTATTTCACTGATAAAACTAAACTGATAGCTTCTATTCTCCCCTGTCTATAATGATTACACATTTTGAAATCAACTATGAGGGTATTGAAATCAGTGAAAAAAAATGTATCTACTTAATTAATGCTTGAAACATATTATTAGTTGTTAATTACAGAATTCACTTTTTTCTTGATAGTTTATATACACAAAGTAAATTCCACTGATAGAGGCCTTTGGGGGGGAACAAAAACAAAAAAATTAAAATAAATAACTTGTGATTTTCCATTTTATTTATTTTTTCTCCATTGCACTCCTATTAACTCTGTTAAATAAGGATAACATATTCAAAAGTTGCAAAATACTAACAACAGTACCTTCTTCATCTGAGGATGATACAAAACTATCAATCGCAATGAAGGCACATATGCTGTAGGTAATCAAATAATTCATTTCCTATTAAAATTACCTTTATTGACATAATTTGAGCACTGAACATTATTTTTGTAGGACTCACTTATATGTACATAAGCAATGTAATGATTGATATCTAATCAGAAAAAATATCATTATTACAAATCCTTTGGGAAATGCTTTGACATTTCATTATTATCGGAGTAAAGGTACTAGCACCAAAAATATTTCTTATGTTTGTCATTATTACTTCCCAGATTCATCACTAAGCTTCAAGCCTTGTTGGTATCTATTGAAAAAATATTTAATAACGTAAAGATATAATGTTGTGTGTCATTTGTATTTTTGATACAGAAAACAGAAATTTTACAAACTCAGCATTTTGTATAAAATTAATTATTTTTATAACTAACCTTTCCAATGTTTTCCCTGTTTAATGAAGATAATGTAGTTCAAAGACTCTAATTAACTTATCTTTTCTTAAGAAAGAAATTTCTAGAATTTGCTTCATTCCAATGTACTTACCAGCAGCTTCATGGTGGTGCCTCAAGTTGTGTTGTGGAGACTGTACCTGGCTACTGCTCAGCCGAATTGGCTTTTATACTTGCTTTGAGGCATTAGACTTGGGCTGGGTCGTGGAGTGCTCCAGTCCCCTTGCCCACACCCATCTGCCAAGGTCAACAGAACCTCAGGGTGGCCTCGATGCCTAAATGACTTCCTACTGCTTGACGATGTATTGTGATCCGGATACTGCACTATTCCAGGGAAAACAAAACAAACCACACAGCATCTTATGTACCAGATGCTTGCAACTTAACAGTGTGTATCAGTTTAATCTTAGAACCTGATTCATGCAGAACAACTGAGAATAGCAGCCAGTCATTCAACAGTGGATTTTATGACTTGTGCAAGCGGTATGTAGAGGCTAGAATATATTTGGATAAATAGCAATTGCTAAATTATTTAATTAGTTACAAGATTTTACCATTTAGCATTTTGAAGAGTATATACATAAAAAAAAAAATCGTTACCTAGCTAGATTGGTAATGTTTAAAAATGCGTTTAGAAGAAAGCTGCTCAGTCATACTAATTCAAATACTTATAATTTATTGTAATGTTGCTATAAAAGCATATATCTATTTCATTGTTTGGAACATGAAAAACATTTCTCAGTTGTGAGAAAAACCATTATTCCGCACAATAACTTTTGTGTATTCTCAAAACATTTTGTAGGTGTAATTTAGCAGTATATAGATCCAGACAAGCGGTTATTTGGTGAGAATAGGTATTATAGATGATTCAAATTAAATATGAAAACCCACATGGATAAGGAGCCAAACAAGTGAATGGCATGGTGGAAATGATGCAATTTTATGCTGCTAATGACCATGTGACCAAGATATATATTTTCTTTCCAGCTCAGCATGTCGTAAGAGAGAAAGATGATATCCAACAAGCAATGCAGTTCCTTCAAGAATGTGACCTTATCAAAATTGAAGACATTCTTCCATTCTTCTCTGACTTTGTCACTATTGATCATTTCAAGGATGCCATTTGTACATCATTACAGGTATTGCATATTTATTTTTCTGCAATATGGCAAAAGATTTTAATGAATAATTATGATGGATTTTTAATATCAGGAAAGCATTTATCAAATTAAATAAGAGATATTGCAGGTTGTATCTTTGGTGAAAGCACTCATAATCAATGTGATCAGAAATTTCTTTGCCTATTTTAAAAATTTGAAGGTATGATTATGGGTAAGTATGGGAAAGAGATTACTGAGAATATGAAAAAGGCAGAGATATTAAGTAACTGGTTTAATGTTACCTTTAGGAACCATTGTACAGGGATAGGAGATAAAAAATCAGAGCAAAAGCTGCTTGACATATGTAGAAATGAGTATGCTAGAAAATTAATAGTATTTCCTGCAGATATTGTGAGGGATCTACATAATTTAAAATAAGTAAATGTGCCAGTATGGATAATATTACTACAGATGTATTAACGATAGGTTGATACATCATTGTACCATAGCTTTAAATGTTATGTAGTTTGGATCTGTAGCCTTGTTCCATACTGATGAAGTACACTAGTGGCATAGCAGTACTGGTTCATAAAGGAGGGTAGTTGAAAATAATAGACCAATTATTTTGACCTTTACGGTCGACAAGTTGTTGGGTAGTTTGCTATACAACTACATCAGAAATTTCTTTTAGGGAAGAAAATTAGTAGAATGGGTTTAAGAGAGGGTGTTTTTCTGTTTTTTTTAATGCAATTAAAGGGTTTTGTGCAAGAAATTTTGAATGAAATGGATGAAGTAGGCCAAGTTGATAATGTAAACCCCTGCATCTGTCCAAGGCATTCAACATAGTGAGCCATAAAATAGTGATAATTAAGGTAAAAATGCAAAATCTTTTATTTTGGAATGAACTTTTTATAAGTCTGGTGAACAATAGTGTTTAGTAAGCCCAAAGACTTTCTATAACAGTACACACTGGTTGACAGCATAATGAGCAACTTTTATGCCTATGTCTATGCCTATGCCTATGTTTTTTTTAAATTTTTACTCCTACCTTTTATCTATTAACTGGTCCAAAATTCTGTGTTTTTAGGATTGCTGTTACACCTTATTTCCTCCAGGGTTTTGCGGAAAACCATATTTTCGGAATAGTTCCAGAATCCATTTTCTTACTTTCTTACATTTCACTTCCTCCATTTGGATATAAGTTACTCTTGATGCCATTTCAACCTATGAATGATGTCAATTTGATCATAATATAAGGCTGAGTTAGTTCACTTGTATCAAACAGTTGAGTGAGTTCTGTAATGGACATATTTGAATCCTTTTAGATTCTTGTATTTTTACTTTATCAAGTCTTGGCCGATGGCATACGTGCAATAAAATGCTAGCTTCAACTAACCGGAGCCGCTGCCACCTCATCAGCAGAAATGCGCTGCGTGTGGCAGCATTGCATGCTCAGCTTAAGTTCACCTTAGAACAAACAACTTGTAACAATTTCCATTCGTTTCTGATCTGTGAAAGTGGCAAGTTCTGCCTCGGATCGACTACCGATCAAGCTGCTAGTACCCCGTCAAATTCTCATTCATATACATGTCGTAGAATATTTGCTACAACATAAACCTAGCTTTGCTGGCATTACGTCACGTAGAGTTTGCGGATTTATTTTCTTGTTACAGAATTACAAAATGTTGAAATAAACATCAAGTATAGCAACTTCAGTATTTTATTCAACTGGTGTAAAGCCCATATGATTCTCTGTTCCCATTGAAGCCCACAAACAATTTATTTACGTGTCTGACAAGTACAGAAGAATAACAGTGTGGCAGAAGAAGAAATATGTCACAAGTCTTAGCTAACATGAAGAGACTAATTTAGCCAAGTACAGACTATACACAACGGCCATCTGACAAAACACTCATCACAGTTCTCTCTTGCATCAAACAATTGATTAAGTTCATTTAGATGTGAACTATGTCGAAAGTTGTCTGGTTCACCATTAATGAGTAGCCTATTTGACTTGCTGTGGTATTTAAATATCCTCCTCCATTTGTTGGGTCAGTACTGAGATCTTTCTGTCCTATATAAAGCAAACTTTTGTACTTAGATATTGCTGATATCAGGTCTTCCACAGCCGGAAAATGTATTATTAAAAATCAGGATAGTAATTCAGTGGAAACTTACTTTAAGATTGCAGGCAATTTATGTAATCTATTTTGCAGGCTCTGGTGACTGAAATATAGTTTGCTTGTCAAAAAAGTGAAGCACCAAGAATGTGGAGGATGAACTAAATTAAACTTAACTTGTAGAGGGGGTATGTGATTACAAAATAGAGTCAAATTCACAAAGATATTGGCAGTATGAGCCCACTTACGAGTATGAAGTTCCACCTCCTCTGACCTGGATGTATGTACTAATTGGGTTGGAAAGGTTGTCAGAAAGCCATTAAATCCTCTCCTGAGGTAATCTGGCCCACAACTGTTGTAACTGGTCCTTAATATCCTGGATATTGGCAATGGTGCCCGAGTTGATGTCCAAGCTGGTCCTACGCATGCTGTATCGGGGACCGGCCTGGGGATCTTGCTATCCACAGCAATACCTCTACATCACCCATTCAGTTCATTGAGACACCTGTCATATGTGAATGAACATTTTCCTGTTGATAAATTACACCATGATACTGTCACATGAGAGGTTACACATGAGGATGCACCATCATGCTCTCTGAGTTCCTTGAGTCACTGCCAGCCAAAACATTGAAAGAAACACATTTTTTTTTTTATCAAACCTCGTAAGTGTAAGTAAATAGGAAAAATTGTGTAGCTAAATCTGGTAGACAAGGGATGAGAAAATAGATAGTAGTGAGCCCATTGGAGCAGGAGGAAATCAGACTTTGAAATCTTTAGTATCTTTATGCTTCTCTCTCTTAGATGTAGGTTCTTTATTTAAGGATTTCTCAAATGTGAATTGTATAGTATTTTAAATTAAAATTTTCAGTAAATTATTCCATAGTTTAAAAACCACTTCAAAAATATTTTTTTGGTGACATTGATGTCATGTATTTAGTACCACTGCTTTGAATATTTAAAATACATTTTAATTTAATTTAATTGCAATGGAGCACAGGCTCTGGTGGCAATTTTCCAACATCCCCATCTTCTCCCTATCCTGCACCCACCTACATTTACATTATGTAATGTAATTAGTAATTAATGTAAATAATTTATCTCAGTAAAAATGTCATGAGGCAATTTAATATGGAAAAGAAAGATAAAATACATCCACCACTCACCGAAGTAAAGGGAGGGGGGCAGTAGTGATAAAAATACTTTGCAAACACAAAAACACACTTTTTCAGGCTCTGCCCTTGCTCATGAAAATAGAAGTACATGACCAAGCTTGTGCATGCACATGTGGTCAACACTGCAACATTAATGGTGGTTTTGAATGTTGTGATTGGAGTCAATGTGGTAGGGAAGCAAAGACAATATGAATGGAAATTTTAATCGTGGGAAAGAAAAAATAAATAAATGAAAGAAAATGGAACATGTAAAAAGAAATGAAAAATTGTTAAAAATTTGAATGATATATATTTTTGTAATATGGTCAGCATTTATCCTCTAAAATGATCTCTTGTTGACAAAGGGTCAAGACACAAAATAGACAATGTTATTCGTGTTATTGTCTTTTTATGTGTTCACACCATGCAACCATCATCTAAGGTAAGTGGTGGCTCATTTTGCTATCGCATTTTGTAATTCCTATTTGCTACTTAGCACCTATTATTTCTTAGTTACTGAGTGAGTATTATCTGAGATTTAGGCCCCGGGATGTTAGCAACCAGAATGTGTTGTAATCCCAATTCCCACCTTCAGAGTTTGAGTGTATATGTTGTCTCTGGAAGTACTCTGATGGATAATTAGATGGATATTTTAGAATAATGTAAGTGAAAGTTTTGACATGGCAGTCCAGATTTGAGACTTGATTCTGTTGTATAAAGGTTAGCCAATATCTAATATCTTTAGACACATAAAACATAAATGGTTTCATTTACACATTCTTTGGAGAGACTGCTTGCGGACTCACCACTCCATTTATTATGAGAATAAATTGCAGAATTGGCTCACAGTAATTTTCTCTCTTAAAATCATTAATCTCATAAGAAAAAGGTTTTGTCAGTAAACAGTCTTGTTATTAAAGAACAGACATGAGACAGTAACATTTTTGATGCTACTCTGCTTGTTTTGGGAAAAATCTGCATATGTGGCTATACATCATGAGAAAGACACAACCAACTATATATGAAAAATTAGTCTGGATGACTCAAAAATTCATGTTTGAATGATTGCTTTGGCACATAGTACGTGCTTGGTATAAATTGTTAGGTGCTAGGAATTGTCACTGTAGTTATGTCTCTCTTAAGGACCTGGAAGAGATCATATTTCCTGACTGTCTAGTATGCAGAGGATGCAGAAACATTCATGAACCATGTGGGAATGATGAATTACAAGCAATCGTTATTAGGGCTGTTATGTATTGGGAGCTCTAGCAATCTCTTCTAGAGCAGTTTCCAACCATAGGTCAAATCTGCTATTGTATTTTGGGAGCATGTGACTTTGTGAAACTACTGGCTTGCTAGGGCTGTCATAGTTTGATGTGGGAAGTGGTTGTGTTGCCATCTTTCTGTGAAATGTATAGCTATGTTCTGTGTGTGCTAAGTATTTTTTGTGGAATGAGTAATTTACAAGGCAGAAATTGGGTTCCACCCTGGCATTTGGTTTTATGATTGTGTAAAACTGGCTAAAAACCACAATTGGGATGGTTGGTATGCGGGGACCAGGATATGATCCTGCCCCAATGAACCTCCCAGATTTCGTATGCAACTCCTTGATACTTTGAGCCACACTGGCAGGTATTTAGAGTACTGTGAATTAAAAATGACTGTATCAGAGCAAACACAAAACATGAGAATTAAGTTATGTCTTGTAGTGTGCATCCAGTTAACAGTAGTGTTTGTATAGTGCCATAATATAAGCAGAACAGATTTTACTATGACAAAATTAGCCCAAATTGGTTAAGAACTACTTATTAGATTCAGTGTGGAGGGTTAGTGTTGTGATAAAATGAAAACACAGAGATGGATATGGAAGAATAATTGCAAATACAATACGTAGAGAACTTGCACTGACAATCCTGTACTCAACCCATGAGATAGAGCAAACTTTCAATGTGTCATCTTGTTACAACAGTGGTAATATGCAAATATTTCTCCAAGTAAGCATGCTTGAAAAGGATTTAAAGAAAACTTTAATAAATAATATCAAGCAATAATTAGATATTATCAGATTTAACATCATTATACTAACATTTTCGAAGATTAGGATTTATCATGTATTAATAGGAGATATTCTAAAAAAAATCAGCATACACATACCTAACCAGGTTTGGCTTCAAATACAGGAGCATCTGTGTGCTGATTTCTTAAAATCAGGTTGTTATTAATGATTTGCCGAGTTCTGAGACAGATTAACAGAAAAAAAAAGAAACAGACATAAAGCTGAAATAGTAACATTAAAATATGACAAACTTTTGAAATTTGTTTTTACTTTGCTTAACAAACATTAGTGTTGTGAGGTTTAGGAGCTAGACAGTTTTCAAACTAATACATGCTTCTTATTTATGAAATAAACTGGCTCAGTTACTGAATAAATCAGGTTTTAACTTGTAATGTTGTTCTTATACAGTATACATACAAAATGCTACTATAGTTATCCAGTATTTTTGGTGTAGCAACAGTTTTGAGGAACATAGTAAAATTAACATAGTAGAACAAGAAGATTATTCATATAATTAAACTTTAACCAAAGATGAATTTAACCACTTAGTACATTAGGGTTAGCTTGATTAATTACCCATACTGAACAGGAAATTTGTGTATTTCAAATCAGACCTGTTTGATTTTAAGAAGCTTTTGGGGGGAAAAAAATGCAATGTAGTTTTCTGTTAAATCCCAGTTTTTCAGCCAGTTCTGTGGTTTTTGTATTTAATGCAATTAATGTGATCTTTTATGTGCAATTGGAAAACCAAAATAGCATTGGAAACAGTAAATTGGCCAGCTGTGGTCTACCTTGAAAATTCTTCAAAATTCTGTTGCTTATGAATATAACATAATAGTTTAATGAATCATTGGTAGTAATTCCCTTAAAGACGTTGCATAAAATTTTTCCATCATGTTAAGCAAACACATGAAGCAATTTGAACACTAAGATGCTTTTCTCAGATGATCCTGGCAGTTGACATTCAATCCCAGTTCCCATTCCTTGCATATTAACTGCAAATCTTGATTATAGATACAAAATATGTTCAAAAAGTATCCGACCTTTATTAATAAAAAAAAACTTGTGTTTGGATGCAGAAATCTTAAACTAACATCCTTCAAAATAGTTCCATTGGACTGCCACACACACTACCTAATGGATCTGCCACTGTCAGAAGCAGCTATGAAATGTTTACTTTGAGATGGTGTGCTGCTGGTGCATTGGATTGTGCATGATGTCTTCTCTTAAATGATATCAAGTCTCTTCAGGGGAAGCAAGAATGATGGGTGAGATGTAAAGCTCTGGCCTCATATTTGGGAAGACACTGTTTTGAATCCCTGCCCAACCATCTAGATTTTGCTTCCATGTTTCCTGAAATCACTTCATGTGAATGCTGAAATGGTTCCTTCAAATGCCATGACCAAATTGCTTTACACTCCTTGCCCTCAGTCCTTTCCTGCACCTAATGACCTTGATGAGGCATAAAGCCATAAGGAAAAAAACTTTCAGGGCCATTTTCAGCTTGGGGAACAGCCAGAAGTCACCCAGAATCATTATTGGATAGTGGGTAGCAGATTCATGTTGAGTTTGACCAAGAAACACTGCTCAAATAGCAGCTTTGACATGAACTTTGCTGATATTCTCCTGAGGTCAAAATCCTCAGTTAAAATTGAATGAACAGATCCAGTACTTATACTCACCTTTTTTGCAAGTTCTGAGTTCTTGATTAAATGATTGTGCATCACCAAGATCATCACTTTGTACTGCATGTGTTGGGGGGCCTCCTAGAATGTTCTTCACTCCCTACTGTGCAGCATCTTTAGAGCAGTTGTATCACTCCTTAACTGTTTGTTGCCTATTGCTTCCTCCCTGAAAGGCTGTTTAATCATGTAGATCATTCACTAAGCCTTAAGCAAAATTTAATGCAGTAGCATTGTTTTTTTTGTCATTTTGTCAAAAATAATAATTAACAATGCTAACTTTCCTAGTACATCCCCTAATCACCCTTTCCAACAAATGACGGGTTTTGAATCCTTTCCTTACCACCTGCTCTTTTCATTTTACTATCAAATGTTGAAACATTGCATTTAATATATATATATATATTTTTAAATTCAATGTGGATAGACTTAGTGTAAATAGTTTTTACTTTGTAAAAATTACTGCGCAGGAATATAATCAACACATACAGGATCTGAAAGAAGAAATGGAAGAAGCAACAAAATCAGCAGAAGTAATAAGGGAGGAAATACAAGCATTTCGAAATAGGTAACAGCTTTATATAATTTCCTTTTTAACCATTTATTATTTGTGCTTGTATTTCTACAAATTATTACCTTTATTTAAATGATAAAATTTACAGATATGCACGAGTTCAGGTTCGTGATGTATGCTGTGAATGTGAGCTGCAGTTACTAATGCGTCCTTTCTATTTGTTTCCCTGTGGCCACCGTTTCCATGCTGACTGTCTCTTGTCTGAAATTGGCCCTACCCTACCACCAGGCAAGAAAAACAAACTACATGATCTTCAGGTACTTAATTATTTTTAATATTTGTTTATTTCCTTTAAAATCCAGCTAGTATGGAAATAAAATTCAAGACAAAATAGTGAAAATTCTCTGAAATTGATCAGTATAATGTTCTTGTTATAATACAACATTTTCAGTCACACTATTAGAGCTTTTCAGCAATTTTTCCAGTGTTATGTCTTTATTTCTGCATTATTATATTTGTTTCCTTATACTAATGGTCATTGAGCAGCATGCCATATTGCTTGTAGGTCATAATAAGTGAATAAAAATTCTTTTCCTTTTTCATAAGACAGTCTTTCTGAATCATTATCCATGGATCATTGACCACTTGTTAAAACATAAAAGACATACTGCCTATTAATTGTCCTGTGGTGCTTAAACATTTGTAATGGAACTGTTTGGTATCAGTTGTAAGTATACTGTATTTTTTACTTTGACATAAAATTTTGATATGTTTTGTGTATATGAGAACAAGCTTAGGATTTATATTTTTCTTTTATTATTTTCTGCATTTTCAGTACATAGTTTCATTTTATATCAGATGGTTTCAGTTGATAGTAATTAATACGTCATTTGAGTTTAGTGGTGATTCATTATGTGAGGGTTGGTTGGAAGTTAATGCTTCCTATTTTTTTTTCCCTTGAATAATTTAGTTAAGTGAAAAATTTGATTTTGGCACCATTCCTACTACTTTCTTCCCCAATTCACTGCTGTAGCATCTTCCTGTGTCAACAGGTGGCAGTACTGTGTCCGCTTGCAAAGACGGCTGACATGTTCATGTATGACAGCACTCAGTGATTGAATTCTCGAATGCGGAAGGTAAAATGCCCATTCATATTCATGAAAGGCTTTAAATCTGTACAGTGATGCAACAGTGGCTACCAGCACAGTTAGACAGTGGGTTTGTCATTGTAATGAAGATGAAGGGCAACACCGTTGACTGACAAAAAGCAGAGTGCCAGGCTGGTGACTGCAGTGACTCCACACAACATTCACTGAGTCAGTGGCATCATTCATGGTGGCAACAGATGAGTTTCATTGCATTATCTCTCGAAGTACAGGTAGTGTGATGATAATTATTCAATAACCAGGATACTCAAAAGTTTGTTCAAAGTGGGTATCAAGAATGTCAACCAACCAGAATAAAGAGACAAGAAAAACAATAGCCTCCAAACACTTCCAGTACTTCCATTTGGGGTGAGAGGAGTTCCTGGAAAAAATTGTGACTAGTGATGAAATATGGGTTCATTTTTTTTAAACCTGAATCAGAGAGGCAGTCAATGGAATGGCATCACATAACCTCATTGAGGGAAAAAAATTAAAACTGTGCAATTGGCAGGTAAAGTTATGGTGACTGTATGCAGAGGGTGTCTTTATGGTTGATTTTTTGGAACAGGAATGCACAATAAATTCTGTTCAGTATGTAAACACTCTGAAATAGCTTAAAGCATGCATTCAGTTAGTTTGTCCAACAAAAACTATGGTTGATGATTTTTTGCATGACAGTCATCACACCACTGAAGAGATTGTGAAAAATTGGGTATGATGTCTTGCCTCATCCCCCATACAACACCATCAGACTTCCATTTGTACAGGCCGCTAAGAGAAGCTCATCGTGGGATTCACTTTGAAGATGAGGAATGTCCATGAGTCAATAACTCAAGAAGCAAGACCATGCTTTTCATCACACTGTAATACATGCTCTTCTTAAAAGCCAGACCAAAACTGTGGAAATGGGTAGAGATTGTATTGAAAAGTGACAAATTAATTGTCAGTGTTATGATTTTCAAGTTTTGTAATTGCATTTGAATTTCTTGGCAGTTAAAAGGAGAAAACAAAGAAGAGGCATTATTTTTTTACTGACCATCATAGAAGAAAGCAATACTTTAAAGGTATAGTCCTGCGGAGATATTTAAATATATTGCCTAGAATTAGAGTGAGTTTAACTAATTGTTCATAATTTGTTTATTTAGGATTTCAAATACTATATTTGATTTCAGTTTGTGGAATTTAACTAATCCAGCAGCATTAGAGAGATAGGAGAGTATTTCTTGGTTTAATTAATATTGTATTCACATATGCCAGAAGTGAATACTTTCTCAATTAACCTATTCAGTTTGTGGAATCACCAAGACTTTATTTGGCTATTGCTAAGGTTTTAGCAGCAAAAGTCTGTTCATAACATATGAAGTATTAAGATGTGTTGGAGTGCTCGAAGCCATATGCCGGAAAAAGAAGTTGGATTAGTCTGAAAACAGTTTCAAGAATATTTAACAAGTGTCGATTTACCTGCTACTCCATGTATAAGATCGATTTTATAAGATTTTTCAATTAGGCTTAAACATGTTATGTAGAGTGATTGTAGCTACAAACTATTGTCAATGAATTTTTGGTTTGCAGTTAAAACTTTGCTAGGGATATAGCAAAGTCTGATAAAGTCACTGGTGTAGTTGGGAACATTTGCATCTGTCAGATATTAACTGTGTTAATTATTTTGTACATATCAACTTTCATTTTGTGGGCAGCCATTCTGTAGTAAAGAACTAAATATTAAAAGGGTTAGTTTTGCTAGCAGCTGCATAAACATCTTTCAGCACCTCTTGATCAAACTTTTTGCAGTTCAGAAATATCATATATGCATAAAAATAGAACTTTTAAAATAGAAGTTTGGTATACAATTTACTGTTAAAACTATCAAGTAACCATATAAATCCATCCATTCAATAGCCACAAATGACATTCACAATGATTTGTTTTGCTGACTCCCTCAGCACTCCTTTCTGAGCTTTTCTCACTGTAGCAGGCCAGTGACTTCCGATCAAGTATGGTGGGTGAGCGGTTAACACTCTGGGCTCGCATTCAGGAGAACACTAGTTTAAATCCCCGTCCGAGCATCCATATTTGGGATAATACCTATGATTCAGTCATTTGTCTTGGTTACGTCAGGGCTCACTTCAAACTGCTGACTGGCTTGACCCACTATCCATTTCATTGCTCTGTGAGCTTGCAAATGCTCCCTGGCTCAACTGTTTACAGTATCTGTCTCAACTGACCTATTGCTCTGTAATTTCTCTGTAAATCCCTAAAACTATATAAATCCCTATAAAACCTTTGTTCACTACACCTCCCCTTTCCCAGGTACAGACTGTTCCATTCAGTCTTTTAAACTAACTCTGTTTCATTATTTACAATTCAAAATTGTTATATATATTTTTTCTCCCTTCTTATATTTATGTGTGTTGACTCATCAGGTATTGTGTATACAATGTCCTTAGTGTTTGTGTGGTGTCACCAAAATGTGTGTCTTCTTGGTGTACGCTCTTGATGACCTCTGTGACTGTGTCGGTGAGGCGCTTCACTGTTTCATCGTGCTAGCCCTGCACATGAGCTCGGCTCTGCTGGCTGACATGATGCTGATAGTACAAAGCTGCAAAGTCCCCTGACGTAACATCGGCTGCAGTGAAAGAGTTGCCCAGCTACGCCTGCTGATGTAGACCCTCCAACCTCCTGTTGACATACTCCAAACATTCCTTACACAGTATTTCCATGCATTCTCACAGACTTCCCTCTAGTGACTTGTTAACACTATTGTCTTAAATTGAGTGCCGTCTTAAGCATCATCCACAGTGTTGTCTGCTTTTTCATCTGCCATTACTGTTGCTACCTGAAACTCGTGGTAGCTCACCTTCTGTAACAGTCACATATTCCATATAATAAGCATCCCACAAAGCTTATCATTCCCACAGTCTCATAAAACGATACTTCAGCTTGTTTTTGATATTCTCCTGATTATCGCTTCCTCTGCTACAATGTCTTTTGTTGCAGTTCTTGCACCATTGTTCCTGCTCCCTTCAGTTCACCGAGATGCCTTATCCCCATTTCCTTTGGCATGTTTAGACTAATTTGTAAAAAATTAAAACTTGTCTCCTTCAGCAACATTGTGTGCTGCGTCTTCCCTAATCATAACCTTCCCATTCCAGAAAGTATAATGTCTACAGTCTGCTTCCTTTCCTAAATTAAAGTGAATGCTTTAGATTTCAGACTGCCATAACATGACACTGATTTCTTTATAGACACATCAGCATTCATTATCCTTGGCCCTTGACAGCTTGTTTCTTCTTTTACTGCAATTGCCAATCTTCTCCATGCTCCCTCCTTGATTTTAAATATTTTATATCATCCTTTGAATGTGTTTCAGTATTCCCTACTATTAGAATCTCACTTGAACTTGCATTTCTGCTGCAATAATCATTTGTATTGTCTCGTTGCATTCATTCACGTCTGCATGAAGCTTGCACCAATCTCCCTGACCTAGATCAACTCCTGATATATCGTCCGCTCACGTGACATGTGCACTGTCTTTGCTGTTTACTTATACCTCTGATGTAAACACATTCCATCGTCTGTTTCCACACATACTCACTGTAATTGATTCCACAATGTCAATTGAATACATCCGCTGTGTCTGGCAATGGTACCTCACTATTTATTTTCTTGTCATTCTGCTTTCTGTGGCATCTGCTTTTTCTTATTATTTCTTCTTGCAATAACCTGTATCTCTCTTTTTTCAGATCCTACTTTTTCTTTGTAATCAATAGTGATGGCAACTTCCACTCGCTTCTGCTTTCCTTTCTTCTCCTCTCCTATGCTTTCTTCTGTTTCATTGTTATCATTACCATTGGCGATTTCCACTTGTGTCTGCTTTCTTTACTTCTCTTCTCCTCTGCTTCCTCATTTTTCTTCATAACCATTAGTGATGGTTATTTCCACTCGCTTCCGATCCCCTTTATTATTTCCTTTTGCAAAGGCCTTCATTTTTTTCTTTAGATCCTTTATTAACAATGGCAGACTCTGCTTGTTTCCACTTTCTTTTATTGTTTCTTCTTTTGATAACTCTTCAGCATCTTTCTACAGATTCTTCAGTTGGCTATTGGGTATTTTCTCCCATCTCCTATTTTCTATCTTCCAAACATCTCTGGAGTTAATTTGTATTTCATGTTTCACCATCTCCATGTAGGGCAAAACATCTCTTTCCACACAGAAGATATCATAATATGCTCCACACTTCTTCCATTTACCACATTCTTCTGCCGTTACTCTCTGGGTAATCAATATTGCTTCTTTTCACACTTCATATTAATCATATATCTGCTCTTCTGTTTTTCCATATTCTACTATGGCATTCCACTTCTTCAGTCAGTCTCTCCCGATTATACCGCCGTACAGGGTGTCCACTCTCAACGAAATCACCTGCATTTTCTGCCACATTTTTAACTCCTTTCCTTCCTTCAGCATAACCACTATTGCTCCTCCTGTTGGAATCATTACTCCTGAGATTCCCTTGATTCTGACATCATTCGTCATTTCATGCCACTTTGTTTCCCTTACACACTCCAACCTGAGAAGGGACACCAGTGCTCCTGAGTCTAGAAGAAGCTTGATTGGACTGTATTTGCTTTCTTCACATTTTAAGCCAGTATAATCATTTCTGTTATCACTACTGCAGTCACTCTTGTTTGTCTCACATCTCCAAGCGACTCCAGACTACCTGTATTTGCTTCTCCTTAATTTTCCGAATCTTCCACTGTCTACTGTATTCCCTGTACTTGTTCTATCCATAGGCACGAGTTACAGTCTCTTGCAAGATGGCCTCATCTCTGACACTTGTAACACTTCATTGCCTTATACACGCAGCATGCTCCCGTGTGGCTTGCAAATGATATCTTTCGCATGGCACAGGATCTTTCAAATTGCCATCCCCTCAAAATTGACCTCCATATGCCTTCTCATCTGTAGGACCTAGCCTGCCTGCTCCTCTCCTCTACTGTTGCAACTCCATTATCACTTCTTTCTTTTCATCTTCCCGCCTTCTGTCTTCTGTTTGTTTTTCCTGCCATGCAGTTACCTCTCACATGCTTACATCGCCGCTGCACTGCCTTGCGTTGTGTCATGCTTTCCAACCAACCTGACACCTCAGTCTTGATGCTGTGGCAATACTATGTGTAGCTGACACTTCTCCACACTGCCTAGCGTTGTGTCCCACCTTTCCACAGAACTGAAAATTCAGCATGCTCGCATCCTCTCCATTCCTTCTTCTAACTGTATTCCAAAATTAACTTCTTCCTCTTTTGTTCATTTCTACAAGCTGTCTGTCATCTGTCACTTTCCTGGTGCTGTCGTTTTTCTTTTGCTGATACAATTATGACTTCTTCTGCCAAGGCAATCTCTGTTAAAGATCCCTTCCTCTTGCTCTGAGCACCGCAATAATTTTTTGTCTACAAATCCTTCCAAAAAAAAAAAAAAAAAAAAGCTGCGCCAAAGTGTTAATTAATTTTAAAGCTCTTGCCAAGTCACTTTCTTTTAATTCTCTCTTGGTTGATTCCCAGAATTCATGCATGATTCCATCCAACCAACTAGCCCATTCTGCCATTGATTCACCTCCTCTCTGCCAATTCGCAAACATACTTATTGTGTACTAATCTACTGTGAGGTTTGGTCTACAGTTATTTACCAGCACTGCCCGTACCTCTTTCTAATATCTGGCCTTCTCACACACTAGAATACATTGCCTAGCTTGTGCTCCTATCTGAGTCTTTACAAATTTCAACAGCATCTCATGATCCTCAATACTCACTAGACCAAACGCCTTGTCACAATTATTCAGAAATTCATCTAGTGCTCATTTCTCTCCAAAACAAGAATTTGGAATTAGCTTTAATGCTTCCAATAAACTCACTCATAATTTCTCTCCTTTTACTATACTTCCTCCTTCAGACGTGTCACTTATCCCACCAGTGATAGGCATTTTGATGAATGCTTGCTACTCACTTTTCTGAAAACTTACTGTTGCCTCATGTAGTGCTGACAGAGTCTCCTTGTTGCTGCTGACCTCCTTTAAGCTGCCTCTGCATGCTGTGTTGTGCTGAGTCTGCTTGACAATTCTGCTTCCTGCTGTGCAACTGCCTCGCTGATGTTTCTGCAACACTGTGTTTTGGGTGGTATTTTCTGCCTTTTTGCTCTTGCTCCCTATTCTATTTCCATTAGTCGCAAGCTTGCTGGAGTATTACGCCTACCATCACGCCCAACACTTTCTCGTGCTGGCTGACACCACACCCGACAACCAAATGCAATCATCTTGACGAGTGTAGTGGGTGAGTGGTTAGCGCTCTGGCCTCACATTCGGGAGGACGGCAGTTCGAATCCCTGTCCGGGCATCCAGAATTGGGTTTTCCATGGTTTCCCCAAATCACTCTGGGCGAATGTCAGGATGCTTCCTTCAAAAGACCATTGCAAAATTCCTTTCTGTTCCTTGTTCGCAGTCCCATCTCACCTCTAATGACCTCGATGAGGCATAAAGCCATAAGCAAAAAACAGCAATTATCTTATTATTTCTCTGTGCCTGCCTTGGGCTGAATACTGATGCTTTGGAAGGCTCTTGAGCAGTAGGATATGTCAATAATACACCAGCTTGTTATGTACATGTTCATACATTGATTAAGTAATGTTACACCATTTATTAATCCACTGTACATGCCATACTCCTATTCCAGCCAGATCAGTCTTGACTTGCGACCAAAGTCGGAGGCTAGCATTCCTCCCTTAACTTCTCGCGAGGCTATACCATCCTCTAATAGCTATTGGCATCTAAGCCGGTTCATTTCCACCTGTTCTTATTTTAGTGCCTTCATCCGTTAAAGCCTGCTACAACTATCTCTGCTTTTGGCTGCCCATCTTCTGTTGTCACTGTTGCTCACTCCGATTGGTATCACTGACAACTGGCCTCGACCACTCCAGCTGCCACCCAGTTTGACCCATTCGACACCGATCCTGTCCCTGCACCTCAGTTTTGTTCATTGTACCCACTAATTTTTTAGTGCAGGGGAGGATGACTGTCCAATCCTATGCTACCTTCATGTGATCATTTGCCCTGATTACATCGTTGCTTGAAACTGCTGACTGACTCAACCCACTATCCAGTTCATCACTCCGTGAGTTTGCATATTCTCTATGATTCAGCATTTTACAGCATCTGACCGAGCGTGGTGGTGTAACGGCTAGCGTTGTGGCCTCACATTCGGGAGGACAGCAGTTTGAATCCCCGTCCGGGCATCCAGATTTGGGTTTTCCATGGTTTCCCAAATCACTCCAGGCAGATGCCGGGATGCTTCCTTCAAAAGGCCGTGGCCGAATTCCTTCCCATTCCTTGCCCCCCATCCTTTCCCATCTCTAAAGACCTCGCTGTTAGAGAGACGCTAAGCAGATAAATAAAAAAATACAGCATCTGTCGCAACTGACCTAGCTCTCTATAATTTCTCTGTAAATCTCTATAAAACCTTGGTTCACTACAATTGAAGGGATCAGCCTGTGTGCAGTCATACTTTTGTATTCATGGAAAAGTCAATAAAAGAGGGTTAACAGAATTAAAAGTTCAGGATGGATGGCGATAATTTTGGAAAGTGTTGGAGATTTTAATAATTTTAAAAAAATTACATGTAATTCGCAAGTTTGGGAAGCATGTTTTCGAAAAGAGTTCCTGAGAGTGGAAGATATTTGTGACATACGCATGGGCAGGAAATTGGAGAACGAATGTGCACATTGTGTAGATGAATAACACAGTTATGTGGAAAATAATAATAATAATTTATTGAATGAGTAAACATTGGATAAGAGAATGATTAGTCTAGCAAATTAAAGGGGATTATTGTGATTCATTTATATAATTTGGGAGGCTTAAAGAAATAGTTTAATTGTTTTGGGGG
The DNA here is from genome assembly GCA_031002005.1 of Vandiemenella viatica. Lineage (NCBI taxonomy): Eukaryota > Metazoa > Arthropoda > Insecta > Orthoptera > Morabidae > Vandiemenella > Vandiemenella viatica. Next base: position 88,302,129 of record JARYHS010008075.1, read on the forward strand.
AAATACCGTGGTTTGAGAACTATGATGTACAAAGCTTGGGTAGCCTTTATAAACCCTCCATTTTGGGATTTTCGTTAGATTGTTGCAGTTTGTTGTAGAAGTGTGGTGTAATCACTTTGCACAGATGTAGACAAAATTTAGTTATATTGTGTAACTTTAAAGTATAAGGGAGAATTTTTGGAATTTTGCTATGGGTTACATTCCTGTTTTCAAAAGATTTTTAGATACTTAATATAATTTACAAGTTTTCTGAGTTGTGGACTGATTGTTACACTGGTCGATAGTTGAAGTGTGTATGAAGTATCCTTCTAAGGACCAGTAATCTCTGAAGAAGTTTTAAGGACCAAGGCCGATACCGGGGTTGAGTATCGCCTAAGTGCCTTAACTTACACTCTTGATAGCACCTCACTGTTCGATGAAAACTTGCTGAATATTTTAATTTGGTTTGACCATGTTGCCAGGATGACTCAACTAAATGCCTTAGGTCGCCACAAAATTTGTTACCCAGAAATTGAGAAAAGGGTTTTATGTTAACAACTGAAGTACACAAGTTCACTGTTAGTAAAATCCATAGTTTTATTTTTCAAAGTCAAAAGTTCAAAATTACATTTACAGTTGAGCAGGCATAACGAACTCTCTTTTCCAAAAATTACAGATTGTGGAGAGAAATCTAACCGACCGAAACCCCTTTAGCAAATTTACAAGTTCTTAACAGTCATTGAAGTTATGATATAACACGACACGATCCAACATGGTTGAACTAGCCAGCATGGCGAGTTACAACCAGCGCGACGAAAGACAGACCGAAACAGACGACCGACAGGAACAGACCGCGGACAGGAACAGACAGATCATAATGACGGTGGGGTCTCTTTTTATAGAAACGGCTAGAACCAGTGACGTCAGCAACTGTATCACATCTTTTTGCTTCCGCGTAGCTCAAAGTATGTGTAATTTATTTGACGATCCCGACTATTAAAAATGTTCAAACTTTGACAGTATCTGGACTTATCTACTAGAAGTCCGACGGCAGTCTCTTGAGAAATTTAGAGAAATTAATTTTAAAGTTTTAGCTGTTTAAGACTCCGCGTAGTGATACATTCAAATTTGGGTAAAATCCCTAAGTGTTCTAGAACTTTTTACGCGCGTGCACAACAATCTGCGACAATCTATTTTACAAAAACTTAATATCCGGACAAATGCTTAAACTTTTTACAGAAACCCATATATGTATGAACTCATCTTAATTTGGGCTATCTGCTGATGTAAAATTTAAATTGATATCTCTTTTAGATAAAAAGCTTATTTTTTTCTCTCAATTAAAATCGCTAATTAAACTTTGCTGAATTACTTAATTTTATTGCCAAAATATCGGGGATAGTGCTGACTACAGCTGGTGATAAAAGTTTGGTTGTAGCTTTACTGGATTTAAAGATATTGCGAATCTTAGAATTTCTACTATTATGATCGCGTGTTTCAAAACTTGAACAAACGGGAATATATCTTAAACTCAACGTTTCCCGATATGATAATTACACTTTAAAATGATTTATATGGTGAATTATAACTATGCGCAAGATTACAGGGAAATTCCTTTTAGTTGAAAACTATACTTCTCGAAATTTCTAAGTCCCGCCTAAGCAAAACTAGAATTTGACAAAATTCTAAGGTGCTTACAAAGTTCTTATTTGATTATCTTTCATGGTCAAATTAAACTATTCTGGTGAATTTTTTGAATATTTAGCAGTGAAATTATTAAAGTGAACAATGAGCTGAAACCACATTCTTGTCATTTTGTAGCATTGTAAACCAATTGTGAACTTTTATCTTCTTATTTCCTTCAATGTGATGGTGGTGGCCATATTAATTTATAAAAGAACTTTTTTAGTTGCAATAAAGTGTTGAAGAACTATACAGTGTATTTGGAATTTTGTTTATTCAGGCTAAACTTCTAGCTAATTATCATATACCCACCAATAGTGAGCAAGTTGAAGGAACACCATCCTTCATGACTCATAGTTTGGTCTCCATCCACTCCCTCATCCACCCCCCCCTCCCCCAAATTCATATTCTTTACTGCATTTCAGCTGTTCATTCCTACCAGCAAATATTCATTCATATCACCAAATCTAAATTTTTCAGTTTAGCAAGTTGGTTGATTGATTTTGAAAAATTTATATTCCCTTTAAATTCAGCAAATTTATCATTCATAATCTCCAATATTCTTTTTAAAATTATGTATTACTACTTTCTGTGTTCCCCCCCCCCCCCCCAGAGATTTAAACCATACCAAAGAAACAAGAAAATTATCCAGTCTACTAACAAAGAAATTCCAACACACAAAACATTAAAAAAACACACACAAAGAAATCGAATGCCTCTAGTCTCTGTTTTTTCTGCTAGTGCTGCTCTCACTTATCTGCCAGATTCAAACTTCTCCTTTCTTTCTCGTATTATACAGTTACACTGCTGTTGTTCTTGCTGTTCACTGCTCGATATAATTCGGACACCCTTGATCAGCCTGCAATTACTCACTGCTCAGGCTGTTTTTCACAAACACTTGCATCTTGCACCATCTTTCTATATGGTTGAAGATTGGCTGCACTTTATCAGTGGCATCAATCATATGCAGTCATCAGTAAAATGGAGTTTCCTTGAATGGCATCAGTGCATTTTTATGGAGTCGTTTCATCATTTTCCATATTGTATTTCTTGCATTTTCCTTTCCTTAAATGAGCGAAGTTTTAACTGAAAATCATTACCAAACTCTGCACACAATTTGTAAAAAATTTCTATGAATTTCATCCCTAATTCGAAATAACTTGTTCCCTCATCATAATAAGTTCAAGAACTGTTAAACAAGTGTGCAGCATCCACAATGACACAGGTCACAACCATAAACTACATGTTGTTGCTTTATTAGCCAATGTAAAGCAACCCACACTAACTACAGAACTCTTGTTAGTATTAGAATGGCCCTCAAAGTCTCACTTTCTTTTTTCTTTCTTTTAGCGTCAGTTGCAAAATATGTCTGCAAGAGATGACACTGTGTCTGTGGGATCAGCATCTATGTCAGCTAGGGACCAAGTAAAGGCTGATATTGATAGCATTATTGCTTCTGAATGTTTCTACTGTGGAGAGTACATGATAAGGTGAGATTGTAGTTTAATTATTTTGGATTTCAAATTATGTATTTAATTTTTTAGTATGTTGCATGAAACATTGGATCAGGTTAAAAGAATTTCTTAAGTAGAAGTGATGATGACATCCTACCAATGTTGATAGCAGCAACTTCACATCAGTTTTTTTTTTTTATGGATTAATTAAAAGAAATTTTCAAATTCCATCAGAAAAATAAAATTGTTGTTTAAAAAACTAAAAACACACTTTTGTAGTAATGTGAACTAAGGGCAAATGTAGGTAGGTGCAGGATAGGGGGAAGATGGGTGTGTAGGGAAATTGACACCGGAGCCTGTGCTCCATTGCAATTAAATTAAATTAAAATTAAATTAAAATAAAATATTAAAAATAATCCCTTTATGCATGATCCCCTTTTCCTTTCCATGCACTACTCCTAATTCTTTGATCAATAGCCCTCCAACACTCCTAGCTCTCTCTTCATGCTCTTCACTCTCCTCCTGTCTTCCAATGAAATCTGATCCAACTCCTTTATCATATCAGTTACTGCAGTAATTTCCACAAACAAAACTCACTGCTCTTCTTTGCACTCCATCAAACTCCTGTATTTGATACCCAAAATGTGGGTCCCTAAATTACCTCATCATATTTAAGCAATGATTGGTTGATAACTGTGATATACATGTTTGCTATACAAATGTTTACTCAGGCATTTATTTTACAATTGTTTCTGATTACATTTATTCAGGGAACATGTGGGAATCAATATTGAATATATATTAGATTATTAAAATGTGTAATGTATTCACACACCAGCACCAAAACATTTTTGAAGTTCTAAGTTGGTCTTACTATAAAATCACTGAACAAAATGATAAACACATGATTTTTTGAGGAGTAAACACTAAGAACATATGACTTGTTTCCAATTAATATATTTTACTCTCTGCCAGAAATTTAAATAAATCATGAATGTGTTAGTTGTCTGAAATATTATCATTCTCAAACACAGATGATGATGAATTCATAGGTTTCTGTAGTAGTTGTCAGTGTTATTTTCACCATCCATTACTCAGAGAAAATGCAGGTGATAATGACAGTAGGAAAACTGCTAAATATGTTATTTCACAAAAGTTTGTTGATCATTACTCTCTGTGGATGGACATAAGTTTCTTCCAACATTCTGCAAATTTATTTTTATCATTGTAGTTTGGAATAATGTATAGCATAATCTGAGAAAGATAGAACTATTTGCACCATTGTCATTCTGTATGGTATATGTACAAACACAAAATCATGGATTTCAAACTAACACTATGTAAAAATCGTGGAGTTACAGCCAATTGTGGATGCTAACACCACAGTAAGGATACAGAAACAAAATTCATATAAAAGCAGTGGCTATCAAAAATTTTATATTTTTATGTTGGTTGAATTAAGCAGGTGATGATACTTTATCTAAATCTGAATATGCTGTAGTAATCAAGTTATAGTTGACTTAATGGACAAAATGTATAAATTCATTTCATTGATGAGCATCTATGTTTATTCTCTGTAGAATACCAAACTGTCACCTTCAAGGTGAAGAGTTCCTGCACTGAATCAGCATTTCTACAATGAAAGCAAATATCACTACAGTTCACTAGTGTTCATAGACGATAGTTATGAGATACTATTGGAAGATATCTGGAGTGCAACAAAAGAAAAAATTAGGATCTTGGTTGCCTCCCATAGTGGAAGAATGAATGATGATATCAGTAGTAGAACAGAGTACGAGGGACTTAACATGTTGAATATCTTCTTAATAAAACTTGATGAAAATTTTGTGGGTCTCAGGTTACAGAAGGAATAAGTGATCATGAAGCAGTGATGATGGATATTAGAGGGACTAGTAAACCAGGGGCTAAAAGTGAAGTTGGTTATAGATACAGTTCTAGGAAAGCCCATGTCAGTGAACTGAAAGATAATTAAAGGTGCAGAACCTACTAACTATAAGAGGGATGTGAGGAGGCTAAATAGGTATGTAAGTAGAGAACACAACAGAGTTATGAAACAGAAGGGAAATGTTGAAACAACCAAACAAGGAGTTAATAACAGCAAAAAGAGAAGCTAAGGATGAGTTATGAAAAGTATTATAGCTGCTGGAGCCCACATGGTGAATCAAGGAATTTCTATGACTATTTTAGAAAACGGGGGGGGGGGGGGCAAGGGAAGGTATATAGACAATTGTGGGTAAGAATGGGGAAGAAGTCACTGTGGATTTTGAAAAAGCAGAGATATTAAGTAATTGGTTTAATCAAGTCATAAAGAAATGTCATTCTGGTATGGGAGGGGAGAAATCAGTGAAGGAAATTCTCCACATAGGCAATAATGATCAGACAAAAAAAACTGGGAATAAATTCTAAAGATATTGTGAGTGAAATTAGAAAGCTAAAAAAAGAATAAGGGGGTTGGTGTGGATAATATTACTACAAACGTATTAAAGATAGTGGTTAATGACATTGTACCTAGATATATTATTTAGATTGAGTTTGGAGACTTGCTAGAACTGGAAGAGTGCCACAGTAATATCAGTCCATAAAGTAGGCGAGACAAATAGAGTAGAAAATTATAGGCCAGTTAGTCATGATATCAGTGTGGAAATTAGATGGAAAAATTGGTATTCAACAACTTCAGGATTGTGTGTGACTGAAGGAGTTGGCTTGCAAAACAGCAGTATATGGATTTAGGAAAGGACATTCGTGTGAATCTCAGTTAGTGGACGACACAGGGGCGTAGCTACTATGGGGCTAGGCAGTGCAGTGCACCAGGGCCCCTACACTCAGCGGGCCCCCAAGAATACCTCAGGGGGTCCCCAAGCGCACCTCTGGGGACTCCCAAGTGCAGTTCAGAGGGCCCACGGTCCTTCACGGCAAACTGCCGACCTTTTTTTTTAAGCTCTACCATCGTCTAAGGGGGCCCCTGAGACACAGGGAGCCCCCTCACTATCCTCACTAAGAGGCCCTCACTGCTTAGGGCACCCCAACCACTGCTCAGGGGGCCCCCAAGCATAACTCAGGGGCCCCCAGCCACAGCCCAAAGCAAAATAAAGGTCGCCATCTGGCCTGAAGGCCATTTTTTGCACCGGGGCCCTTGTTGACCTAGCTACACCACTTGGATGACATACAAGATAATTGCACATGATGTGGACTAGTAAGGCCAGGTTGACAGTGTAGCACTATCCAAAGCATTTGACAGAGTGAGTTATGAAATGGTAGTAGATAAGTTAAAAACCAGTGGAGTGGCTGAAAGAGTGACTTCCTGGGGGGAAGAATTCTTAAAAGGAAGAAATCAAAGAGTTAGTATGGATAATGCAGTATCAAAAGAGGTAAAAATAAATGTTGTAGTGCCTCTGGCTAGTGTATTGGGACCATTGTTTTTCATTATTCTAATGAATGATTATTGTATTGATGGGTTAAAAGGCAGAAGACAGGTGAAAACAACATTTGGTTTGTTTAGTGCTTATAATCATGATAAAGCATGGATGGACAGTAGTAGAAGGATCAGGAGTTGTATATGGAGGGGGCGAGGTAACCATAATCATAAGCTGGCATTTGAATTCATGTAAAAGGGTGTGGGGAAATTTTCTTTTGTAGTTAAAGGAGTTAAGAACTGTAATAAATAACCAAGAGAAATAATGGACACTTTACCATAAACATTGAAGGAATTTAAAGCTGCAATTCATAAAGGGTAGGAGTAGATAGGTGGTGAGGGAAAAATCAATACATGGAAAGGTGGGAGTGTAGAGACTATGCCTCCAGAACATGTGCACCCCATCACAATTAAAATTAACTTGACTTACAGAAATGTTTCTTCTGGGATGATGTAAAGCTCCAAAGTGTTTCTTCTATACACATATTATCCCAAACAGCAACCTTTCATATAGGTATTTTTTATTATTATTATTTCTTGTGGGGAAAAAGAAGTTTGCTGTAGCTAATGCAGAATAATAATAAGGATGGGTAAGAAGTATATTTCTTCTCATGATTTAATTATAGTTTAGTGACTTGTATGATTGGAGCCTACAGTGTTGTTGTTTTCAGTCAGCCAACCATTTCTAACAAATGCATGAAAATATTGCATCACCTTAATTAACGTTCCTTAATTATTTTCCTCCTTGACAAAATATTCTGTGTGAATGAAAAAGAAAAAGGAAAAAAGAATAAGCCTTCCTTTTACGGACCTGTACTAGTGGGGTTTTTTGATCACTTTACAGCCAATAGTGAACAAATTTCCACATGTTGTTTACATCTCACATAGTCCTGGGAATGGCTACAAAATTTCATATCCATTGTCTACTCACTCATTTCAGCCTGGGAAGAACAGTAACAAACACAAGCCTACACAAATAGAAACATAATAACGGAGTATACTATGAACCACTTCCTGTGGCAAACAGTGCTATATAACACTTGAGTATCATTGGTCTAACTGGAGTATTATATTTGTAGTGGAGATAATGGACAGTGACAAACCAATATCATTGGAAATGTTACATGCAGAAAAGAAATTAATCATAAGATAGTAAGAAGGGAAATATTTTGGTGTAAAAAAATTATCTTTTATCATTTGAAAAGTAAAGAATGTTTGTTTCTCTTGCCATATTTGTTTAATATGAAACATAGTTAGTTTAAAACACATTTGATACCTTAGATTTTTTCCTACATAGTTGAAGTTCAAATTTAAATTTATGTCATAGTGTTTTGCAAGCTTTTCTATGCTTTCAGCATAGTCACTTACCATGAAGTTATTGAATCAGTCATTATCACCCTCTTTCATTAAGTTGTCACTTCAGTATAGGTTTCTGCCCAAAAAAGATTTGAGGAAAAGATGATAATCACTGAAGGCCAAGTCCAGACTATAAGGTGGATCTTCAGAAACTTCCCACTTCAACTGGTAAAGCTAGCTAGCTCTTCATCAATACAGCAGGATGTAGGCATACTTTATCATGAAAAATTTGATTGTCGCTACATAACAATCCACGCCTATAGTTACCACGACAAAATTAAATTCACCAAGGAAGTTGAGGTGGACAAACAACTTCCTTTTATGGACGTGATCGTGAAACGGAAGGAAGATGGTTCCCTAGGGCACGGAGTTTACTGCAAACCCACGCACACGAATTGCTACTTGCATGCAGCCTCTCACCCATCCATCAGTGAAAAAACATTAACCGTCCGTGCTTCCATAGTCAGCGACGAAGCGAGCATAGCCGCTGAAAGGGAAGTTTTAAAGGAGAAGTTTCAGGCCAACGGCTACAGCCTTGACGTCATCAATAAGGCTACCGCAAGGCTTGCACCTCGAGCATCACCCTGTGCTGCGACACCGGAAGTAGAAGCCAGAAGACGAACAGACGGACCCATGGCAGTATTACCCCTATGTCTGCGGGGTGACGGATAAAATCGCCTGTCTTTTAAAGAAGAAAAAATATCCATCCAATATACAGAGCGCCTAGGAAGATGTGCTTTTAAAAGTCAAAGACCAGAGGGAGAAGTTGCAGACAGCGGGCGTTTACCAGATACCCTGTAGCTGTGGCCAAGTGTATATCGGCGAAACTGGATAGATAGTCAAGGAAAGGCTGTGTGAACACATGAGACATCTTAAAAATAATGACGTCAGCAAATCAGCTGTAGCACAACATTCTGCTGACAGTGGGCATGCAATTTTATTCAGTGACATCAGTGTATTGGTTCAAGAAAGCAGATGGTGGCCCTGGCATGTCAGAGAAGCATTGAAAATCTAAAAAAGACCAGATAATATGAATGCGGACTGGCGGGCTACAACTTGACCAAATATGGTCATGCTTGATTCAGGAAAACGCGGGACGCAGGCCCCCATCGGACCGGCCACGCTGGCGGCAGTAGTTTGAGTGACGTCACTCCAAACGGTTAGCACATTCTTCGGGAGCTATATACAGGCGGCAGCAGTTCCAGTTGTGACAGTACTCTGAAGAAGGCCACAAAATGATGGCCGAAACATTAGGTTTCGACAAATTGACATGGTTCAACCCGGACAACCAAGATTAAAAATCCACGCCTATGTTTCAAATCTCATAGCATAGTCGCTGAAAAGTCTGACAGTCATCCACTGTATTTATGGTCTCCTGTCCAGGCACATAGTAGAATGCCCTGTTGATATCAAAAAACTGTAGCCAAAATCTTTCTGTGGCTCAGAATTAGTTTAGGCTTTTTTTTATTGTGGGTAAGAAATAATGCCATTCCATTGACCGGTACTTTTTTCTGGAGTTTTATGCAAAATCCAGGTATCATCACCAGTAACAATGTTGTTTCTCACCACCCTTATTGTACCAACTGAGGAAAGTCAGTGGTCCCATTTAATTATGTTTGTATTAAGCCATAAAAACTCGAGGAACACACTTTTCAGTAGCTCAAATTACCACTAACAGTTTTGTACAGGACATTCTTGAAATTTCATGAAAGAATGAAGGTAGCCCAACTATAATGAATTGTTTATTGTGTAGATTTTTTTCCTCAATATTTGATTTGAGTTCATCAGTCACAACTGAAGATTGGCCTGAGCATTCTTCACCTTGCATATCATCCATCCACCATTAAATATGATGCATCATTTTCAAACTGAAGCTTCATTCATCACATTATCATAAATATCAGTGTTTTGTCTGTAAATTTCAATGGGGCAAACTTTTTCACATTAAAAAATCATATTACACTACAAACCTCACACTTTGTGGAAGTGTTAATTTTGTCACACATTTTAAATTTGCATGAATAAACAGTAAACGACTGTTACGGCTTGCTGTTAATGTCAGACTGGCACAAAGAAAGGGAAATGTCACTGAATGATGGTGATTATTGTGGTAAAACTGCATGGCTCATCAGAACAAAATATTCTTTATTTTTTGAATTAGCCTTGCATGCAATAGATAAATATAAAATATATATATGAATAAACTTTACATTCAAATGTTGGGTTTACCAGGATGAGATTGCAAAGAGGTGTATTAGAATTTTAAGGCTGCCTTAAGTGGTCCACTGCTTTCTGAGTGGTGATTAATCAGGTGTGGAGTGCTTCAGGGTTTTATATTATTTTTAATTTAATATATATAAATGATCTATCCTGTGTTGCATCTAAAAACTCAAAATTTGTCCAATCTGCAAATGACACAAACATAGGAATTAAAAATACTCTTGATTTATCTACACAATATATATCAAATTATGTCTGTGACCTTATTAATAAATGGTTTCAGCTTATGGCTTGTCTTTAAACTTTGATAAAATTCAGTATATGCAATTCAGTAGATCACACAGATTAACACCAGCTACAGACATAAAATTTGCAGGCCAGTCCATTCAAGAGGTAGAGTACGTGAAATTCCTAGGTTTGCATATTGATCATAATTTAAATTGGAAGGTACATGTATTTGATTTACTAAAACGATTGGGTGCAGTGACATTTGCTATTCGTACAGTTTCAGCTATAGGTGATCTCTGTATGGGGTAGCTAGTTTATTCTGCTTATTTTCACTCCTTATTGTCATATGGGATAATATTCTGGGGCAATTCTACCCATAGAGACAAAGTGTTCAAAGCCCAAAAGTTAGTAATAAGAAATATGTGTAGGGTTAGCAATAGAACTTCATATAGAGAGCTCTCAATAAGTTAGGGATTTTAACATTGGTGGCTGAGTATATATACACATTAATGTCCTTTGTAGTCACAAATTATACTTTGTTTGAAACAAATAGTAAAATACACAACTATGGCACTAGAAGTAAAAAATAATCTTCACAAGGATTTTAAGTCATTGTCATTTGTTCAAATGGTGGTCCGATTTTCAGGGATACATATCTTCAATAAGCTCCCAACACATATTAAATGTCTAGCAGATGTTAAGAATAAATTCTGGAAAAATAGAAAGAATTTTTAATTTACAACTTTTCCTACTCTTTCGAAGAATTTATTTCTAAGGTATCTAGAAAATAAACTGTCAGTAGCTTGTGTAAATATAGTTGACATAATTAATGTACCATGTATGATATGACTGTACATCTTCTGGTGTATGTATTATTTTGTTATGTAATTGTTTTTTCTGTAAATTGACAACTTTACACATCCCACAGAGCCAGTCTCTTATATTGGGATCAATGGAAAATGAATGTATTGTATTGTATTGAGACTGAGGCCTTGGGGTGCTGTCTGGTATCCATAATGTGTTGGTTGGCCAATTCTCACAAATTAGACTTTGGCTGGGAGTACTGTGAGACTCGACTGTGAAACACTTTTTGTTGTCATGGGAGTTACAAAAGACAGCAACATTAGTCTAAATTTTGGGAGTAAACTGTTTGTCTGTAGCTATTAATTTTGAAGGATTTGTGCTTCAGAGTGGTCAATGTAAGAACTGGGCAAAGGGGCCAGTTGGTCTGGCATATGAAGTAGAACAAGGTGCAGATGAAATGTCCTGTTATTTGATGGGTATCACCAATGGTGGAGTTGTAATTGGTTGTGGATGAATGAATATTGCCTATTTTATGAGACCTATTACAAGGAAAGAAGCCTTGGATGGTTTAGGAGCATTCAAGGGTTTGTATTTGTACACTGGTATATTTTTCAGTTTATGTGGTCTGCTGAAGGTGATGTAACAAGAGTAGCAGGGATTCTCCTTCCTTCAACTTTTATAAGTGCCGAGTTTACTATCTACTAGCTTTCTGTATTAACACCATCTCACAGCATTACTTCCTGCGTCATTATTGCAGAGTTAATTTGAAAATTTGGACGCTGATTTGTCGAGCGATCTAATGATTAGATAACTACATAAACTTCTTGTTGTAATATTATATGAAAATAAATTGTCTTAGTTTTGGTCTCAATGCTGTCTATGGAAATTGTGTATACTCTGTGGCTGAAACAAAAGATTCTTGTTGCATTCTTGCTGTACTGTGAAGCGAATGTGTTTCATTAGATTATGGGCCTAGACTGTGACCCAGAGTTATTTTCTTCGTCATTCTAGTAAACAGAAAAGTCATAATATTATAAATAATTAGTTACGTGCTTGAAGATGGCTTTGAATTTTGTAGTTAACATGCCTAAGCTTAAAGGTAGAGACAACTACGACATGTGGGCTTTTGCAACGGAGAATATGTTGGTGTTGGAAGGCATGTCCAGCTTAATAAAGGAAGTACTAGCAATGCAGCCGCAGATGATGCAAAGGCGAAAACGAAGCTGATTCTTACAATTGATCCAGCGTTGTATGTGTATAAAGCAAGCTAAAACAACAAAGGCACTACAGGCACAGCTTAAAACTATGTTTGAAGATTTCGGATTTACATGAAGAATAACCTTACTTCATCACTTATATCAGTCAGGCTTGATAATTGTGACTTAATGACATTGTATGTGACAGACATTATTGAGACATCACAAAGATTAGGTGGAAGATTTGTTATAAATGACAAATGGATTGGCTCATTGTTATTGGCCAATTTACCAGAACGATTTTCCACCTATGACCATGGTGACTGAACATTCCAGAATTCCTGTTATGGCTGATGTCATCAAGACAAAACAGATTGATAGGGAAATGTCAGATTCGGATGAATTAAAGAAGAAGAAAAAAACCTCTGCCTCCAAAGGTTGGCTGAACCACAAAAGCAAGACTGCCAACAGACAAACAAAAGCGGAAACAATGTCGCAAAAAAGTCAACTGTCGAAATGAGAAGAGTTAAATCCATCACTTGTTACAGGTGTAAAAGGAGTAGGCATTACAGGAATCAATGTTCATTGCTGGTGAAATCAGATGAACCTAAGCACTCAAATGTATTTAGTGTTGTTTTTCTATCCGGCAAGTTTGGTAAACGAGATTGGTATATTGACTCCTGTGCAAGTTCTCATATGATACTGAATGAACATTGGATAAAAAAATGCATCGTATTTGTCAAATGCACCAGAAGTTACTATTAGTACCTATGTTATGTACCAGCGATGTAGAAATAACTACAGATTGTGGTTATGATTACTGTAAAAAATGGATTGTGCGTGCAAAGTCTGATGACTAACCTCTTGTCAGTGAGTGAACTCATAAAGAGCTGAAACAAAGTTCATTTTGATTCACAGAATTGTTTCATATATAATATGAATGATGCATTGGTGGCTGTAGGAGAACTTATTTGTGGTGTTTACAAGTTAAAGATAAAACATAACATGAAAAGTTAGCACAGTTTATTGGCTGCTCCTGTGTTAACTGGTGGTTCTAAATGGCACTGAAGACTTGGCCATATAAAGAATACAGAAGATAATGTGAAAGATATAAAAACTGAATTGAATAAAGAAAATAAATATTTAAGTGGGGGAGTCTGGTCAAGAAGAGCATTTATCAGTAACAGACAAACCAGAATTACTGAAATAATCTCAGTCAGGATGTGCTGAAGTAGTTCAAGATATCTTGGAAGAAAGTAGTGCAATTGAGATTGTGGAAATTAAAACATTGCACAAAAGAATAAGGAAACCGCCTCAGAGGTATGGTACAATGGGTGGAAGGGGATCTTCTCCACCACCCCAAAACTGGTACGGACCTGTTGAATTTTGTTTTTTGGAAAAGTTGCCAAGAATTAAATTAAAAATGCCGAAATGTGGGACGTTCCGTAACTACGCAATGTTAGCCGCACTGCAAAAATGACACAAAAATTGTCGGTACAGGGATCATATCAACCTAAACAGTTCCTTTTGTCATGGTGATCATGGTTAGGTTGAAATTTGGCCTGGACCAAGAGTAAAAAATTTACGGGAAATTCGTTCTGCGGCATCCATCTCGGAAACGGCACATTTGTTTACAACGGAAGCAATCGATTGTCTCTGACTGGTTGTATTGATTCTCAGATGGCGAGCCTTGTTGTATTGCATTTTGGATATATATATTGTTTCTGTTAATTTTATGTGAATTTTTACAATGGAGTGAAGCTAAAACGGCAAGAAAATATTCCAAGAAAGGATTAAACCAACATTTCAAGAGATTAGCATTGATTTTGCAACACCAGCAGCATCTACTAGCTGCGCTGCAATGCCAAATTTCAGCATTTTAATTTAATTTGTGGTGACTTTTCCAAAGAAGGAAAGTGTAAAACGTGAAGAGAACATTATAAGGAAGCAGTTAATCCAAATTTCAACAGGTCAGTACCAGTTTTGGGGTGGTGGAGAAAATCCCCTCCCACCCGGTACCAACTTTATTTAGTGTGGACTGTATAGAAAAAGGCATCTCTGTCTCGGGTGATATGATCAAAGAGATGCAGAAGATGAAGGCAGTTAAGGTCAGACTGGAGAACCGCATCTCAGCCCTGGAGGCAAGGCTGGTGGCTTCAACAGCAAGTGCAGTGCTAGTGGGTAGTTATAAATAAAAAAAAGTTTGAAAGTGATGATAATTTGTGATACCATTGTGATAGTGGCTAAAGGTTTTTGCCAAAAAGCATGTGGAGATTATCATGAAACCTTTTCATTTGTGGTTAGATACTTAACATTGAGGCTCTTATTTGCAATTGGTGCACAATTATGACTAGGCATTTAGCATTTAGATGTAACCACATATTTTTTAAATGGGTATCTAAAGAAAGATATTTACTTGCATTTACCTGAGGGTGTAAAGTACTTAATTGTTATAGTGTGGTTTTGAAATTGAAAAGGTAAATTTATGGCTTAAAAAAAAGTATCCTGCTTGGTATCAAAAAGTTGAAGGGTTTTTTAAGACAGGCAGTATATTTAAGAAATTTGTAATTTGAAATCGTGGGCAATTTGTGTAGGATTACTATCTTTAGTAACAGTCAGAGTCCATTGAAGCTTACAATTAATCAGCAAATGCACAAGAGGTCTAAACATATTGATGTTCATTATCATTTTGTTCGTGATGCTGTATTAAATAAATGTATTAAGCTTGAATACATGCGGACTGCTGAAATGCACAGCTGACTTGCTCACTAAAGCTGTGTGAGCCTCCAAACATTAAAACTTATGAATAAAATAGGAATATTAAGTAATATTTTGTAATGTTGTATAAGGCTGTCATTATTTCTATATAGTGGGGATGTTATAATGTCTTAGTCTCAATGCTGTCCATGGAAATTGTATATACTCTGTCGCTGAATAAAACAAAAGGGTTTTGCATTCTTGCTGTACCGTGAAGCGAACATGTTTTATTACTTTTATAAAGCTTACAACCAATATAAAGTGTTGTTATGTATATGCTAGTGGTGACACATATTGCTGAGCTGATATTGTTGATGCTAGTATGTAAATATATCTAATTATTTGAAATTAAGATGAACAAACAGATGAATTACTTACCAAGAAGAATGTCAAAACTGGTGTGATAATTGAAATGAAGCAAAAAGCTGAAAGGAACTAAATTAATTAACAATTATCTGCTGATTTACAGCTACGTAAATAGCAAAGTGGGATCAAAAGCAGGAGTCTATGTAAAAACTTCTGCAGTAAAATTGACATTTACCTGTTCTGGAATGAGAGGATAATTCAACTATGGATTAAACTACAGTGAGACTATCTGTCAGTTATTGGTGGTTACTTGCCAGTTTTTTGGGGGACAAGCAAGTTGCTTCCATGAGTTTAGTTCCGACGTAACAGAAGGCAAGTTGCCTCCTGGCCAAACCTTGCACTGCAATTTCAGCTCCTACGACAGCTACAAGTAAATGGTTCTTCTGAGAGGCTAGACTTTCTGGGGGGGGGGGGGGGACTGTTTACTGATGGATGATGCCAAAAAATCCGACTGATTTTTTTATATATCCAAGAGACGCACTATGATAACAACCACACAAGATCTAAGGTTGAAGATATAAGCTTTTTAATAGAGAGACCACACCCAAATGTGGTATTGCTATATTTGATAAACCAAATATAGTTATTAAATCTGCCTACGTGACAGATTTTGAAGACATACAAATACTTACAGTGGAAACAGACAAATCTATAGTCCCATTTGCATACAGCCCACCAGCAACTGAATTCCAGTTCAACTCACCAAAGAACTTTCACAACCAAGAAATTAGGATTGTTATTGGAGATTTCAATGGTTGGGGTTACTTACAGAGTAATTCTAATGGCTTGTG
>JARYHS010008075.1:88991911-89116745 GCA_031002005.1 Vandiemenella viatica
TACTCACCCATTTTTAACACATGTCACAATATATAATGTTTCCATCCATTGAGAAATTGGGGATCTTGTTAATCCACTGCCTAATTAAAGACAATTTGAAGATTGGTACCCTGGGCATACTTGTGTTTTACTATTACTATTACTCCGCGATTCACTAAAAGTGTTTGGCGGAGGGTGCATTGCACCTATCAGGAAAGGTAATGGTTTGGAAGGGATATACGGGATATGACAGGTGGCGCCCGTGGGCTATTGTGAGGAACCATCCCAGCATTCGCCTGGAGCGATCTATGGAAACCATGGAAAACCCAGATCAGGATGGCCGTTTTTATCTCCCGGATTTTCAAGGTCCGAGGGGAAGATCGGGACACCGCCGCATCTGCGGTGCTCTTCGAGAACACATGGCTCACTACAGCCTCCATGCAACTAATAGCAAACAAGGATCAAGTGACAATTACTCCATACGTGTTCACTTGAGTTATTGGAAATAAACAGTTCAGAAAACATTTGTTTTTCTAAGCTAAAAATGCTTTTTTATATATATTTGAAAGAAAAATTCATAAAATAGGCAAATTATTGTACATTATAAAAAAAATTTAGGCTGTAAATGTCCATAAATCATGTAAAACGTTATTTTGATGTATTCAGTCAGAATTTTTTTTTGTGTAAAACCTGAGGTTAATAAAATTTGGTTGACTCGGAGAGAGATAAGTATAACCAAATGTTCTTTATATCTGTAAATACTCACATTCTTTCATTTATCCTTTAGTATGATAAATGATGTGGTTTTGGAGTTTAATCAAAGATATTTGAATATTCATTATCTTATGAAGGTTGCTCTATAATCCTATTATATCCAGTTTCTTATGTTAACTCAAATTGTATTTTAAAAGTAATCATAACCTCAGAAATAAGTTACTTCAAAATGATTGACTACATGTACATAAATATCTAATATGAGTGCTGTACGAATATTGTTTTTGAATTACTTTGGATCTATGATTTTTCTGTAATGACTTTTATTTGCAGACCCCTCTCTGCTTGTTGGGCCTGACATCAAGTTATAATGTGATTGATCTTTTGGAAGAACGTATAAAATCACGATTTTCTCGGCGACAGCTGCTGCTACATGGTGCAGGAAGTACTGAAGGGCTGAAATCTCGTTGCCTACAGATAAGGCAGCTTTTCACCTTAACACCACAACTGTGTGCATTTGGTATTCATCCAAGCTACGTCAAACAATGGAACAATAACATTGTGCATGTCACTGAAGACAAAATAGTACAAAATATTATTAATCAATGTCATCAGATGGATGCTAGTGAAAATGCTTTCAGAAACTTTCTGGTAAGATTGAATTGTGTACACAACTATAATTTATATCTTTTACAAAGCTGTCATATTTTTACCATAGTATTTTTGTGCCTGAAAATGACACAATTCCTAAAACTCTTTATAAAAGCATAGCTACACTGCTGTCACATCACATGAACTGATGTGCCATTAGAATATCTTATTTTAATTGCGTTAAAAAGCTTACAACTGCATTTCTGGCATGTCCCATCATATAAACTTATTTTCTTGTTTGCAGTTTTGTATAAGTTTCCAGAGATGTAAACTGTTAGCTCAGCTAACTCTTTGGAATGGGAAAGACAGTTGGAAATTGTGGCTTGTTTTGTAGCTTTCCAATTATGGAAGAAATCTCATTGTTATTACATCCATCACATCAATTACATCTACATCTATACTCTGCAAATCACAAGTACTGTGGGTGGCAGAGGGTGCTAAGCACCAATCCTAATTCTGTGCATTCCAATCCTGAACAGAACGAGGAAAGAAAGAATACATAAATGTATCAGTACAGCTTCTTATTTCTCGAATCTTATCCCTCCTGTCATTGCGACCTAAATAGGTTGGCGGAAGAAGTATTTCGTTGCACTCGTAAATTAAAGATTTTCACATATTCTCCAACAAATTCAAACAAAAAACGACATCGTCTGTCCGCCAAACAATCCCAGCCCAACCCACGTATCAGCTCTGTAACACTTGCGTAGGGACTGTAACTAGCAGTCACAAATCGAGTGGCTCTCCTCTGTACTTTCTCTAACATGTCAATCAATCCCTAGCGATACAGATCCCAAATTCCATAACAGTTTTCCAAATGCGGACGCACTAGTGTTTTGTACGCTATTTCCTTTGTATGAGCAATACAACTTCTCAAAATTCGACTATAATCATAGTTTAGAATTAGCTTTGCCTACGACGGACGTTATGTGAAAGTCCCATTTCATGTTGCTTTGTACTGTTACGCCTAGATACTTCAGATTTGCATTGCCTTGCATTTTTTCCAGTTAAGTGGTAAGCTGCAATTTTCAGTACCATTCCGAAATAACATCCAGATCACGCTGAATTTCTAAGCAATCATCAAAGCACCTCACTTCCCTATAAATAAGTGCATCATCAGCAAAAAATCGCATCCTGCAATTAACATTGTCACAGAGATCGTTTCTAAAAATTAAGAAAAGAAGTGGTCCTATTACACTTCTTTGAGGAACCCCCGAAGTAACATCTAGCTTTGAAGAGGCTTCCCGTCAACAACTGTGACCGAACAGTTAGAAAATCGCGTATCCATTCGCAAATCTGATCAGATATACCGTACGCTCGAATCTTCGCTAAAAGTCGGTTGTGTGGTACAGAGTCAAAAGCTTTCTGAAAATCCAAGAAAATAGCATCAACTTGGATCCTGCATCAATAACTTTCATTACGTCATGCGAAAATGGAGCCAGTTGCATTTCACATGATCGGTTCTTCCGAAATCCATGTTGATTTGCTGTAAGTAACTCGTTTTCATCTAGACATGCTCCAGAATTCTACTGCAAACAGATGTTAGAGATATGGGTCGATAATTCCTAGGATCTCTCCGATCTCCTTTCTTGAAAACGGGAATCACCTGCGCTATTTTACAGTCGGAAGGTACTTTTCTTTCTTCTAAAGATTTACGAAATATATCTGACAGAAATGGTTGTATTTCTTCCGTGTATTCCGAAAATACTCTTACTGGTATACCCGGCGCTATCCCCCACTTCAGGAGCTTTAATTGTTTTATGATCCCTACACTATCAATTTGTACTGGATCCATCTCAAATTCTACACACCGTGGAAAACAGGAATGTTTTCATCAGTGAAAGAATTTTTAAATTCGGTGCTAAATACAGTAGCCTTGTCGCGGCTGTCATTTAAGAGTATAATTGGACAAATTTTACCAGTCAGTGCCACAGTTGCTAAAAGATTCGAGCCATTTTCATATGTATTAACGGATAAACAAGGAACAATTTGATTTCTCGTTAAGAAATGGCATACTTAACAAGAGCTGGTCTTGAAGAAAGGGCCAGGTTTGTGTTTTGTTTTAAAACTTAGAAAGATATCTATTCTACTATAAATCTGTAAGCAAGCTGCACATGTCTCATTATTTGAAAGAGAACTGTGCAAAAAACACTGCACTAATTTGGTTGGTATTTTCAAATTTTTAGAGCTGACGGTCTGAATTAAAATTTGCAGAAATAGCAAATGACACCAATGGAAGGAGGAAATAATTAAATACATTTCTAGACAGAACATTATAGGCCACAGATCACACCATAATTGAGATGTTCACTCCTTGCACAAAAAAACAAAAAATATCACACAACTTAACTTAGGATTCTGTTTAGTATTTTGTTTTTTAATTTTTTCGAATGCAGTAAAAAAACAAAACACCCGAATCAGATGTAATAAGCACTACTAACATTAAATTTATCACAAAAATAACCTGCTTGAAGAGTTAATATACTGATCATTATACTGAGGATGAATATACTGATCATTAGATTGTTTTATATTATACTAGTTTTTGGTTATATTTTTCCTGGTTTTATGATTTTTTTTAATTTATGCGGAATTAGTTACTCAAACCGCTGCACAATATATTAACTCCTGAGTGAAAGTAACAGAATTGTAATATTTATGGTAAATAATTTTGTGCTTAAAATTGATAGTAAAGGGTTTTCACAATACCGTGTCACCGGAATTTGATAGTGAACGGTATAGTAATAAACAATTCAGAAGTAAAGAATAAAACTTTGCAACATGTCACTTACCAGTAGGCCTCGAGATATCGGAAGTCAAAATCAGTTATATGCATAGTTTCTTGTGCCTTTGGTGATGTTTTTAATCCTGTCCAGGCCGTTTTTCAACCTAACCACAACTGCTGAGAAGAAAACAAGAATAAACTTTACATCGCGATACAGTCAATGTATTATTGCATGTTTTTTTAGTCCTCTTGCAGTTCAAACTGAAGTTATGTTATGAAATGAATTGTTAGCATTCTTTGAATCCTGAAATACACAATGTTGTCATTACCAAAAATGTCTTTGGCGATGCGGTTCATGTGCTTAGGTGTATCTGCATCATTTGATTTTGAAGTACTAATATTAATATATATTGTGGCTAGGTCGAAATACAGCCAGGACCAAAATGTTCTTGCAACAACATAAGGCATGCAGTTACTAGTATTAATAAGCTGCTTTAATGAGTGCCATGTTAATGATGATGCGAACCCCCCGAAAACGATACAACCATTGTGCATGTCCATCCTATTTCCATGTGGCTTAGGTGATGTTTTTCCTGGTCCAGGCCACTTTTTAAACTTACCACTTCAATTTTGAGATATGATGAAGAAAGATGGCTCGAAATTTGAGTAGATGCATAGAAGTTATTATGCCAGAAATACATGTTATTACCCACGGCATAAGAATGTATTCATATGGTATTACAAAAACTTGCCAGTGATTACAGATTTTGTGTTGCAAATGCTATCATTGGCAGCAAGATATTTTTAGAAATTAACATCGACTGTACTGCCAACACTATTACAGATGGAAATTTTCATGTTGCTTTTTGGCAAAGGTAAATTTATTTTTGCCTTAATATGATGCACTTTTTATCCTCAGGAAAGTATGTTTCAAATTTATGACCAAAAGGTGTCACGGGAGATGGATGGATAGCTACTGGATGTTTTGCATTCCGAGTGAAAACTGTCTGTTGGTGGCCATTCATTCTTACGGCTAATGGATTGGTAGTCAAACCTATATAGGAAGCCAGGCAGGGTTTGCATGTTGTCTGGTATATTACATAGAAGGTTTCACTGGTGGCATGTCCTATGATAGGAAAGCTCTCGTCAGTGATACAGTTGGTGAAAGTTGTGGAGGAATCTCCCATGATACTGAGCGTGGTGGGTTAACGTTCTGGCCTCGCATTCGGGAGGATGCGGGTTCGAATCCCGTCTGGGCATCCAGCTTTGGGTTTTACATGGTTTCCCCAAATCACTGCAGGCGAATGCCGGATGCTTCCTTCAAAAAGGCCATGGCCGAAATCCTTCCCGTTCCTTGTCCCCAGTCCCATCTGCCTCTAATAACCTTAGCCGTCGATAAGGCGTAAAGCAACAAGTAAAAAAAAAAAATCTCCGATGATACCAATGATTTTAATTCTTGTTTCATGGTCCGTGCTATCAGAGTCCTCTCAAACAACAGCAGCTCCTCTGAACTCAGAAGGTGGGAGCTTGCCTACCAATACAAACTGGGCACAAGGCAACCTCCTGGTCTCTGTCCGAGATAATACCCTATCAGTACTTTTCCTTCCCTCTATCTTGTCCCCATCCCTACTGTCTAAATTGATCCACCACATACCAGAGGTGATATTTAACTGCATAGATTCTTTATATATATACTGTTTACTTATTTACTTTGGCTTACTCAGATTTATGTTGTGAAGAGTTTAATGTATTATTCTGCTCTTTTTGCAACATTTTTCATTGCTCAGGTACTAGCTCCAATTCGCTATCCCCTTTTCCCTGTCCTCTGTTTGAATTTACCCTCACCATGTTCCTGTCTAACAGTCATTCTGTGAGTTGGTCTCCTACACCACCCTCACTCCATAATGTTCTCCTGTTGATAAAGGGAGAAGACCCTAAATATTACATTTATTCATGTTCTTGTCTTTTTTTACGTGACGCCATGAAACCATCATCTAAGGTAAGTGGTGGTTCATTTCGTTATATTCCTTACCATAGATGAAGGTGGCTGGGAATGAAACAAGGCCGCTTACAAGGACTCTTTCCCAACTCTTTGTCCTCCTTACCCCACAGAACCCCTGTACCACCTCTAACCTTCTTCCCAAGATCTACAAAACTGGAAATCTGGGGCGACCTATAGTTGCGGTATGAGTCGCCTACTGAACGGATTTCAGCTCTCATGGATCAGCACCTACAGCCTTTTGTACAGAACTTCCCTTCATTCATAAAAGACAACCAACACTTCCTCAAATGACTTTCCACAGTCCCCATTCCTCTACCACCTGACTCCTTCCTTGTCTCCATAGATGTCTCTTCACTTTACACCAACATCCCTCATAGTCAGGGCCTCAGTGCCATGGAACACTTCCTGGAAATGCAACCTCCCGACAGCCTATCCAGCCTTCCTCATTTCCTAGGCAAACCTCATTCTGTCTAACAACTACTTGTCCTTCAACTCTGAAATTTACAACCTATGCAAACCTTTTCCCATGCCGTCTGGAACAACAATTCCTAAACAATATTTCCATTACACCTTTTGTGTGGTTCAGATATATAGATAACATTTTTATAATCTGGATCCACAAAGAGAATAATCTAGTAGACTTCCTCAACTCCCTAAACAACCACTCCATCAATTTTACCTGGACTTACTGCCTCAGCCATGTTACCTTTCTTGATGTTGATGTTTCCTTACATAATGGGTGCCCTGCATACCTCTATTCATATCAAATACAAATCTACCTCAGTATCTTCATTTTACAGTTGTCATCCATCCCACATCAAACGTTCCCTTCGTTACAGTCTGGGCGTCCATGGAAGGTGCATCTGCTCTGATGAAGAATCTCTTTCCCGGTACACACAAAACCTGTCTGGAGATCTCATCTCCCGCAGCTACCCCCCTGACACTTTTTTTGCCGCCATCAGTCTTTTGATTGGTTTGATGCAATCCTCCATCCCTTCCTATCTTGTGTTAACCTCTTCATGTCTACATATCCCTTACAGCACATGTCCTCAATTGTCTGCTTCAAATATTCTAATCTCTGTCTTTCTCTACTATTCTTACCATTGACTGTTCCCTCCACTAACAAATTAATCAATCCAGCATGTCTCAAAATATGATCGACCAGCCTGCCTTTTCTGTCTGTAAGCTTCTTCCACTAACTTCTTTCCTCACCCATCATTTCCAAAACTCCTTCATTTTGTACTTTGTCCGTCCACTTAATTTTCAGCATTCTTCTGTAGCACCACATTTCAAATGCTTCAATTTTCTTTTTTTCTGTTAAACCTAAGATCCATGTTTTGCTACCATAAAGTACTGTGCTCCACACATAGAGTTTTAAAAAGTTCTTTTTAATACTTAGATCAATGTTTGAAACTAAAAGATTTCTCTTTTTTCATGAAAACTCTTTTAGTTAGTGCTATTCTGCTTTTAATATCATTCTTGCTTCAGCCGTCGGTTGTAATTTTGCTTCCCAAGTAGCAGAAATCACTTACTTCTCCTATTGCATCCGATCCTATTTTTATATTTAATCTGCTACTATTGGTATCATTTCTGCTACATTTCATCACTTTCGTTTTGCTTTGATTTATATTCAGTCCAAAATCTTTGTTCAGTATTTTGTTCATGCCATTCAGTAACTTCTCAATATCCTCAGCCCTTTCTGCTAACAAGACAATGTCATCAGCAAATGTAGCATACTGATTTTTTCTCCCTGAAAACTTGTGCCACATGGAAATTTTTCTTTGACTTTCTACATTGCTTCTTCTACATACAAGTTGAATATTAACGGGGATAGACTACAACCTTGTCTCACACCCTTTTTAACTGATGCATGTCTCATGGTTCTCTACTTTTATTTTAGCTGCTTGATTCTTAAATAGTTTATAAAGTATTCTTCTATCTCGATATTTTAGAGCCGACTTCTTTAAAATTTTGAACACCTTGTCCCACCTAACATTATCAAAAGCTTTTTATAACTCTACAAATGCCCTTCAAGTATTTATCTTAAAGCCAGAATTGCTTCCCTCATACCACGATTTTTCCTAAACCCAAACTGATCTTCACCTACTATCCTTTCCATTCTTCTTTATATTATTCTGGTCAGTAATTTTGAAGCATGTGATGTTATACTAATTGTGCGATAATTCTCACATTTGTCGGCTTGTGCTTTCTTCGGAAGTTTTAAGATAATATTTTTATTTAAATCAGTTGGAATTTCTCCTGTTTCATAACTTTTTGATATCAGTTTGAATAATCTTTCAATTCCTTCGTCTCCTAGGATTTTAAGAAGTTCTGCGGGGATCTCATCAATTCCAACTACCTTATTTGCTTTCTAGTCATTCAGAGCTCTATTAAATCCTGCCCTCCTAAATCATCAATGTCGACATCGCCTTCCTTTTCCGTTATGCTATTGTTCAAAAGTTCATAAAGTTTCTCAATGTATTCCTTCCATCGGTTAGCTCTATCGTCTAAGTTTAAAGGGGTTTCTCATTGGCAGCTTTTCTTCATTTCTCCAAAATTCTGTTTGATTTTCCTATATGCACACTTTCCCTATGACCATTTCCTTTTCTACTTCTTCACACTTTTCTTGTAGCCATTTTTCTTTTGCTTTTTTGCATTTTCTGTTTATTTTGTTTCTAAATTGCTTGTATTGCTCTCTTCCTGCTTCATCCTGAGCATTTTTGTGCCTTCTCCTCTGATCCCTCAGTTTCAAAATTTCCTCTGTAGTGCAAGGTTTTTGGGTGGCTAGTTCCCTAAACTGTAATGTTTCTTACCAGCTTTCATTATTTTGGTCTTTATTGCATTCCATTCATCTTCGGTTGAGCTCCTTCCAGAAATACATCTTAGACCTAAGTCTACCATTTCTGCAAATTTTTCTCTCGTGCTAGATTGTTTCAAGTTCCTGGGTACACTTTCTGTCTAGAACTTGATTCCTGAATCTCTGATCATGATATAATCTAGCTGATATCTGCCTGTATCCCCTGGACGTTTCCAGGTGTATATCTTTCTAGCATGGTTCTTAAACAGTGTGTTTGCCACAACTAGCTGATACCTTTCACAAAATTCTAACAACCTGCTTCCTCACTCATTTCTTTCTCTTAGACCAAAAGATCCTACATCATTCCCTTCTTTTCCTTCTCTCACTATTGCATTTCAATCATCCATGATTATTAGATTTTTCCTCCCCTTCACATATTAGATTAGTTCTTCAATTAACTCAC
Source organism: Vandiemenella viatica (assembly GCA_031002005.1). Classification (NCBI taxonomy): domain Eukaryota; kingdom Metazoa; phylum Arthropoda; class Insecta; order Orthoptera; family Morabidae; genus Vandiemenella; species Vandiemenella viatica. The sequence continues at coordinate 89,001,240 of JARYHS010008075.1, forward strand.
ACGTTTCCCTACTCTATGATTCATTACAAATCCTTCTCTAATTGACTCCATTGACAGCTTGTGTGCTCATTATCCAGTGTTTCCCAGATCAGAAATCCTGTACGTCCTTCCATTTTATCTCACTAATCCCAACAACATCTAACTTAAGTTGTTCCATCTCCCTTTTTTAAGTTTTCTAACCTACCTGCCATATTCAGACTTTTAAAATTCCACGCTCTGACTCATAGAATGTTTCTATCCATTCTGATGACTCTGTCCTGAGTAGTCCCCACCCAGAGATCTGATGGGGGGACTATTTAACCTACGAAGTATTTTACCCAGGAAGTAGCCATCATGATATAAGTAATTTGAGAGGATTACATGTCCTCATGATATCCTTTGGGTCTTTAATGCCTTCGGCATCCCCATGCCTTTGATCATTTTTAATTCATCAGCCTTTAGGGGCCGTTTCCAACCCCAAGGCAAGAGGATGCCCTGGACCGCTCTCCTGCCCTCCTTTCGTAGGCCGTTGGCAAGCAGTGGGTGACTCCTTATACTGGGAATCTTCAGTTGCCAGAGCCTCGTCCGTGCAAACAGAGTGCAACCACGTGAAGGAGAGGTCGACATTTGGTTTGAAAGGGCTAATACATTCTCTCCCAAACCCTTACAACCCCCCCCCCCCACGACTTAATACTCAATCAAATCTCTTATGCTATAGCCATTCTGGTGCACAGCCACTCCAAGGCTGTACCCCTTGAAACTAATCGCAGCCCCACTCTCATTACCTAGTTCCTTCCCTGGTCTTGAGTCAGTTAACCTAATCCTTCACCGTGAGCAAGACTTCCTGCGTCCCTTCCCTTTAGATGTTCACACATTCTCCATAAAATTCTATTCACTGCCCCACGCACATGTTTTAGCAGACCACCAAATATAAAAACTATCATGGTTCACAAGTACTCACCCCATTACCAATAACTACCACAGGGATCATTCCCATGCAACAGACGCCACTGTAAAACATGCAGCATGCATCCAGCTACTACCAATTACTCCCTTCCTACCACAGGTGAAACATTCCCCATCATTCGTTGTGCTACTTACAATACACCTCATATATCAACTTACATGCCTCCATTGCTCCAGCTCATATACAGGCCTCACATCTAATCCACTTGCTAACAGAATGAATGGCCACAGGCAGACAGTGTATCCTAACAATCAGGCCAATCGAGTGGCAAAGCATGCCAGTTCCCACAAACTGAATAATTTTAACAACTGTTTCTCAGTTAGGGCGATCCGATTTTCCCTGGTAAAACAACCTCCTCTGAACTACGTAGATCGGAACTAGCCTATCAGAATATCCTGGACACCAGACATCCTCCAGGCCTCAATCTCCAATAAGTCTCTCCCACTTATCATCACTTCTATTTATATTGCTTATTTTATTTTTTGTACATAAAGTTTTTCAAAATACGGTTTATTTGTATATCTTCACTCAGTTATTATGTTGGTCTACCACTTTCAGTGATAATATACCTTCAACATTATTGATTATCGATCTAGTATTTGCACTTCCCCCCACCTCCTACATTACCATCTATGCCGGCCATGCCATTCACCACACACCCATTGTGTACGTGTCTGGCTCTGCAAGAATGAGGCAATACACCGAAATATTGCGCGCTTCTTGTGTTTGTTCTTTTTTGTGTTCATCGTTTCCAGCAGCCTTCATCGGTGGTAAGCGTTGGGTGATATTTCCCTATCCTTTCTTAGTTTTATTGCCTTATAACATTTTCTTGCTCATTGTTGTTATTATATATATTTAAATATAAAACTTTTTCCTTCTTCTTGCTGAAATAAAGATTCCTGGTACATACATTCACTTAATTTTCTTTCACTATAGCACTGATCTTCCGTGAATACCTTCCTCTTGCATTTTTTATTCATAAACTAGTGTAAGCCGTGACCATTTTTTGTGTATCGTCATGGGTCTAGAATAGTACCAGTTTTTAGGGTCAATGATTATAACACGTTGACCCGATCTGGCCAAATATGAACTTGACCTGTGTTTCACCGTTAAGATGTATAAAATCTCTTGAGCTTGAAGAACTAAGAAGTATTAATAAACATAGGTACTAAATACCGACAGGGACGATCGCGCTATAATATAACTGTTTCAAACATCGCAGACTCGAACTTGATTAAATACAAACTTGACTTGTATTTGACCCTTAAAGTCTAAAAAATTCCTGTTTGCTTCGAAAGAATCACATTGTTTTTTTTTTGTTGAGGCTAGGCAAGCATAATGTAATCATTGGTCATAGTGTTTGTAACGACCAGAGAAATTACTACACATCCCATATTATTAAACAGTCCAAAGAAATGAATTGCCAGAATACTCGATCGATAATACATTGGTCTGATGTCCACTTTAAATAATCTAGTAACTCACATAAAATGAACATGAACAAACCCAATAAACGAAAGTAGCCAGTAAAATATGTAAAAAGCAAATAAATTTGGTCAAGCAGGAACATTACTGAAAGTTTTAATTAATGGCAGAATGAAAATTGTCATTCGTGGATACAGCAGAGACCATAAGTGATTTAATTTTTATGCCTTTTTTATGTTGCTTTCAATATTACTGAAATGTAGATTCACGTTTTTTCGCCCATAAAGTTTATCGATATTTTTTAAACTATGAAATACTACGAAAAACAAACTAAATGAATGCATCAATCAGGTAGTGGTTGCTTAGCTATTAAATTGTGGTCATAAACCCAAATTTCTTCTATTGATATCTCTGGTGGCTGTTAATTTGTGAGCGATGGCTGACATGTCACTCCGTTCTCCAGCCAATAGCTATCGAGGTGAGTAAGTGACCTTAGGAAATTATATAGTAGATTGTTGCACTATTTGGTATAAATACGTGTTTTGTCCTATTTAATATGTTGATAAAGCCCCTCGTATTTCTCACAAGGGTGTGACACTTGTAAACCACTTTCCTTCCGCCTTCCCCCATTAGCAATGGCTTCAGTGGCTTGCCAGCTTTCCTCATTGGGCTACTGTATCAGCCAATCAAGACAGATGGTCTAGTTGAGGTGACACCAAACAGTGTGCAGCTGTTCAAAACCTGAAAGCTAAGCTCTGTTATTCACAGTATTGCTTAAACAAGATCCGGGATAAGGGTCAGTCATGTAACCTTATTACTGGTCCACTGTTTTGTTACAGCTTGTGATGTATTTAAAAGGAGTAGTAAGTGGTATACAGTTTGTTAGGGTTCTTGTGGTGGTTTAATTACTGCATTAATTAATTAAAAAATCCACCAAACAGGTTATGTTTGAAGATGTCTGTTTATTGTGATCCAAACAAGTCAGCGATATTCACAAGCATAGTTACAATACAGAGATGCACAGTCGCAAAGAAACTCTCTGTGAACTCAACTGAATGATTGAAACTCTCTGTAACACTGAATACTGTCAACTAAACTGACTTATTAACTGAATGAATTTCTCTGTCCAGGCGATCTGTTTATATAGTCTTTATCGAAATTACGAGAATTCTTCAAAGGCATCCGCCCGATATTTCTCGATCATTAACAATCACTCAATCAATCTAACATATTAAAAACAATCGGAATTAATACAAAATTAATTAACAACATTACAAAATGATCAGAAATGGTAATTATAGATACTTAAATACAAAATTATTTACAGAAATCCTTTCAAACGGTAGAAAATTGCCCTGTAGACATCGTAACTTACATTAATACATGGAATTACAAACATTTAAGAATTTCTCTTGCATCATTCGGTTCTTAAACATATTAAATGGCCTTTGAATAATTTTCTTACCTAAAACAAAGTCTATATACACTGATTTACAAGAAATTACAAAACAAACATATCAAATCACTTTCAACCAAACTTTAGCTAATTACAAATACTTCATACAGTACAATGCTATTCAAAATTCAGGTATTAGGGCTGTTACAACCCCTCCCCAGGATTCACTTAATTTACACAGTTAAAATTGATTGAATCCGTCACGAATCTAAGCAGGTTGACTGTACACATAATGCCAACACAAACAGGTTAGAATCAATCAACCATAATGACTTTACAATGAACAAATACAATTCTTCATACAACATCTGCACATAGTCCATGACACTGATTTTGTTTACAATAATTGTCTTCAGTTACTGTTTTTACACAACAAACGTTCAATGTCATCACCTTAAGTCACAATTATTTTCACACCAAATTACACACTTGATATCTGCTTGTTAATAACAACAGTCTGTTTACATTTTACAGCTGATAATTTGTCAACACAATGTAGAAAGTCACGACATGATGAAAACCCCCAAAAGTTTCTACACAAAACTGTCACAAATTGCTTTATACAGTGAAATGTTTACATCTTAAACATTCAGTATTATTACATCTGCATCTGAACTTAAGTACTCACACAAACTATTTACATGCATCAATTGACAAACTTATTTACAAAACTAGATATTTACAGGTTGTTGACCCCTCCCCAAACCATGCATTTCAATTAATTCTCATAAGTGGGTTCCAGGATTTCCCTGGAAACCCAGAACCATGTAAGTTACTTTTTCCTAACCTTCCAGTTTTCTTCAACTTTAGTATACACGTCTAACACCACATTTCTATTTACACAAATCTGTTGTAATAGTTCGTCACAAACTCTAGCTACACCAGCATCCTTATATTTAACTCTCACATGATCTACTTCTTGTATGCCTTTCCAACCAGTCTTCTCAAAATCAACCCAGTATTCCCCACTGTCTAATTTAATCCGTAAGTTACCTTCTCCACAGTCTACCAAAGCCTTTACTTTTGTAAGCCAATCCATGCCTAAAATGCAATTAACATTCAACTTAGGGACTACATACATGGGTATTTCTATATTTACAGTCCCCATACACCCTTCCATCAACATTTCCTGCCTAATTCTCTTACTTCGAGAACCAGTAGCAGTAATAACAGTCATACTACTAACGGGTAACACTTCAATTTGATGGGTGCTTTCAATTTCATTAAATAATCCCTCAGCAAGGCAAGAAATCTGTGACCCGGTATCAATGAGAGCATCTATTTGTTTATTAAAAGCATTAATTTGCTCTATGGGAACTTTATCTAAATCTTCATCCTTATCCTCCACCTCTTCCAATAAATCTTCTCTGGGATTATTCATAAAAATGGTATTAACTCTATAGCAGTTGGTACCTGGACCCACCTTCTTGTCCACCACTGCGGGGCCCATCACAGGGGTGGTCTTTAGTTTGCCTGCCCCCCATGCTGCCTTTCCCTTTCAGATTGAGGGTTCTGTTCTCTCACTTCCCCATTATCATTCCTCCTTGTGTAATTATCACGAAACCATCCCCTAGATCTACCATCCCTTGAACCATTACCCCTTCTAGGGGGACTCCTGCTGCCCCTCCTATGGTGTTGATGGTGGTAATGTTGTTCATTGAATGACTCCTGGGCATCCAAGCGTCTCAACAGTTCAGAAACTCTATCCACATTTACTACATCCAAAGTGGCAATTAAATTTCTTGTTTGCTGAGGTAGCCTAGCTCCTATCAAATCAATGAATTCCTCCTCTCCATAAGGATGGTCTAAATACTTACAACGGATCCAACATTTATGAAAAAAGTCATGTTGAGTTTCCCTACCAGGTTTATAGGGCCTACCAGTCATTAACTCCCTCTTTTCCTGAATCTGCCTGCTTGTCGACCAAAAATGTTTCAAAAAGTTTTCTTTAAACAGCTTGTAGTCAGTTACTTCCCAAGCTTGTCTATCACCCCATGTCCTAGCATAAGACTTTAGATGTTTACCCACAAGTGCAATTTTCTTATTGTCGGGTAACAAATTAAAATAGTCTGATCTTTCAAAATTATCTATAAATTCAATAGGGTGAAGCCTCCCACTATCATCATAGAATTCAAATTCTTCCTTAATGTCAGCACTAACAATTGTGTTACCTAGTGTGGGAGCTTGACTTAACTGTATCTGCAACCCAGTAACCCTTTTCTCTAACTGATTTACATTGCTTTCTAATCCCTGCTCCAACTGTTTCTGCTGCTGCACCAATGTATTAATATTTAATCCCACCTCTTGTCTCATCTCGTTGACCCTTTGAGCAGATTTACTGTCACTAGTTTCGAACAAACTCGCATATTCCTCCTTCATCATATTACATTCTTCTCTGACTCCCTTCATCTCCTTGCTATATTTACAGTCTACTTCATTAATTAAATCAACACATGCATCTTTAGTGTCTCTACAAATTTGGTTAACCTTTACAAAATTCTCCTGACATTCTACAACAGCTTGTTCCAGTTTCGAATTTAAATTATTGACATCCTCCTTAAATTTAGAACAAAACCTTGAAATTGCATACAGATTTTCTTATCAAAACAATCAGCCAACTCAGAGAATTTGTTCTCAAAATCCAATTCCTTTTTGAATTCAGAAAACTTACTGTCAAATTTATTATCAATTTCAGAAAACTTACTATTCATTTCAGAGAATTTCCTATCGAGATTTAACTCATTTTTAAATTCAGAAAATTTGCTATCATTATCACTCTTTAACTCATTTCTAAATTCAGAAAATTTGCTATCAAGATTTAACTCATTTTAAATTCTGAAAATTTGTTGTCAAATTTGGAAAACTTACTGTCAGTATCACTTTTTAATTCACTTCTGAATTCCAAAAACTTGCTGTCAAGTTTACCATCAAGTTCAGAAAATTTTGCATTAAAATTGGCTACAAATGATTCTAGAAAAGCTTGCAGGTTCTGACTATCAGCCATTTTTAGTAATTAGCAAAATCAACATAAAAAACAAAATTAAGAAAAATTAAAATCTTTCCAATCTGCCACACAATAACATGCAAAAGAAATCACTTGAATATTCAATGCAGTACTTACAGTTCTTCCTCAATTTTGTATCACATTAAATTTCACTTAGAAGCACTTATTTAACCATTAAACACCACCCTGACTTCAAACACTTAAGCACACTTTTCACAATTCACTGTAGGAAGACGATTTTGAAGCCGAAGAAAATCCACTCGTCGTCGGAAGATTACAGCCGATTTCTGACGTAAAATCTCCGCCTTAGGCCGAAGAAGATCCGCTTGCCGTCAAATCCGTGTCGCCTGTATAACCTCTACGTGTCGTAGCCGGTTGAAATTTTCTCGCAGGTTATGTTCGCTTATCGCCGATAATTCGTCGCAATTTTCTGCAGATTCTTTTTAGAAGATAAACATCCCACAGATGTTTAAGAACTTCTCGTCCTGTCAACAGTCGCCATGTTAGGGTTCTTGTGGTGGTTTAATTAATGCATTAATTAATTAAAAACTCCACCAAACAGGTTATGTTTGAAGATGTCTGTTTTATTGTGATCCAAACAAGTCAGCGATATTCACAAGTATAGTTACAATACAGAGATGCACAGTCGCAAAGAAACTCTCTGTGAACTCAACTGAATGATTGAAACTCTCTGTAACACTGAATACTGTCAACTAAACTGACTTACTAACTGAATGAATTTCTCTGTCCAGGCGATCTGTTTATATAGTCTTTATCGAAATTACGAGAATTCTCTGTATACTGTCAACTAAACTGACTTACTAACTGAATGAATTTCTCTGTCCAGGCGATCTGTTTATATAGTCTTTATCGAAATTACGAGAATTCTTCAAAGGCATCCGCCCGATATTTCTCGATCATTAACAATCACTCAATCAATCTAACATATTAAAAACAATCGGAATTAATACAAAATTAATTAACAACATTACAAAATGATCAGAAATGGTAATTATAGATACTTAAATACAAAATTATTTACAGAAATCCTTTCAAACGGTAGAAAATTGTCCTGTAGACATCGTAACTTACATTAATACATGGAATTACAAACATTTAAGAATTTCTCTTGCATCATTCGGTTCTTAAACATATTAAATGGCCTTTGAATAATTTTCTTACCTAAAACAAAGTCTATATACACTGATTTACAAGAAATTACAAAACAAACATATCAAATCACTTTCAACCAAACTTTAGCTAATTACAAATACTTCATACAGTACAATGCTATTCAAAATTCAGGTATTAGGGCTGTTACAAGTTGGTGGCTGCATTCAGTAGAGACGTTTGGTCACTTCACTTTCCTGAAACTCAGAAATACCAACAGAAAACTGAAAGGTTCCAAAGAATTAATCCAAACAAATTTTTCATAATAGTCTGGGACTTATATTTAAAACTGTCTTTTTTATTTTCAAACAATCACACCAGCCAACATTTAAGTTGAAATAAATTTATCACAAGATTCCACTGCATGAAAAAATACAAAAGTTCATTACACCAGTATAGAAAATTTTCTGTCGGTTGCTTCCTCAACTACACATTTTAAAAATCTTCTCTGTCTGTTTAATACACTCCTGAAATGTCCCTTCCATGTATTCACATAAAAAGATATTATAAATTAAAAGTAGTTGTACTTTCAGACGTTGAAGTTAAACTCTTGGTCTCCAGACAATATTCTGAGCCCTAAAATAAATATTATGACATACCACAGTTCTTGAATGAACTTCACTTTGGCTCACTACTCTTTTGCTGAGAACCATTCACTACCCATATAAAACTGATGAATCAGTTCTGGTACAAATACAAATCAATGTTCACTCCCAGTAAAGAATTTGAAGTGACCACATACATTCTCTGACTAATAGGCGATGAAATACCCCCTCCTCCTTTTCCTTGCTCTTATTCAGATTTTTCCACTAAGCCACTGTGTTGCAACAATTTCCTGTTATGATCTAGGTAAACATTGCATTATTTGTTAAATACACAATTACTCAAAATTCCTCAAATAAAGCCCCAAAATATGCTCAAATTCCTTTACAACCCATGAGGTCCGTTATATGTGAGACATGTGACATGACCAATGTGCACTTGACCCATAATATAACTATACAAATCAGTTGCACAATTTTTGTCGATCACATATTACTTAATATCATGTTACATGACAGCCCTGCCTTTAGTACTGGAGAGAGTGGTTTATTTTTTTTTTTTTATTTTTTTTTTTTTTTCCTGATTGAATTGAGCTTGCGTTGGGAAGGAGAGCATTCCTAGCATTTTATTTTTCCTCAACAGTTTACTTTGTACATATGTGTCTTTATTTCCATACAGCTGAGTATAGTTTTGTTATTGTTATGAAATGGCAGTAAAAATCACAGGGTGATAAGTGTGAAAACAATCTTATATTATTTGGTTTGATGGAAAATAAAAAATGTGAAATACGAAAGGGAGGAACCATCGCTTACCACAAATGGTGCTGAACAACATAATACAAAAAATCGAATATTTTAAGTGTTGACACGTAAACCCTTGATGTAAGACAAACATTAATAGATTTTTTTTAAAATTTAATAAATGCTTGTTAGATGATACAAATTGTTTGTATTAAAGATGTTCAATCTAAAATATTAAGACAATAGAATAATTATAATACTTGTAATAATCAGATGGTTATCATAACCGTAGAGAATTATGAGAGATAGGCATGAGTTAAAAAGGATCTGAGATAAGGTAATACAAGGGTCGTTTAATAAACCCTCAGGATATCCAAGAGCTGGTATGCATAGCGTTTAAAACTATTTCTTTTTAGTAAGCATCATTATTCACTAGATGCCAGATAAACTCAGTTACCTCCATCCCATGTTTTCATTGTTATTGTCAACTGAAGCAGACAAGCGTCGTTCATTTAAAAAAATGAAAAAATCAGAGTTTTGAGCAATGATTAAATACTTTTATTTAATTGGCTTAAAACAAAGGAGATCAAAGCTAAGCTGGATGAAGTTCATGATACACCTGCAATTGTGTTTGCAACTGTTTACGATTGGGTAAATAAGTTTAAATGTGACTGCACATCCACACAAGATGAACAATGTTTGGGACATCTATCAGAAATGAGTATCCCCAAAATAATTGACTAAATCCATAATAAGGTTTGGCGATTGATGAATCAAAATGTGCTAAATAGTGCTTTTAGTGGAGAATAATCACAATCATGTAGTAGTCTCTGAGGCGGTTTTGACATTTTTATGTCTCAATCCTAATGAATTTCTATGTCAAAACATAACTGTAGACAAAACGTGGACACACTAATATGCTCCAGAAACCAAGGAACAGTTTAAAGAGTGGATTTTTGAAGGCGAACAGGCTCCGTAGAAGGTGAGGATAGTGAAATTGGCTGGCAAGGTGGTGGCCACGGTTTTTTGGGATGCATGCATAATCATCTACATTGATTACTTGGAGAAAGGAGAAACAAAAACTGTAGCTTATTGTTATTGCACCGGTTAGGTGAAAAAATCGATAAAAAATATCCTCATTTGGAAAAGGTAAAAAATCCTCTTCCATAATGAGAATGCATGAGTACAGACCTATACAGTTTCAATAGCCAAAGTTATGGACTTAAACTTCGAATTTTTATCACATCCTCCATATTCACCAGATTTGTCTCGGTTCACGTCGAATGAGATGGTCATCACCTAAATACGAGGGCTATCCAGAAAGTAGATTACGTTTTGGAATAAAAAATAAACAAAGTATAGGAAACAAATTTTATTATATACAGATGAAAGCCACACTCAAATACTACTTTTCTACATAGTCACCATGCAAATTAAGGCATTTATCGTAGCGATGTACGAGCTTGGAAATTCCTTCGTCGAAAAATTCGGCCGCCTGCGCCTTCAACCACTTCGTTACCTCTTTTGCAGCTGTGCGTCGTCATCAAAATGCTGCATAGCCAGCCACTTCTTCATTGCTGGGAATAGATGGAAGTCGCTCGGTGCCAGGTCGGGACTGTACGGCGGATGAGGAAACAACTCCCACTTAAAAGATTCAAGAACTTCACGAGTGACATTTGCCGTGTGGTGCCGGGCGTTGTCGTGAATCAACAAGATCTTAGAGCTCAGCATTCCTCTGCGCTTGTTTTGAATTGTTCTTCTGAGTTTTTGGAGAGTTTGGCAATACCTTTGTCGTGCCTCTTGCCAGGAAGTCCACCAAAATCACACCTTTTCTTTCCCAAAAAACAGTCGCCATCATCTTCCTTGCCGATATTGTTTGCATGCATTTCTTGGGTTTTTGGGGAGAACTTGTGTGCCCCCACTGCATTGATTGCAATTTCGTTTCACAGTTCACGTGTTTTACCCATGTTTCGTCACCAGTAACGATGCGATCGAGTAAAGAGTCACCATCCTTATGGTAAGCGTCCAAAAAGTTCAACGCTGCAGCCATTCGCTGATTTTTGTGGTCCTCTGTCAAGATTTTTGGAATCCATCTTGCACAAAACTTGTGGTAACCAAGCTTTTCGCTGATGATTTCGTGCAACAAACTTCGCGAAATTTGTGGAAAACTCAAAGTTCCGTTATTGTGAACTTTCGATTTTCACGGACTTTAGCATCGACTTTTTCGACAAGTTCGGCAGTCACTATGCTGGGTCTCCCACTTCGATCTTCGTCGTGAACATTGGTTCGGCCATTTTTAAATCTTATGACCCACTGACGCACTCCACTTTCAGTGATAATGTTGTCCCCATACACTTCACAAAGCTGCCAATAGATTTCCATCGGTTTACAGTTTTTCGCAGTCAGAAACCTTATTACTGCACGCAGCTCGCGGGATTTTCAATTAACGCAGACATTTCAAACCGTCACAGTATCTGAACGGAGCACAGCACGAACCTCTCACTAGCACGGCTAGATGCCGACTGAGCTGCGCAACGCTCTGACCCCAAGATGGCCGCGCTAGCCCCGCCCCTAGCGGACACAGACGAAAATGTAATCTAGTTTCTGGATATCCCTCGTAGTTTGCAGAACTTCCAAAGTCCTACTTTTTGGAGGACATTGATAAGGTAAAGAAAATTTTGGAAAAGTGAAAAGAAGATTACATTGGGAAAAAAATCTACAGAAAATAGTTTTTCCCCCCTTCCTTTTTTAAGGACTTATTGAATGAGCTGGGTAGTTTGTCCATTCTAATATACTTGCATATAGAAGAAGCAATCAAACAATTATAACCTACCTGTATGTAAGAGGAAATATTCCATTTATGAAATCTTATATCGATGATGTCCTGTTAGCAGATGTGAATGAGGATATTAAGAAATTAAGGATGACATGGATGAAATATTGACGTGAATTTGGACTGTGCATAAACAAAGGCCAGACAAATGACTTGAATTGCTAGTAACTGTAGGATCTTTAAGAATCAAAATTATAAATGACCTCTAAGTGAAGAATATCAAAAACAAATTAGCACTAAAAAGAAACCTTTAATATTAATCACTGACAGAGGTCTCGAAAGGAGTTTCTGTACCTGTATGTGTGCAGCACAGAGCTATGCGGAAGTGAAGCTAATACTTTTGAAATATGAACAAAAGAAGAATTGAAGTATTTAGATATTGGAATTTAAGTTGACAGATAAAGTCTTAAATGAACACATTCTGAAGATGGTGGGTAAGGGAAGGGATTTGTGGATGAATCTCACAGAAAGAAGAGAGAGGATGGTGAGTCAAATTCTAGTCAAAAGTGTAAACCAATGGATAAACTACTAAATTTATATCAAGCTAAGTTGTTAAAAATGGTTTTCAACTCTGAATTGTATTACAGCTTGTAGTCTGTAAAAATCTGTAAGCAAAAGACATTCAATGCAGCAATTAAAATAAAACTACATTAGAAAATTCTGAAGTGTAAATAAATGTTTTTTTAAATCTTAAAGTTGTGATTTCTGCACAGTTTTTATGTACCTGCATTACTGACGAACTTTTTTGTTCATCTATATATGAATGTTGTTTTATTTACTCGTGTCTTAAATGTTTCACTTTTTCATATTACTGCTTAGTTTTGGCTAGAAAGTATTATACATTTAAGCAAGTAAAATCACTATTACTGTCTTTGCTTCTATACCATTTTCTTCATTCATAGCAATATAAAACAATTTTGCTTTTAAGTTTCAGGTTGTTTCACAGTTATCAATAAAGAAACAACTACTTGAGCCATCTGACTTTGTTGAAACCTATGAGGAGGTGATGGAGGACTCGAAGATGAATTTGTTGTTTGGCTTGTCTGTACTGGAATTATGTCTTGTAAGCAATTAAGTAGAAAATTCTGTTCTATTCCACTATATGACTACAAAATGTCTGTCCATTCACTGATTAATTTTTAGCTTAAGGCTGCATATAAGAAACTAAAGACACTTGGTTTGTATGATGTATATGGGATTACTGTTTTGAAACATGTTATTTTTTTTTAATTTTAAATAATTTTACACATGCAAAAATAGGGAAAGTAAGCCTACCATTTACCAAAGAGTGAGGCAAAAGGTCTGCGTCAAGTTAAGACTAATATAATTAAACAATATTAACAACAATAGAGAAGGTAGAAATGCTGGTACATGGTATTTTATGGAAAGGAAAGATGAAATGTACCCACCACTCACCAAAGTTGAAAGCAGTAGGGTAACAGCAACAAAAAAACAATCCACAAACACAAAAAAAAACATACTATTTCAGGCTATACCCTTCTTCATGAAAATAGAAACGTGACTGAGCTCATGCAGTCACCAGTGGTCAACGTAGACACATGAATAGTAGTTTTGATCATTACAATCAGAGTCCTATCACAGCAATTGATGCCACCAAGTGTCTGTGTTGACTGCTGGTAACTGCGCGAACTCGGTCACATATTTCTATTTTCATGAATTAGGGCATGGCATGAAATAGTGTTTTTTTGTGTTTGTGTAGTGTTTTATGTTGCTGCTGCCTCACCCCCCCCCCCTTTTTCATATTTGGTGAGTGGCAGATGTTTTTCATCTTCAATTTCCATATAAACAATGTTTTAGTAACACCTTAATAGACTGATTTGGAGATGAAACTTGCACTATGTTGTATGGGTGTGACCATAGTAAGCAGGCAGATAGGGAAACTATATGTGAGTAGTTATTGATGGAGGGTGTAATACAAGTTTTGGTTGTAGTGAATAGGTGGGTTAGAGTGGACTTCCTCTAGGACTGCCATAATCAGAATTAGGCTACTGTGTACTAATGAAAAATATTCTTAATTTTAAAAAGTGTAAGGTTCGCAAATAGTGTGGTGGGGGTAAAGAGGGTGTTGCAGTAGATTGAACCCAGGATAATATGTTGGGTTGATGGTAATACAGTTCCAGTTTACACCAGGGATGGTAATTTCTCAAAAGACAGTTGTAATAGTAGCAGCTAGTGAAAGGCCTAGTTTTCTTGTGTGAATTAGTTTCCCATAACTGTTTATCTTAATATGATTATGCCTATTTGTGAACAAGATGGATGTGTTGTATAAGGTAGATTGTGGAGCAAGAATCATAACCATCAATAGGGAAGGTTTGGGCTAGAATTGGAATAGATGGTTTTGAATGGGTCCAATATAGACTTTCAAAACAAGTTCAGAAGAGTCAGGACATAGGTATTTATAGATCAAGATATTCAGATGTGGGTAACTGTGTGCAGGGGGAAAATGGGAACGATAACAGAAAAAAGACATTTTTTACAGAAAGATGTCTTAAGCAAGAAAAATTGATTAGGTCAGTGCATTCTTACAAGGAGAGATATGAGAGAGGAATTTTGATCTTCAGTTAAGTTTTTTGTGACGTGAGTTGTAGGTTGCAGTATGGGAATTTTTGGGCAAGAATCGTGAATAGGGTGTAGTTGCAAGTAGTAAGATCTTATACAAGGTTTCGGGATCCTTGGAGAGGAATTCTTCATTGAATCTGATGTGTGTGCCATGAATGGCCAGGATTTATGACTGGGAATGTTTGTAGAAGAGATGATGGCTTTCAATTTTGAGATGGTGTTTTAGACTACTGGACAGAAATGTGTAAGCTAAATTTCTGTAGGGAAATCTACACGTAAAGTTGCATGTATTCGACAGTATATCCAGATTAGGAGTTTGTTTTTATGATGAGTCTGTGTCATATATACATCCTGTAATCAATATGAAACATACAAATGGTGTCAGAGAGAGTTAGTCCATTAATTTTTGTTCTTGACGGCTCAGGGAATCTTTGGCATAGGAGGGACAGCATGGTAGTTGTATAGTTTGGAGTTTAAAGAAAAGATTTTTTAAGAAATAATTTAGTGGCTTAAGGTAATGTTCTAGAAATGTTCTATAGACTTAAGCCCTGACAGTAGGTGATGTAAGTATAAAGGGGATTGACATTTATAGAGACTAGGAAGGAATTTGGCAGTAAGAGCATTTGGGTCTTCAGATATACACTCCTGGAAATTGAAATAAGAACACATTGACGCCGGTGTGTAAGACCCACCATACTTGCTCCGGACACTACGAGAGGGCTGTACAAGCAATGATCAAACACACAGCACAGCGGACACACCAGGAACAGCAGTGTTGGCCGTCGAAGGGCGCTAGCTGCGCAGATGTTGGGCACCGCCGCAGTCAGTGTCAGCCAGTTTTGCCGTGGCATACAGAGCTCCATCTCAGTGTTTAACACTGGTAGCATGCCGCGACAGCGTGTACGTGAACCGTATGTGCAGTTGACGGACTTTGAGCGAGGGCGTATAGTGGGCATGCGGGAGGCCGGGTGGACGTACCGCCGAATTGCTCAACATGTGGGGCGCGAGGTCTCCACAGTACATCGATGTTGTCGCCAGTGGTCGGCGGAAGGTGCACATGCCCGTCGACCTGGGTCCGGACAGCAGCGACGCACGGACGCACGCCAAGACCGTCGCATGCTACGCAGTGCCGTAGGGGACCGCACCGCCACTTCCCGGCAAATTAGGGACACTGTTGCTCCTGGGGTATCAGAGAGGACCATTCGCAACCGTCTCCATGAAGCTGGGCTACGGTCCCGCGCATCGTTAGGTCGTCTTCCGTTCCCTCCCCAACATCGTGCAGCCCGCCTCCAGTGGTGTCGCGACAGGCGTGTATGGAGGGACGAATGGAGACGTGTCGTCTTCAGTGATGAGAGTCGCTTCTGCCTTGGTGCCAATGATGGTCGTATTCGTGTTTGGCGCCGTCTAGGTGAGCGCCACAATCAGGACTGCATACGACCGAGGCACACAGGGCCAACACCTGGCATCATGGTGTGGGGAGCGATCTCCTACACTGGCCGTACACCTCTGGTGATCGTCGAGGGGACACTGAACAGTGCACGGTACATTCAAACCGTCATCGAACCCATCGTTCTACCATTCCTAGACCGGCAAGGGAATATGCTGTTCCAACAGGACAATGCACATCCACATGTATCCCGTGCCACCCAACGTGCTCTAGAAGGTGTAAGTCAACTACCCTGGCCAGCGAGATCTCCGGATCTGTCCCCCATTGAGCATGTTTGGGACTGGATGAAACGTCGTCTCACACGGTCTGCACGTCCAGCACGAACGTTGGTCCAGCTGAGGCGCCAGGTGGAAATGGCTTGGCATGCCGTTCCACAGGACTACATCCAGCACCTCTACGATCGTCTCCATGGGAGAATTGCAGCCTGCATTGCTGTGAAAGGAGGATATACACGGTACTAGTGCCGACATTGTGCATGCTCTGTTGCCTGTGTCTATGTGCCTATGGTTCTGTCTGTGTGATCATGTGTTGTATCTGACCCCAGGAATGTGTATATAAAGTTTCCCATTCCTGGGACAATGAATTCACGGTGTTCTTATTTCAATTTCCAGGAGTGTACATACAATCTAGGAAGTTTTAAGTATCTTTAATAGATTTTGGTCGATGATGTTTGAGTTCTTGCCTTTGGATATTTCTCTTATGCTTCAGCTTTGCTGGTAACTAACATTGTTGGAGTGGGGGATAAAATTTTGGAAAGGCAATGTGTATATGGTGGAATTAATAACTCTTGAAACAAGATGAGATGATGATTTTCATAAAGAAGAATGGTACACTGATCAGTCAGAACATTATGACAACCTACAGCATGACACGTCTTGGCACTCACGGGTCACCTAATTTTTGCAAATTCTGTGGAAGGTGGCAATGAGCACTGACGCCATGTTCAATCAGATGTGTTTGATCCGGTTCAGATCTGGCGAGTTGGGGGGCCAGCACATCAATTGCAACTTGCTACTGTGTTCCTAAAACCACTCCATCATACTCCTGGCCTTGTGACATGGCGCATTAGCTTATTAAAAAATGCCATTGCCATTGGGAAATATGGTCATCATGAAGGGGTGTACGTGGACTGCAGCCAGTGTACGATACTTATTGGCCATCATAGTGCCTTGCATGAGCTCCACTGGATCCATTGATGACCACGTGAATGTTCCCCAGAGCATAATTGAGCTACCACCAGCTTGTCTCTGTTCCACAGTACAGGTGTCAAGAAGCTGTTCCCCTGCAAAACAACGGGTTTGCACCCTCCCATCAGTATGATGAAGAAGGTATCAGGATTCATCAGACCATGCAACACTGCCACTGCACCAAGGTCCAGTGATGACGGCCACATGCCCATTTCAGTCATAGTTGTCGATGTCGTGGTGTTAATATTGGCACAGGCATAGGTCGTCGGCTGCAGAGGCCCATTGTTTGGAGTGTTTGGTGCATTGTGTGTTCAGACAATTTTGTACTCTGCCCAGCATTGTCTGATATTAGTTCCGCCACAGTTTGCCACCCGATCTGTTTTACCAGTCTGCCCAGCCTACAACATCCAACATCTGTAATGAGGGATGGCTGTCCAACCCCTCGATGTTTGGATGAGGTTTCACCTTGATTTTGCCCTTGTTGAAGACACCCATTACAGCACTCCTCGAACACCCGACAAGTCGTGCAGTTTCTGAAACGCTTGTGCCGAGCCTGTGGGCCATCATGATCTGCCCTCAGTCAAACTCGAATAGACTGTGTGCCTTCCCCATTCTAAACAGGGATAACACGCTCACTGATACTACATGCATCGTGTGTGTGTCTGACTAGCAGTCATTCCTCATCAAGTGGCACTGCTATTGCCTGGATGGGTTTATATCGATAGTAGGTAGGTAGTTATAATGTTCTGGCTGATCAATGTATAATTGGATTGGTGGTCAGAACTGCTTGAGACTGATCACATTTTCATTCTGTCACTAGTTGCTTGCAACCATGATGGCAAAGTGGTATTGCCGGCAGAGGGTGGAGTAGAATGATATTTACTGGCAAAAGCAGATGACGTTTTTTGAAGGAAAAATTGATTCCATTGGTGAGAAAATTGTGATTTATAGAGGAGGTAAAGGGAATGTTAACAAGACACAATTTTGGTCTCCACAAATATAAGGAAAGGAACTTTTGGGATGGTTGGTGAAGAGAAAGAGGTTGTGTGGAGGAACTGATAATAAGACTGTGGGATGGGTAAATCAAAAGTATGACAGTTTCCCCCCCCCCCCTCTCTTGGATTAAACATCTGGTGAGAAATTCAAAGGCAGGACAGAAGGAACAGTATACATAAGCAAATGTTGTCGAAGTGGAAGTTATGGAAGTGGTAAAAAGGACAATTTTGCATGTGATATAGGTGGAAAAGAAGTATGGAACGAAACAGAACATTACTTGGCTAGTGGCAAAAAATCCATTGTTTGTGACCAATCACAGGACATGACACTAGTAATAAAAAAAAATGTTTTTAATGATTATAAACAAATGAAAAGTTATATATAAGGGAGATTTAAGAAGCATAGTGATAGGTGGTATCCCGATGAGGTTCTAAGTCAAAATTTACAACATTTGAAGTGAACTACACTTAATGGTTCCTTGAGGTTTATTACTATGTACACAAAACACTGGTAAACAATAACAAATGTGGTACAGTTAGCGGATGACCGTCGAGAAATTTAGCCTGGTCCTGATCCGGGGTAGAGAGACGGCTTCTACTTCTCGCGAACTTCCGGTGGTCTTCTGTAGTTGAAGCTGGTTCCGCGGTCAGGCCGGAACTGGCGGTGGAGCGGCCGGCTACGCTTATATAGGCGGCCTGGCGCAGGAATTCCGTTGTGTGGTAGTACGGCGACCTCTGTAAGAAATAGTCCCACTTAGCTTCTAGATGATTCTATTTGTTTTCCTGGTTTGTTTTGATGTCTCTGCGCCTGTTTGGAGTCGTATATGTATCCCGGCGTGCAGGCGCGTTGTGTGTGAGGTCTGCCTGGCAGGGGCCTTTACTGGCAGACTGAACAACATTTGACAAGGTAATTTGGATTACTAAATGGGAAGCAAAAAATTGCATATAATGGACACTAAAATTATTAAAACACGTCCGTTTAACGGTTAAGCAAGAATGCAACAGCACATCATCTGTTTTATTCACCACAGAGAATATACAATATCCATGGACAGCATAGACACTAAGCCTAAGACAATTTTATTTCGATATCATATTATAACACCCCCACTATATCGAAATAAGTTACAGCCTCACAGAACTTTACAATATATTACTTAGTAATCCTATTTTGTTCATAAGATTGTAATGTTTGAAGGCACAAAGAGCTTTAGTGAGCAAATCAGCTGGCATAGTAATCATACACAAATTGCCCGTGATTTCAAATAACAGATTTCTAAGACCGTCTGTCTATAGTGTTAGTTGCCCAGTCAGCATCTACAAATCCTTGTAATTCTACCTTTTCAGTTTCAAAACATTCTATCACAATTATGTACTTTGTAACCCTCAGGTAAATGCATGGAAATATCTTCCTTCAGATACCCTTTAAAAAAAAGTTACATTTAAATACCTAACCATAATTGAGCACCAATTGCAAATAAAGGTCACAATGTAAAGTGTCTGACTACTGGTGAAAAAGTTTCATGATAAACTATACCTGCTTTTTGGCAAAAACCTTTAGACACTGACCTAGCACGGTATCACACTTTATCATCACTTTCAAACCTTTATTATTTAAACACCCACTTGCACTGCACTTGCTGTTGAAGCCATCAGCTTTGCCTCCAGGGCTTGGATGCGATTCTCCTGTCTGACCATAACTGCCTTCATCTTCTGCATCACTTGCTGGAATTCTCTGATGATATCATCTGGAACACAGCTGCCTTCTTCTTTACAGGCCACACTTAATAAAGTTGTACCATATCTCTGAGGCGGTTTCCTTTTTCTTTTAGGCAATGTCTTAATTTCCACACTCTCAGCTGCAGTACTTTCTTCCAAGTTATCTTGACCTACTTCAGCATAGTCTGATTGAGATGATTTCAGTAATTCTGGTTTGCCTGTTCCTGTCAACTGTTCTTCTTGAGCAGACTCCCCCACTGAAACTGATTTCAGTAATTCTGGTGTGTCTGTTACTGTCAATTGTCCTTCTTGACCAGACTCCCCCACTGAAACACTTATTTCTTCATATTTATTATCTTTTCTACTCTCCACAATAACCACATCCTTGCATATTAATATATTCTTCTTCTTGTAGTCATAAATTCTATAACCTTTTATATTTTCTGAGTATCCAACAAGAATGTGTTTTTGTGACTTTTTGTCCCACTTGAAACGTTTTTCTTTGGGAACATGGACCATTACATCACTGCCAAATATACGAATATGGCTTACATCAGGTTTCTTGCCATACCACAATTCATATGGTGTCTTGTCTTGAGTTCCTGATGCAATTGATCTGTTTTTTAAGTACACGGCTGTGTTTGCTGCTTCTCCCCAAAATCTTTTATCCAGCTTTGCATCAAACAACATACATCTTGCTTTCTCAACTATTGAGCGATTCAGTCTTTCACACAGACCATTTTGTTCTGGCGTGTAAGGGTTACTTTTCTGATGAATAATGCCTTCTTTCTTCAGAAAATCTGTAAACTCATTATTACAAAATTCAAAGCCATTATCAGTGCGAAATATTTTAATTTTCTTATTCTTTTGGTTTTCTACCAAGGCTTTAAATTCTTTAAATCTGCTAAATACTTCACTTTTAGCTTTCAAGAAGTAAATAAATGCCATGCGACTGAAGTCATCCACCAGCAATAAAAAATATCGTGCACCACCTAAGGATTTGTGTTCCATTGGGCCACACACATCAGCATGTATAATCTGCAATGTCTCTGTACTTCTTTCTCCAATATTTTTGAACGGAAGTCTTGACTGTTTTCCCTCACAGCACACGATACAACTGTTTTTTCCCGTTTGAAAATTATCAGGATAACTAAGTCCATCAACCACACCAGACTTCATTTTATTCATATCTGCACTATTTATATGACCGAGTCTTCGGTGCCAAGTATAACCATCAGTTAACACAGGAGCAGCCAATAAACTGTGCTCACTTTTCATTTTATGTTTTACCTTCAACTTGTAAACACCACAAATAAGTTCACCTATAGCCACCAATTCACCGTTCATATTATGTATGAAACAATTCTGTGAATCGAAATGAACTTTATTACCGTTCTTTATGAGTTCACTCACTGATAAGAGGTTAGTCATCAGACTTGGCACACACAATGCATTTTTCACAGTAATATCATAACCACAATCTGAAGTTATTTCTATATCGCCGGTACACAGCACAGGTACTTTGGTTTTGTCAGCGATAATAACTTCTGGTTCACTTGACGAATACAATGCATTTTTTATCCAATGTTCATTCGGCGTCATATGAGAACTTGCGCCGGAGTCAATATACCAATCTTGTTTACCAAACTTGCCGGATAGAAAAACAACACTAAACACATTGGATTGTTTAGGTTCATCTGATTTCACCAGCAAAGGACACTGATTCCTGTAATGCCCACCTTGTTTACACCTGTAACAAGTGATGGATTTAACTCCTGTCATTTTGACATTTGACTTTTCCGCGACGTAGTTTCGGCTTTTGTTTTGTCTGTTAGCAGTCTTGCTTCTATGGTTCTGCCAACCTTTGGAAGCGAAAGCGGTTTTTGTCTCTGATTCATTCGAATCTGACATCTCCATATCGATCAATTTTGTCCTGATAACATCCGCCGTAATAGGAATCCCGGAATGTTCAATCGCCATGATCATTGGTGAAAATCGTTCTGGTAAACCTGCCAGTAACAACGAGCCAATCCATTCGTCGTTTATATCAAATCCAGTTCCACTTAATCTTTGCGATGTCTCAATAATATCTGTCACATACGACGTCATTGAATCACAATTATCAAGCCTGATTGATATAAGATGACGAAGTAAGGTTATTCTTCGTGTAAACCCGGAATCATCAAACATAGTTTTAAGCTGCGCCCATAGCTCCTTCGTTGTTTTAGCTTGCTTTACGTGCACATACAACGCTGGATCAATTGTAAGAATCAGCTTCGCTTTCGCCTTTGCATCATCTGCGGCTGCAGTGCTAGTACTTCCTTCTTCCTTTATTAAGCCGGACATGCCTTCTAACACTAACATATTCTCCGCTGCAAAAGCCCATACATCGTAGTTGTCTCTGCCTTTAAGCTTAGGCACGTTAACTACAAAATTCGAAGCCATCTTCAAGCGCGTAACTAATTATTTATAAGATAACGACTTTTCCGTATTCTGCTTACTGGAATAACGAAGAAAATAACTCTGGGTCACAGTCTGGGCCCATAACCTATTAAAACACGTCCGTTTAACGGTTAAGCAAGAATGCAACAGCACATCATCTGTTTTATTCACCACAGAGAATATACAATATCCATGGACAGCATAGACACTAAGCCTAAGACAATTTTATTTCGATATCATATTATAACAAAAATAAAGAGAGATAAATACAGAAATTTATCAGGAGCAATGGCAAAATGACTGATATGAGGTACAGAATGACAGGAAAAGCTTATAAGCAACTGATAAAAAAAATAATAAAGAGCTGTTGTCATGTAGCACCTAACACAATGAATTAAATGTGTAATATTTTTGACCTGCAGTTTGTTTTTTCAGACATATTAGAAAGATACCTTGTTATATATTGTGTTTTGTTATTTATTTGATTAAAC
Organism: Vandiemenella viatica; assembly: GCA_031002005.1. Lineage (NCBI taxonomy): Eukaryota > Metazoa > Arthropoda > Insecta > Orthoptera > Morabidae > Vandiemenella > Vandiemenella viatica. The sequence goes on from JARYHS010008075.1 coordinate 89,024,218, forward strand.
ATAGGAGATCCAATAGGGACCTGGTATGCAAGTGTCAGGTATGGGTTTGGTGAACCCACGTTACCCGAGCTGGAAACTTGTAAGCACCACAAGTTTCCTACACCATAAGCTCATTCCATGCTTGAATGACCACCATAGGGCATGACAGTGTAGTGTTGTGTGTGTGTGTATATATATATATATATATATATCAACCTCAAGGTAATGCTCCAAGGAGGTGAATGGGTGGTGAGATTAACCACTCCCTACCGTACAATCTTAGGGGCATCTGCTACACCCCTGTTGTATTGGGCTTGGTGGCGTGAAGTGGGGTTTCACTTCACTCAACTTTTAGTTCCACCAAACTCGTGGGGCAAAAGGGGGAGGGGGGGCTAGGACCACCACTACCTGCAGCATGGGTGGGTCGCAGGGTATTCCACAGTGTAGGTGGATCAAATGGTATTCCAAATGCCCAAAGAATTTGGAAGTGGGTGAGAGTAAATAGTGCAACAGAAAAGATTATCTTATAGATAATGCCTTTGTGATAATGTCAAGGAAGATTGGATCTTTTGAAATGGTCTCTCCTCTTTCCATACAGAAGGGGTTACGGAGCCTTGCAAGGATCCTTAAGGCTGAGGAATGGGACATTGTTGCTGGAAACATCAACCAGCAAGCAGGCCGTCCTACTCCTTAAGTCTGAGAAGCTCGGGGAGTTCGCAGTAAAATGGGAACTCCATAAAACTCGAAATTTGAATTAAGGTGTGATCACTGCCATGATCTAATTGATTTAGAAAGTTCTTCTTTTCTCATGTTGAAGACAGCATCAAATATGAGATAATTTTTATGCCAATGTGATGGTTTTGTCAGTAGCTAATTGGAGGTCAAATTGAGATACATTCATTCCGATTTGTGGACAAGACAACAGATGTACCATGGTTTCTCTCTCCCCACATGAACATGTGGTATCTGGCTTTTCTCCCAGGTATCCCCATGAGGCAACTCCAACTCAAAGCCCATTTAGTGACTTCCATATGGGCCATAGTTGTTTAGACCCAGGTAGTAGGCTCTCTTTTGGCTTGACCACTCGATATCATGTTGCACTCTCTTCTCCCAAGCGAATATTCTTTCTTTGCTTGGTGCTCCAAATTCACCACTCACAGTTGCCTTTAAATTTGCTACCCTGCCTGGTGTTCAAGGATTGACAAACTATGGTGAGTGGATCCATTGCCATTGTTTTTCTTGTCATGGCAGATATGTTCTTTAAGTCTGTCTGCCTCATTACGACCCATCTCACTGATGTAAATCAGGCACTGGATCACATTTGAAAACACATGGATGCAGTGATGGCATAACCAAGTGAATGAGGAATTAGAAGTTTCAAAAAACAGCAACAATTTTGTTCAAGACTTGTATTCCACAGTAATTGGTGCTTTTCACTATGAAATACGTAAACAAATACAGTATCTCCGAAGAATTCTGCAGGATGACAACTGAAAGCTTAGTAATTGAAATAAGTATGTAACCCTTACCTGAAAGCCAAGGCATTATTAATAATGGCTGCTGTCAAAGCAACAAATTCAATGCTTGTATTGTTTACAATCGCATAGCAGCATTTGCTTGTTTCCCATGTGTTAGATTTTACTGGCTGGCGAGTTCCTAAAGGGATTAAAGTGCGAAGATTGGCTATTGTTCCAAATCCCCTTTTTTGATAAGACTTCTTTCTGTTCTCCAAATGTCAGTTTACACTGAAAAATTGTTATGAATCAAGTTATGTAATTATGGAAAAATTCAAAATTTCTGAAAGAATTATTACAGGCATAACTACTAAGGATTGCAATCCCGCGGTATTGGCACTAATAGTTTTTCAATGGATATTTTTAAAACACAGTTATTTAAAGTGTTAACAAATTAAATAATAAATGTCTGTTAATTAAATTAATAAATCAGTTTTAATGTTAAATGATAAAAATTAACAATATTTTAATTGGCAAAATGACATCAAAATTTTTTAGCCTGTCGTAAGAATATTTTGATTTTTACGTTTTTTTTTTTTTTTTTTTTTTTTTTTTTTTTTTTTTTTTTTTTTTTAAAATCTACACTAATTTTTAAATAAATAATCAAAACTACAAAATATTCATTCTTAGGTCATATTATGTACCTTAAAATAAATCACATCAGTTTGAAAACATAGTATGCCATAGTATCACCAGACCTTTTTTTCCCTAAATAAACAATCCATAACACCGAGAGAAAGCATTCACAAAGTGAAGTTTAGATTTGGTTCTGAACAATATTTCATAACTTTTTGCCACTGAACAAGCACAAGACTTGGTCTATTTTTACAAAAATTTGTTGTGTGGGATTATTATTATGTCTCCTGATTTCTTGATTGATCTTATAGTTGAATCATTGTTATTAAAAGAAACTACTCACCGAGACTTAAACTGTCAAGAATTTCAGTTTTACTTTAAGTGGCATAACTAGTTTGGAAATTATTTTTTTATGTAAGAAGGAGACTTTCTCTACGTATTATTGCAATGAAGTCTTCATGGGTGTATCACCAGATTGCATTGTAAAAACACGAAAATTCACACATGAGGAAGACTGTGGAGGCAGCTGTCAAAGTATGCTGTTTTTATAACATAGTTTGGCAATATACCCATGAGGACGTCATTATCACTTTTTTTGCTGTTATACGAAATAAGAAAGGACGCGTTCTATTAACTCAAAAACAATGTATTGTGGCGATTGACCAAATCGGTGCAAATCGCAAGAGGGATTAATCGAAAGCCAGAGTGGCACATGTAAGCAGGATGCTTTCATCAAAGAACATTTGTTTCAAACGCACTGAGTTGGCAACTGAGACAACAATAAGTCAAAGGATATACAAAATCCTTTTGATAACTGCTAAATAAATAGGTATACAATTGGATAAAGGAAACAAAGAAACTGCCGCGAGGCACTGAAAATAGACTAAAGTCGAAATATTGTGTAATTCTTTTGTTGTTGTGTTTTTACGTGTCTCGCCCTCCTGCCTTCATCTGTGGTAAGTGACGGGTAACTGTTTATTTTCCCTATTTTTAATTTTAGGTATACAATTGGTAAAATTGCAATAAAATTATTTTTGTATCAACGAATAATCAAATTTTCAGCCTCAAATACAGGAAGTTGTCACAGTTACTTTATGTTTAAATACAGATGACATGTGCAACACACAAAAAAATACTTATTATACAATAAGAAACTCGTACTGAGTATGCAACTTAACTCAATTTATAGAAATGTGTACTCAAAACAAATGTAAGTTTTAAAGAATATGTAAAAGTGGATGTATTTACTTACAAATGATGAAGGTTAACAAAAACAAACGTTTGTTCACACAAGTCAAGTGACAACTACGAGGGTACAGGCAAACAGTGCAATACATCTGATGGAGCCGGAATACGACGGAGCAGCGAGTCACATAGACTGGCACACATTGTGACTGCAATTTTCAGATTCGCTTAATTTTGTGCTGGATCCGTGAGACTGTCTAATGATGTGTGATCCCACTCTGTTCGATTGCAACCCCTAAAAACCATTTCTTTTGATGTAAAGCCTCTGAAATTTGCCACGCCCAAATATGATAATGCTGATAAGTGAGTACACTGAAGAAGAACAGGGGGAAAGAAATCTGTTTGAAAAGTTTATGAACTTTCCTCATCAATCTCTCATTGTTGGTCCAAGCCAGCTGGATAAACAGTTAATACTCTGTCCTAGCTTTAAAGAGGATATGGAATTGCTATCTGGTCCAGATTTCCGTGGTTTGCCAAAACCACTCCATGCAAATGCTTGCTTTTTTGTTTTTATTTATTTGTTTCTCCATTTTCATTTTTACCCAGCATCTAGAGGCTAAACTGGAACTCTAAATCTTCTTCACTAAAGATAATATTATGGAGAAAATACTGATATAATACTAATTACAAAAATAAATTACCAAGAATGGAGTAGCAACTAAATCAGGAAACAAGTTACAGTTTCAACATCTAAGCCTAATATTTCAAAACTCAAAGATACATATATGAATTTAGTAAATTCGTAGTTAACCTTCTTATTAACATACAGTATTTTAAATGAGTACTTTGACTATCCTACTTATATTACAAAACCTCATAAGAAGTTTTCAAATGTCCAGATGGCTAGTCAAACTGTATGTATGCTTTAAAAAGATTGTGTGCAGCCCTGGCCATATATCTGTCTCCTAGTATCGACTGCAGCGGATACCCGTGTCCGGACAAAACCGCGAAGTGACAAAACCGCGCAGACAGAACCGCGCGGACAAAACCGCGAACGGACAAAACCGCGAACGGACAAAACAGCGAAACGGACAAAACCGCGAAACGGACAAATCTACGAGTTATCCCCTCACTGTTTGATCTCTTATGCTTCAAAATATTATCCTAACGCAGTTTTTAAACTATTTGGGGATCGCAGCTAGGGTTACGTTATTATGGGGTACGATACTGTAATTTATTTTGTGTATATGTAATTTATAATCTACGAGTTACCCCCTCACTGTTTGATCTCTTATGCTCCAAAATATTATCCTAACGCAGTTTTTAAACGATTTGGGGATCGCAGCTAGGGTTACATTATTATGGATTACGATACTGTAATTTATTTTGTGTATATGTAATTTATAATCTACGAGTTATCCCCTCACTGTTTGATCTCTTATGCTCCAAAATATTATCCTAACGCAGTTTTTAAACGATTTGGGGATCGCAGCTAGGGTTACGTTATTATGGAGTACGGTACTGTAATTTATTAAGAAACTTGCAGCAATTGCCTTTCTTCCTTTTTAAGAAGTCATCTCTGTTTATGGAGAACTCTGTGATAGGTAGTTTGCAGACGAGGAATTCTCTCCACTTTTGGATTACATTGATGATACATGGATTGGACGTATTCTTCGAGGAAATCGACGACGAGAACCACTATTTCCAATCGAAATTTGGAACCAAAACCAGAATGTTAAAAATTCGTTAGAGGGAACCAACAACTCCGTCGAAGGTTGGCACAATGCTTTTCGGTTATTACTTGGATCAAGCAATCCTACAATTTGGAAAATTGTAGAAGCTTTCAAGAAGAAGCAAAATCTGACGGAGCTTAAATTGGTGCAATATGGAAGAGGAGGTAGAAAAATACAGAAAATGACATATGCGAGAGTCACCAAGTCAATTTTCAATTAAGTTAGTGAATATGATTGTAGCGATGCACAGAAATTTCTTTCTGGTATTGTTCATAATTTCGATTATTAGATAGTGTGCTTGTGTATTTTGTTACAATTTATATTAACTTATTAATGGTTTATTGATGTATATTTCGTATAATCCATCTATATTGTATTTTTATTTTCCATAATGTTCATGCTTTTGTGTAATTTTTTTAAATAAAAAAAATAATGGGGTGTTACGTAGATCACCTTCTCGTGGTGCACCCTGGGTAACGCTAAGAATCTACGAACTCTTGTGGTTTTATGTATTCCTGGTTTTTCTGTATTCGCGGTTTTGTCCTTTCGCGGTTTTGTCCGTTTGCTGTTTTGTCCGTTCGCGGTTTTGTCCGTCGCGGGTTTGTCCGTCGCGGTTTTGTCCGTCGCGGTTTTGCCCTAGAACCGCGGATACCCCAGTGCCTCAGGAAGTTACCCTCCTGGAATTCATGAAGGACTCCTGCAGTCACTCGGAAGGGAGAGACGCCTCTAGGAAACTCGGAGGTATTACAACTGGTCATGTTGGGTGTGTACGTCGCTTCCTGCCCCCAGCTTTCTTCCATTCCAGATATTTTTGTTTTGAGAGACTATTTCTGCATTTTCATTTAGCAGGTGCCATAGTTTCTGTGAACGCAGTGTGTCAGATATCATCAAACCTAGCAGCTGCTGTTGCTGTTTGATTCTCATCTTGGCTGTTGTTCAACATTCCTGCACTACATGCTCTGGTGTGCTTTCCTCTCCACATTCACACTTGCTAGTTGGTGAAAGTCTACATTTATGTCGGAAGCTTGTGTACAGTCCATGGCCAGTTATATATTGCATTAGCCTTGGAGAAGGTTGGAAAAATTACACGTTGATTATTTCAGCTACAGATGGGAATATGTCATATGTTCTGCAACCTGTTCACTAGTGTCATACTTGTTTTGCCATTTCTCGATCAGTACATTCCACAATTCCTTCTTTGTGTTTACCTCCTTTCCAACTATTTCCATAACCTTATCCATCCTGTTCTCCTCACTGCTAGATTCAGAGTCAGTACTCCTGCTGCTGCTGTTAAGAGTTGTTGTTGATGCTTTGCAATATGCACCAGTAAGCCTAATTAGTATCATTCATTGTAGCCTCCAGATGTTCTCCCTGGGCTTAAACTTTCTGAGGTGTTTGGTCCAGATGCTCACTGAAAAGCCAACAATGGTTGCAAGTGTAATATTTGGTAAGCCTTCATTGCCAAGATAGGGATTTGGAACAGTCTGTGACCTATACTTATGATTCCATTCATTGCCCGTAGAGCTATTCTGAAGACCTTGTAACTTAACGGGTTCCAAAGAAAAAGTAAAACGGAATGTTGATTACTCTGAGATAAGAGTTGGTTGTCATGGGGACAAAGATTAACAGACAGAGAGGGATTAATAATGCTAGTGCATTTATGGGTCGCTACTATTCAGTCAATCACTGAAAATCTAATCTTATAATCTTTGGATAATTTATTTCTTGAATGTAGTTTGAATGAATAAGAAAAGAAACAACATTACAGTTTGAAGTTACTCAAATATAAAATACTAAATTCCTTAATATGCAGATCCAAATTCGAAATTAATTGAAAGAGACTTGTATCCCGTGGCGACCAAAAATGTATAAAGAAATATGATGACATAGCTATAACTACAAATACAACAACCTCCTTCTCGAAAGTTAAGGCTTTCATCCAGCTGCAGGCCCAAGTACCTACGCACTGTACTTCTGCTTATTTTTGCATCATTTATCTTTATGATAGGCTTTCCATCCTGTTTCTTCTTTTGTGCAAACACCATGTAATTTGTTTTATTCCGTGCAAGTGTCAGATTCACTTCAACACACAACTTCACACGAATTTTAACACTTTTTCACTCTTCGTTTTGATTTCAGCTGTTGACATTCCTTCAGCTAGAAGAAGAAGTACATCTGCGAAGGCAACCAGTCCTACTAATTCAGGTGTTTGTTGAAGACTTTCCAATCCTGGTTCTGATGCTAAATACCAGAAAATAGGGCCAGAGACAGATTGCTGGGAGCAACCTTTGTTTATTTCTTTTGTGGTTTTGTTGTTAGGGCATCTCATAGTGATGGTCCTATGCTTGCAGTAGTCTCTCAGACTGTAGTACAATTGCATTGGACAGTGAATTTTCTGGAGTCTTGCAAACAGTGCTGGCCACCACAAGTTGTCAAAAAAAAAACAACCAAAATGTCTTCTCTGATCCTTCGGTTATTTTGAAGGCTCAGTTCATTGCATCCTCATTCCAAGTTCTTGTACTGAAACCATACTGATCATATTTCATTCCTCTGGCTTTTCTAAAGTCTTGAAGCTTTTTCCTGCACCTTCCCCATCATATTTAATAGCCAGATTGGGCAGTATGATTTGGGTACAAGGATGATCTTTAACATCTCCTTTGTTGAATATTGCAACTTTACCTTGCTTCCAGATGCTTGGTATTCTTCCCTGCCTAAGACATTCATTAAATAGTCTACACATAATTGGGGTTGCATCCAAGATCAACATCTGGAGCACCTCAGCTGGGATTCTGTCCGGTTCTTGTGCCTTACCCACACTCTGAGAATTGATTGCTATTACTACCTCATCCAGTGAGCTATCACTATCTATAACATCACTCACATAAGGTTGCCACATTTCGTGGCAGAGCTCATCTTATTGTCTGGTGTTTTCCTCTGGTCTGTTGTGTGATAGTAACCTGTTCAACAACTCCTCCGTGGATTCCTTCCGGTTAGTTATAATTGATTTGTCTTCTCTTCTGATTGAGGACAACGTGGTGGGAGATCATATTTTACCTGCAGCTATTTGTACAGAATTACCCATGCATTAACCTTTAGATTTTCTTTCACAAATGCATCCCATTTGTTTTTCTGGGTTGATAGAATTATTTTGCTTGTATTCTACTCTCACTTGCCTGTATGTAATAAGAAGAAAATCTCTCTTTGCAGCTACTTGGCCTTTCCAGCTTTTCTTACTTTTTCTCTCAGTGCTTGCAATTCCTATTTAGTATACTACGAATCTTCTTCAGAGGAACAGAAACTCTCACTGCATCCTGAATCACCCATGTTAATTCCTTTGCCACATTGTTCATATTGAAGTCTTCTTTTAAAATTACTGGAGCCAAAAAAGCTTCTCTCATCTTCTGCCATGAAGCCCATCTTATGTTGTATTGCCTTTTGAAGCAGATTTTACCCATATCAGCTGTTCTCTGGCAATGTTGAACTGTATAATGTTGTAGTCACTAGTTGTTAATTTGTCCATCACATGCCAGTTATACAGCAGATTTATTTGTTAGTTACATCGATGTTGGTGTGGGCACAGTTGAATTGTTATATGTTTATGGATTACGCTCTTTGTTCTTGGCCTCCAGCTGCAATTCATCAATAACATCTACCAACAGTTCATCTCTAACATTTGTTCGATGACTGTGTTACCAAACTAACTTTATATTTATGTCAGCCACTATTTCCATCAGTTGGTCTGAGAGAGCTAGATTTATCTCCCTTATTTTATACAGTTTGATTTCATGATGATGCTGAAAATACATGTTCAATAGAATGGATTTGCTCCAGTGAGTACTACTCTCCACACATGTTGTGTGCTCATCACAAAAATGCACTAGCTTAGCCACTACAGTGTGATTTCTTTGCTCTCTACATCAGTTATTCTCTGTAGTTTTCTGCTCGTATTGCTTTCCTCCTTTTAGGTGGCGGATTTCCCTCCTTTTTCTTTATGCTTTTATCTGTCTTAACCATCGTTGCCACAATTAGTTTGTTGATGATATCAATTAATATTCTTCTAAATTTTATTCCACTCTTGGCTCAGGGTACTTACAAGCTATAGTCAATTTTGTTTACAAACCAGGGTAGCAACAATTGGTAAGTTTGGGCTATTTTTACCTCTCTTTTTTCAAGATATACCTCATTTCTGGCAAGGGATGCACAATTTCTCTTGCGACAAATTGGTCCTCTCTATGGCGATCTGTGAAGCAATGGGTACAGGTAATTTTTTTCTTTTTGTAAGTGATTATTCAGGTGTCCTGGAACTTATCAATTTAAGCACGTTGTGATTGATGACTGTATAATCTTGTACCAAAATTGCCAAAAACTCGATATAAACTGTACGTTTTTTCTAGCAGAAGTCTCCTCACTGATAAACTGACCGCGGCTACTTGGTGTACAGATGCTTTACCTCACGGGCCTGTCCCAAATTTAGGAGTGAATCCACTCATACATTTTTTTCTGTCCATTCATGTTTCCTTCAAGGTGTTGATCATAAATCTTTTCCATGATCTTGTATTTTTCTATGGCCTTTGGAAGATTGTAGAGAATGACCATTGCCTCTTATGGAGCAGCTCACACTTTAGTTCTTCATTTAATTCTGTATTGCTCATTATTTTCTTCACATCTTCCTGCATTTGTCTCCACAATCACAGCATTGTTAGTGTTCCGTATTTTATCTTCTTTTTTCGTTTTTGGTTTAACAATTCTAGTCAATTACCCAGCAACTGACTTTGAACTTTTTACTATCCTACAAGAGACAATGCTACACTTGTTGTAATGGGGGGTAAATTTCTGTTCAAGTATCTGTGTAGCCTTTGACACAGGACTGAAGCATTTGGCGCAACTATATAGTTCTTTTGCCGTCTTGACTCATCCATTTCTTTTCTCAGTCTAGTGCTTTTCTTCTGAAGTTCTTCCTCTCTCCCTTCAATTGTACTGTAACTATTGCGAAAGTTAGCAGCTTATCCTTTAATTCTCTTAACTTCGGATCATTTAATTTTACTCCACGTAAGACCTAACTAAACCTGCATTGGGGTGAATGCAAACCTTCAGTCTCAGCTTTAACCATGATAGAGCCTAGGATAGCTTCTGTTCGTGCTTTGCTATATGAGGTTGCCACTTAGTTTGATAAAACCTCAAACTAAGAAGGGTTATAAATAATAACAGTCACAAAGATATGCTGGTAGATAGTATCTATATTCTTCAATTTTAAGCAAAGTCACAAAACTAAAATTGGCATCAGACAAAGTTTCCAAAGATGAAAATGCAGTTTTGATTAACACATTTGAGACATACCAACATCACAACCCCTAACTGAATTTATAGTTAGTTGAGGTGTTCTAGATTCACCACACGCTAGCTTCAAAGTAACACGTTTGCCCGCGATCTGCATCCTACTATCTGCGCGCCCCCTTAGCGCTACGAACCAGCGCGGTCATGCTATAACTGAAACTGGAAGACTGGGGGGAGGAAAAATCTGGGCTTGTATTTATAGAAACATCCGTGACAACACAAGACTTCCTTGTTTTCCATGAGAATAGTCTGGTAAACTGATCAGATATCAATTCCCAAGCTTGAGATTTCATCAGATTTCTTGACCTTGATGACTTAAAATATTCCTATCGTTCTGAAATTTTGACAGTAGCTAGATCTTCTAAAAAGCATTAATTCTTATCCTTATAAAAAAAAAGCTTTAATATTTTAGCCATAAAAAAAATCATTTTCTAATATTCCCTAAACCTGTTAATAACTCTTACATAGTTATGAAACTGAAACCACTTTTGTTTTATTCCTGATGGGCTGCTCTTCCATTCGATATCAAATAAGGCATGTTTACTATTTTCAAAAAGGTAAAATAAAATTCGTAAACCAAAAATAAAATTTAGCTAATTAATATCACCTAAATTGTTAAAGCTATCAACTTAAAAGTGTCTTTAAACAATTCTACATATTCAAAAATGATTATTTAGCAAATTTGATGTCTCTAACTGCCTTCTTCGATTTACTATTAAATTTTGAAGTATTTGCTTCAGTGAATGCTTTCTAGCCAAGCCATCTTCACCAAGTTTCGTTGGCACCAAAATTTATTATTTTATCTCAATTCAATAACTTCACGAATTCAAATGAAACATATTAGAAACTCTTTGTATTTAATTAAACTTTATTTTGAATACTATTCCTTTCCTTGAATTTATGTATTTAACTGAAAGGATTAATTTTTCTATAAGCATGTGTGTGCCTTTCCCATATAATGTTTAAAAAAACAATCCTTAGACTATACTAAGTTTTCCAAACTTAAGTATGTTGTTTAAGCAGAAATTACGTTACTTTCTTTCTACAAGTTGATCCCCTATATATTTCCTAACAGCTGATTTTTCGAATTTCAAAGTGTAAAATTACATGATAAATTTTTACACCGGCATTTCGCTTTTATCGTACTCAAACTTTATAATAGGATTCTCTAGCTACAAGATTTATTGTCTTTTGACTGTTAATTATTTTGAATAACTCTGAAAGTGAAGAAAAAAATATTCATTTTAGCAAAATTATTTTGAAACCAAATATTGCATATCCAGATTTTGGGTTAACTTCTCCTACATCGGTTTAAGTAGATCTGTTGCTTGAATTTACTGTTTAAACTTGAATTATGGCCTATTTTAACTATATCATTTTAATTATTTCCTAAATTACCTTCAAAAATGTCTTTAAAGCTGCGGTATCATGTTACTCAACTAAGCCTACTATTCTGTAAATCAATTCAGTTATGCAGAATTATTAAATTCTAAGGTATGTTACATCCAATGTTGTTAAGAAGAGAAATAAGTTCTTCATGCCAGTCTGAAACTTTGCTGACACTTTCAGACGCTGTAGATGCCTTACTCTCATGTAAATGACGCAATGAACTGCTAACTCGGCATCCAGACAGTTTTCAGCTGCTCGTTGTGGCAATCTGCTTACCCCAGCATTATGTGACACAGCTCACATGCCGTATCGTGGCTTGTATGCCGTGACACAGCCCACTGGCGAACCGATGATGATACAGCACTTTTGACAGTGCATTACATGCCAGTAAATGGTGGAAGCTGATAATATATAATGAATTCTATCATTCAGTTTTTTGTTGTTTTTTTTATGAAAATTTATTGTGAATTACTACATAGCTTGCCTGCCAAACATTATATTTCACACTAATGAACTAAATATGTCCATAATACATAAAGTAGTAGACAGTTGCCCGTTAATAGAGATGACAAGGCATATTTTATTTTGAGTTTACATTACCTTCCTTTCAAAATGGAATTCATGAGAGACAGTATGATTGGATGTGTGTAACAGAACTGTGATGTTTATTTATTATTATTTTGGTGGTTAAATGAATATGCAATTGATATGTAATATTATTGATATAAGTTGTTATGTTGGTTACATGGAATTCAGTGAAAGGTTGCAAGTTATTAGTGATACCTACGTGTTTTTGAATGACTTTCGCTGCAGTCGCAAACGCCGTCGCGTGGAGCCGTACCCCCGCAGGGGCCTAGTACGCAAGTGCCAGGTACAGGTTTTGCGAACCCGCGGTGCCCAAGCTGGGAAACTTGTGGGCGCCGCAAGTTTCCCACACCGTAAACTCCTACCATGCTTCAATGACCACCGTAGGGCGTGGCGGTAGAACATTGTGTGCCTAGGAGAACTGGGATCTTGGCTTCATCGCCCGGATCGCGAGGACGGTACCTACCTCTATAAAAAAAAACCTTAACCTCAAGGTCGGACACGTGCCGAGGAGGTGCATGGGTGAGAGGCAGATCACTCGCTAACGTGCAACCTCAGGGGCACCTGCGCACCCCTGTTGTATTAGCGCTTCTTTTTAAAATGGTTTTACTCGTGGGACCAAAACGAAGTCTACCACAAAAACCAAAAAACCCTGCGGTACGGGTGTGCCGCAGGTTAATCCCAATACACCCAGTTCTAAGAAGCGGGTGAGGGTTGACAGCCCCCCCACTTCTGAAAGTAATTGTAACGGAAAGGTGTGTTTGATTGTGAATGCCTTTGTGGTAATGCAGATAGTCGATGGGTCGTTCAAGAAAGTCTATCCGTTCTACATCCAAAAAGGCTTGGAGGGTCTCGTAGGGACCCTGAACTCTGTAAAGAAGCTGAGTAACGGGACGCTGCTGCTGGAAACATGCACCAGTAGACAAGCTACCCAACTCCTTAGTGTGAAGCTCGGGGAGTTCGCAGTCAATTGTGAACTCCACAAATCCCTGAATAGCTCTAAAGGCATAGTCACCTGCCGTGATATAATGGAAATAGGGACCGAGGAGCTCGTTAAGGAGTGGGAAGATCAGAAAGTTGTCGAGGTACGTCAGATAACGCGAAGGGTTAGTGGCAGTATTGAAAAGACTGCATCCTTTGTCCTGACATTTGACACTCCAGTACTACCAAAGAACATCAAAGCAGGTTACATCAACCTATCAACCTAAACGTCCATCCATATGTTCCGGACCCGTTGCGCTGTTTTCAGTGTCAGCGGTTCGGACATACGACTGCGTCATGTGAGGGCAACCCCACCTGTAGTAAGCGTGGCAAGGGGGCACATGAGCCGGGCGTTAGTTGTACGCTACCACAAGTGTGCGTCAACTGCTCCGGTTCGCACCCGGCCTGGAGTAGGGAGTGTCAAGTGTATCTTGAAGAGCGCAATATACAGGAGCTGAAGACCAAAGAGCGGATTCCCTATGCGGAAGCTAAAAAGAAGGCCAAGTCGCTCGCCGCTCCAATCTTTGGGACTAGTTTTGCAAAGATGGCTTCAGCTCCCGTCAGGAAGCAGAGTGCTGCTACCCAGACGTCCTTCGCAGACATGAGCACGAGTACTCCATGCTCATGTCAATGCAAATGCGATGCTAAACCCGCTATGGTCCTAACGCCTAAGACCGTGGACATTGGTAGCAGCACGTCTGACACCTCGACCACACCAGCAGCAGTAACAACTATTCCACCAGCACCAACAGTAGCAGTCAAGATAACACCACCTCCTGTACCTCCACGCGCTGTTATAGTGGTAGCGATACTATCTGCTACCAGCGCCAGTGGAAGTGACCAGAAGATCCGGGGCGGAAGTTCAGACAGACAGACCCGATCCAGTTTGTTAAGTCCCCCTCTTCGTCTCCTCCCAGACTGCCCAGCAATTGGGAGGGGAAGAGGCAGAGAAAGAAAAAGAATGGGGAGGAATTTGAGGAGTCCTCTGGGTCGGAGATGTCTGTCTCCGCTTCCGGGCAGGAAGAAACTGAGATGCTGGTGGACAAGACTAGTCCCGTTCCTCAGCAGACAGCGACCGAAGACCCATCCGATAAACAGGTAGGATGGCTCCCATACTCCAATGGAACATTAATGGTTTTATGGCTCACAAAGAGGAGTTACAACTCTTAGCACGGTCTGATCCATTGTGTCTCTGTCTCCAAGAGACACACTTCAGACCAACACGTCAGCTTGTGCTAAGAGGTTTTGACGTATACAGAAAGGACGATACCGAGGGTGATCGAGCGAAGGGGGGAGTGGCGGTGTTTGTACGGAACACTGTCCACTCCGAACCTGTAGCTCTCACCTCTCCCTTACAAGCAGTAGCAGTTAAATTACATGGACCGGTGCAACTGACTGTATGCTCAATATATCTACCGCCGGGATCACCAGTTGATTGCGGTCAGCTGGCTGACATCATTTGGCAACTCTCTCGGCCTTTTCTTCTATTGGGAGACTTTAACGCACACAATGCATTGTGGGGTTCGACCACCAATTGCCCCAGAGGTTGAGAGATATGTAGATTATTGGATCAGGAGGATTTTTGCATCCTAAATATCGGTCAGATGACGCACTTCACTACTGCTTCCGGTTCGTCCTCTGCCATTGATCTTTCTCTTGGCTCTCCTACAATTGCGGACTCCATGCGTTGGGAGGTGGATCGCGACCTACATGGAAGCGACCACTTCCCAATTTGGTTGCACGTAGATACTGTACGTCGAGAAAGCATCACGACACGGAAATGGAATATCAGCAGAGGTGACTGGCAGCTTTACAGCAGGTCAGTCATTTTTTAGCATTGCCACAACATCGAAGCAAAGATGAAACATCAAACGGATGTTATTTACCGGGTGGCTGATCTCTCCATTCCTAGCGGCTCTGGAGCGCTGCGCAGAAGGCGCGTCCCCTGGTGGAACGACGAATGTCGTTCCGCTATTCAGGGTCGCAGACAGGCCCTGCGTCGGTTTAGGTTGCACCCAACACCTGACAACCTCGCAGCATTCCGAATTGCTAGAGCCAAGTCGCGTCGTATTATTAAGGAGAGCAAAAGAAGGTCATGGCAGACCTTTGTGCGCAACATTAATTGTTCCACATCATCAACAAAAGTATGGTAGTCAATCCGCCGTATATCTGGGAGGTACTCTCGACCGCCAGTATCTGGATTACTGGATCAAGGGCGTGTAGTCACCGACGAGCGAAGCATAGCGCAGCTATTGGCAGAGCACTTCGCTGCCATCACTTCATCTGCTCGATTGGACCATCAGGCCCAGCAACGAAGAATATCTGCTGAAAGGCAAGTCTTTTGCTTCGACTCGTGTAATGTGCAGCAATTCAACAGTCCATTTTCATCTTGGGAGCTGGAGTCAGCTCTAAACAGCGCCAAGGACACTGCACCAGGGCCTGACCAGATCCAGTACCAGATGCTGAGGCATCTTAGCAAAGATGCTAAAGAGTACCTCCTGGGTATTTTTAATGATGTTTGGACCGGAGGACACTTCCCCGACTCGTGGAAAAAAGCAACGTTAATCACCATTTTAAAACCAGGAAAAGACAAGTTGTTGCCAGGCAGCTATCGCAGCATTGCCTTAATGAGCTGCATTGGGAAGACACTAGAGCGAATGGTGAACTGCCGCCTCGTGTGGTGTCTTGAGTCCTGTAAGCTGCTGAGTCGTTTTCAGTGTGGATTCAGGAAGTTCCATTCCACCACGGATAACCTGATCCTACTGGAAGTGAGAATTCAAGACGCCTTCATCCGCAGCCAACACCTTGTGGGTGTATTTTTTGACATCGAAAAGGCATACTATACTACCTGGCGACATGTTATTTGAAAGCAATTATATCAATGGGGTTTCAGAGGAAATCTACCACGTTTTTTTTTTTTTTTTTTATCATTTTTATCACGACGTTGCTTCTGGTACAGAGTCAGGAGAGAAGTGTCTGAACATTTTATTCAGGAAAACGGTGTTCCTTAAGGTTCAGTTTTAAGTGTAACCCTTTTTGCTATTGCCATTAATAGCATCTCAACTGTTATCAGTACTCCTTATACACTGACGACTTTTTAATTTTTATTGCATCGGCTAGCCTGAGAAGTGCTGAGCGTAGCTGCAGCTCACGCTGAACAGGTTGGATGAATGGTCAGTGCACACCGGATTTCGTTTCTCTGCTGAGAAAACCCGGTGTGTACTTTTTAGCAGCAGGAGAAGTCTTTTAGCAGAACCTCATCTCACCTTGAGGAACACCGTTTTAAGTTTTAGTGAAACTGTTCAGTTTCTGGGCCTCATTTTAGATAGTAGGCTTACATGGCTGCCACATCTTAAAGATGTTAAAGCCAGAGCCTTGAAAGTGCTTAATGTTTTAAAGTGTCTGTGTGGCAGGTCGTGGGGCGTTGACCGCTCCTGCCTGCTACAGTTATATAGAGCCTTTGTGCGGTCGCGGTTGGAGTATGGTTGCATTGTCTACGGTTCGGCATGGGACAGTTATCTCCATATACTGGATAGTGTCCACCATGCAGGAATTCGTCTCGCCACAGGTGCATACCGCACCAGTCCAATACCCTACATTTGTGTGCTGAGTCCGGTGGGCTGCCGCTTTCCACCCGCCGCGCCGGTGTCTCCTCGTGATGCGATACTATATACATATTGCCGCAACTCCTGGCAGTCCCGTGTACGACGTAGTTATTCATCCTAACTTCGAATGACTTTATACCAACCGTCAAAGAGCAACTAAACTGTTCAGCTACCGTACAAAGGCTATATTGGAGGAATATGGTTTTCAGATGTCCTCTTTTTATCACCAGGGTTGGAGTAAATCTCCTCCCTCGCTTTTAAAGAAGCCCAGAACAGTGTTAGAATTGTCGCGGTACAACGAGCAGTGTACCGCCGACAATGTTTTTACCCGAACTTTTAGCGATGTTTTAAACCAGTTTCGCGATTTTACCCCGGTATACACGGATGGGTCTAAGCAGGCTAACGGAGTTGGCTGCTCCGTAGTGTTCCCTCGAGCGACTTATAACTACAAACTGAATAGCTGTTGCAGCATGTACACTGCAGAATGTTACGTCTTGTTAAAGTCACTCCAGCATATGAAAGTATGTCGCGGCACAAAGTACATCATATGCTGCGATTCCCTCAGCTGCATCCAGGCCATGGGAAGCATGTACCCAGCAGATCGTCTTATCCAGGATATACAGGACACCCTCCGATCCCTTCAATCTTCTGGAAAGGAGGTCGTTTTCTGCTGGGTACCCAGTCATGTGGGAATCGGGGAATGAGGTAGCTGATGATGCTGCCAAGTTAGCATGCAACAAGGTCAGAGTTGACTTTGATCCGGTCCCAAAGTCTGACCTTGCCTCGGCGGGGAAAAGATTTGGCAGAGGCAGTGGCTGGAGGTAGAGCATAATAAGCTCCGGCTCGTCAAACCGACCGTTCAGCCATGGAGCAGCTCCTTCCAGCGGGCGAGGAGGAATGAGGTCCTCCTAACTCGCCTCCGTATAGGGCACTGTCCTCTGACACACGGCTTTCTTTTCCGCTGGGAGGACCCTCCGGAATGTAATACCTGTGGCGTACCTCTGACGGTGTGCCACATTTTAATTGATTGTGTATTATTTTTAGACCTGAGGGCAGACGTTGGCGTGGCCAACTATCTGTCCCTCATTTTAAACAATGCGACCAGCAATGTGGTGTGTGTTTTAAAATTTTGTGTATTGGCCGGTCTAATGCCTAAGATTTTAGGCAGATCAGCCTAGTTTTAAGATGGATGGGTGGCGTCTTTACAGCCACCCACCCATATGCGTTGTTTTTAATTTTTATGTTTTTAAATTCCTTTTCGCTGGCCACTATACAGCCGACGAGAGATGTAGTGTTTTTAATTATTTTGTGACCCTGTATGGCCCCTTTACAGCCATTCAGGTGGTGCACGGTCTTGAGTTCTAGTGGCCCCCTTTCTAAGCCACGTTTTATATTTGTGAATTATTTTATTTGCTGTCGGTATGGCCTACCCCTTTACAGTCGACCATGCAGACAGTATTTTAGTACTTTCTTAAACCACAGTTTAAGCTGGCAATTGCTAGGGCACTAATGACCCCACTGTCGACGCGCCCTAAAGCAACAACAACAACAGCAAGTTATTAGTCAGCCATTACTCAGTATTTTCTTGAGAACAGTTTCTAAAAAGTGATTTCAGTTACAGTTTACAATTAAAAACTAATTATGTCTGAATATGTAGATGTCGCCAAACCATTAATACGAGGTGTGTTAATTAAGTAATGAGACTTACATTTTAAAATATATTTTTAATAAAATTATGATTGAATATTGTTTCCTTGAAAATAATTTTTTTGGGAAGCAACACGATGTTGGAGATGTTTTTTCCACTCCTCATATCAGTGCTGGAACTTTGATTCCGAAATAGCCTCCAGCTAGTCGTTTACAGCCATATGAATGTTTTTGATGTTTGGATTCTTTCAGGAATCTCTAGGTTGATTTACTGTCTGGCCATGAAGTACAAACACTTTATGGATGTTTCTGCTGTCATTTTCTTCAGTTCTTCCAGTTGAAGGTCTTCCACTGGATGATTGATTTTCCATCGACTCTTTTCCTTCTGAAAATGCCTTAAACCACTGAAACAGCTGGGCTATTGACAAAACATTATCGCCGTTGGCCTGCTTAAGTTTTGAAAAAGTTTTTGTTGCACTGTGCCCAAGTCTGAAACAAAACTTGATAGCGCACCATTTTTCGAAATTCATCTCACTATAAGAAAACTAGATTCAAAAGAAAAATAATGAAAAACAACCAAGCTCAAACTCATATCAATTGTTTAACAATGGCCTTTCCAAATCCCATGCTTCCATTGTTGCCATATCCAGTGAAGCATTGTCAGTATTGTTACTTAATTCATACACTTCCTACACTCTTAATCCCATTTAACTTCTACACTAATTACATTTCCACCATAGCTTTTTATAAGAATTATGTGTAAGTTATTATTTTATCAAAAGTGTGTTCACACACAGTCACTTAATGCTATCAATTCACTTTCCGACATAACCCATTTATTAAACACATCTTTCATGTGTTGACTCAAGCTAGTTTTGAGTTTTCCCAATAACATTTTTTGTTATTAATTATTCTTCGTGTAAACTCAATCAATATAAAATCCATCTGTACACTTTCTTCTTCTTAACTGAATTCAGAACCCAGGCGACAAATGGCATGCATAACTATCAATCATGGGCACTGGGAGGGGGGTGCAAGGGGGTGCACTTGCACCCCCCTGCTATGAAAGAAAATACACAGAAAAAGATTAAGAAACAAAAATTTTATTATTAAATTCACTGTTTGAATAATAACTTAAGACGCCTAGGTTGTTGTACAAATTTCTTCAACACCTCGTCAATAAATTCAGTATCCTTAGCTAGTAAGTAATAAGTGTTGTATATAATGTATATTAAAAAAAAACCAGATGCACCCCCCTTAAAGTAATCCTGCCGGCGCCCATGCTATCAATCTTCACTTTTTTCTGGCATTCCTTTTCTTCAACACTTTAAATGTGGTGTATATGCACTTCTTTATTTGTGGAAATACTTCTACTCTTTCACCAATGAATTAATACTTATTGCTTCTCCTACAGAAACTTACTGATTGCATATTGATACTATTAATAATTGATCAATCCACCCCGTATGTTCCTGTCTCTGCCAATCAAATTATTCACTATTAAAATGTGCACAGGATGAATATATTTGTCATTGTTTGTAAATATTAATCAATACGTCTGAAACAGATCTCTTATAAAATTAACAGAAAAATTTAGAAACATTTTGGAAAATCCTTCCTGGCAACCTAACAAAGAATTTTAATGTCTTGCAGACATGCCTCAAATGTAGTCTCATCACATAAGGTTGTAAAAATTGTTAAAGCGTCACTTTGTTTCTAGCCATTAAAAACTTTTTGGTGTCTAAAATTTTGTCATCTTGTTTTTAATTTCAGCTCTGGGAATTGTGAAATTGCTCTAGGCAGTTGAATCAAGGAGATTATTTGGGAAAATAAAATATTTGACCAAGAAATCATGTGCTGGTGCATTTTAATTCTAATGAGTCATAAAAAAACTAGATTCTGCTCCACTAATCATTTTAATTAATGGGTGTCCTGTCAGGGAACTAGGTCTTTTCATTACTGCCAATCTACCTGTAACTATGTGATACATTGGGCATAGTTTAATCCAATTTCCGGATGGTCTATGCATCCATACAGGCTTTAATGTTGGTATCTGTAATTGAGAAGTTGTCGCTAGTTACAAACCGCAATGTTTAAATAAAACTTCTTCATTTATTAATATTGTGTTGATTCATGTAAACTGGAACACTATCACCAAAGAGCAGATTAATACAAACATCACAATGCAGGTAGAGGCATGTTTCAGTTACTTTGCATAATTGCAAAGAGCTGATAGGTTCATAGACTAGTTGGGCATTCTGTGAACTCGACTCTCTGCATGCCTAGTACAGTGTGTGAAACAGAATGGAACAATACAGAATATGTTTTGAGAACTTTAACAGTACATAGTATCTGTACCTAAGCTATAAAACATTGTTAATTTACTAAATAGCAATATTGTAATTCATACTGCATTAAAATTATTTTAAATGATGGCAGAAATTATTACAAAACTATAGTAAGTGATTTGAATGAAAGTAATTAACCAGAATAAGGTGAAATAGAATCCTGTGTTCTATTCTTCTCCCATAACTGCTGTAAAGATGACTTAATATAATTTAGAGGTGTCTGAGGGTACCTGTCTTGGTGTATTGTGCAAGAAAGACTGTATGTCTTGTTGTTGGTATTTAAATGAAACTTGAATAATTCAACTTTTCCCTTCCATTCCAGTCTCTGGTACTTTTTAAGTGAACGATACTGCCAGCTCTTGTTACAATGATTGACATAAAGTATATTGTTTTATTCCATAATTTATCATATGTAGAGAAATAGATACATTGAGTCAAAAAAGATGCAGATTTAATGATGAAATTGTTTTTTTGCAAGACAAGGAACTTGTGTTGGTTTCACTATATCACCTTCATTGTAGTCAGTGGTTATGATATTTAAGTTGAGGATAATTTCAAAGTTCTTTTACTTCATTTTGCTTATAACATGATTCGGTTTTGTTTTAAAATCGGTCGTTATTTCGACACAAAAAGAAATGATAAGATAAAGAACTTTTTCCAAAATAATGCAGGTTCTAACCACATGTTATAAAATCCACTTGACAGTACTATGAGGGTGGATCAAATATAAATAGGCCTTTTGCAAAAATATTTTTTTTCAAAATATACTCTAATTTACATTTTTATTATTTTTTTCTGTATTCTTATCTATGCACTTACTTGAATGGTATGTAATTTTTAACTGAGCGTGGTTGGTGAACAATTAACACTCTGGCCATGCATTCAGAATGACGCCGGTTCAAATCCCGGTCCGGATATCCAGATTTGGGTTTTCCATGGTTTCTCCAAATCACTCCAGGTGAATGCCGGGATGCTTCCTTCAAACGGCCATAGCCAAATTCCCTCCTGTTCCTTGTCCCCAGTCCCATCCCGCTTCTAATGATCTTCATGTCAACGTTGACAAGGCATAAGTAAAAAAAAATTTGTTATCATAAAAAGTTTGGTTGGACAGGGATAGCTGCACCTCCTCATTTGTATTGAAGCACTGTTCAACTAGGGCTTCCTTCGGTGGATTAAACACATGGAAGTCGCATGACAACAGGTCTGAGTTCTAGGGTGAATGTTGTAGTACAGCTCAGTGCATGAAAAACCAATTTTCTTTGTATGTGTCTGTTTTTTCTGCTGCATTGTGTTGTCTAATGTTATCAGGGAGAAGCAACACAATTATGATCAGAATGCCATTCCTTTTTGATCAATTGGCAACTCCATCTTGACTAAGATGATTACAATAACAGTTAGCATTAATGGATCGATGTACTTGAAGAAAATCAACAAGCAGAATGCATTTACAGTCTTCAATCACAGCCTCGGTGTGGTACTGGTGTGGGGACAGAGCAGGTGGGCAATGTTTCCAACATGCTCCCGATCTTTGTTAAGTTTTTTTACACCACTTTTTTACCTGAGCCCATGAAAGGGTTCTTTCCCAAAACTATCAGAGCTGAATTTCAGCAGCATTTATATGTTCTCTGATGAGAAACTTAATGTCATCACACGGTGCAACTGTGGGGTGTACCTCTTTCTCACTTATCATCACTGTTGCTGAGAATAAGAAGCACTTGATGTGTCAACGTTATTACTGACTTCCACATGAGTCCCTTCTACTGTCCTAACTGTGGCATCAACGGATGTTGAAAAGGCCCATTTATATTTGATCCTCCCTCGTAATTTACAGTTGTTCCAAAAATCAGTTAATTGTTTTAAGTTCTCAGACTCAATGAAATATGATCCACAATGAATATGTGACCCACATAAAAGTTCATAAAAATTATTGCTTCACTTCAATAAAGTTATGATTTATTTTTGACACTTTTAACTACTTTTGTCTTCAAACAGGGAACATGGCCCCTATGACTAACTGAGGCGTTTTGAAAAAAAAATCCTAGGACAGAGGGTTTATAAAGGCTCTCCATGGGCGCCGGGAGGGGGATGCAAGGGGGTGCACTTGCACCCCCCTGCTATGAAAGAAAATACACAGAAAAAGATTAAGGAACAAAAATTTTATTATTAAATCACTGTTTGAATAATAACTTAAGGCGCCTAGATGTTTGTCCAAATTTGTTCAACACCTTGACAATAAATTGAGCATCGTTAGTTAATAAGTGTTGTATATAATGTATTAAAAAACCAGATGCACCCCCTTAAAGTAATTCTGCCGGCGCCCATGAGGCTCTCCCCACATTCTGTAAGTATAATGCAACCCTGAAACAATGATTTTTATTAAAATTATTTATTTAATCTTCCTAAACTATACAAATGATTCACAATAAATCCTTTTAGCTAGCTAGCTAGCTAGAAAACTCACTTAAAAATGTTTGTGCCCCTTTTTCTACCCCAAAATAAAAAATCTTTAGTATGTTTGTTTGTGTTAACATTTTTTCCTTCTGTTTTTAGGTAATTGCTATGAAACATTTTACAGAAATATATAATGGAGATCCTTTTAATTTTGAGCTAATATTGAGATCGTATCTGAGGTTTGTTCGCCAGAACTCATCAGTACTGGTTACCCAGAGATCAGTTATTTTAAAGGCTTTTCAACATTTGAAGGTAAGAGAAAGTGATTCTGTACAAAAGAGCTAATTGAGACTAAAAGATTATCTATTTTGTTTGGCTAAAATTAATGCAGAAATATTTTACTTGTTTTTAATTACAGTACCTATCTTCCCCCTCCCCCCTTTTTCCTCTGTGTATAATATGCTATGACTGTTTGGTTTTTTGGCTGCACATTACATTAATTAGTATCTCTGAAAAAGAAATGAGATACACAGTATAAGATTTAACTGACACCTTAATCATTGTGCTTCCCATCTGATTACTTCTATTCCTGGAAAGCAGATAAAAATTACATTTTGTTATTGTCTTGAGCTTTTTGTGTTCTTTTGTAAACAAACGCCTTTGTAATGATCTCCCAATATTTTGATATTTCTTTTGTTAATGATTCAGCGTTTTATGGAGCTGGTATGGAAAAAGATTGGCGTACAACAGGTAAGGAGGCATATTTGTGTAATATATGTTGGTAAATAATTGAGATTAACTGATAACACCTCCTAGTAACAAGACCCTGTGTATTAATGATGTGGGTATAGACCATTCCAAAGAGCTATGGGGAGTATAAGTGGTGAAGAATGTTTCCATGAACAGTGAAAGACCTAGTGAAATTAATAGGAATAGAATAATTCCCTCCATTTTCGTAAGATTCCTTCATGGAGAAAAGGGGAGTGGCAGCATGGCAGTGAGCCATTTCACTAATTGACTCTGACAGGGCTGTGGGTTAGTATTCCAGATATTTAGCATCCCATTTTTCATTATTATTATCCTTTTCTCAAGTCTATAACTGCATTATTATGAAGATTAGCAGAATAAGAGCTATGGTAACAAGTATTGATCTGCTCCACATCTCACTGTACCAAAAGATCTTGCATCCAAATATGGTCATAATACCGAATTTCAGTCTTTATGAAAACATATTTTTTTTAAATGCATAAACTATTTAAATATGAGGGAGGATTATGTTTTATTCATAGATATTTAGTTTCTTCTTTTTTTTCTATTTTTTCTGCGAAAGAAACAAAATTAAAATAAAGACAATATTTTTCACAAAATATAGTGAAAACAATAAATACTGTACTAGATAACCTGTGCGAAATTTTCACAAATATGATGAATAATGAGGTCGGTTTTTTGTAATAGGATAAAAGAGGAACTGTCTGATTTGTAACAATTATTTATTTGTTTAGTGTAATAGGTTCATAATAAAATACTTAAAACATACTACGAAAAAGTTAGGAAATCTTTTTAATGTATAAAACATATTTACAATAAACTATCACTGGCCTTAATGTAATCCACCTAACTTGAACATAGTACACACATCATATCCATATTAGGGATGGTCACTAAACATTGATGCATTGTATCCATTCAATGTTTACCACACGATACATCAGATTGATTTGATGTTTTGACAAAGAATCTTTCTATTCAATGCGTCGGGTTTTTTTATATATAAAAACATCGAATCAATAAAAAAGCTAACTCTGACTAATAGTGACAAAAAAAATAGAAGTGAATGTTGAGATTACTAAATTTATTGACGTTTAAATTAAATTATTTCAATTTAAAGTAACTGTCATTAACAGGAGGTGTCACCTGTAAGTAATTAGCAGGACATTATAACTGTGAAAATGAATTTCTCTTGTGGTTGGCTATCCTGTCTGCATGAGTGAATGAATAAAATCAATTTCTTAGGTTCACTCCTACTATTTGCCGGTGTTTTCTGTGAATCGAAATAAGATATTATTATTCGAAAACAAATAAGTGTTACTTGGCACTACTCAGTTTTAGATATAAACTGGGTTGGGACAGCATCTCATTGACTATAATTGGGACTTCTGTTGCATCCAAACATTTATTTTCAATGGCTGCTCAAATATTCAGTCAGCAAAGGAACAGAATGAAATTAAAACAATTGAGTAAACTTTTGTTTCTGCAAAGTTTGTCTAAACACCATCGGTCTTAAGTGGTTAAAGACTTCAAATTAATATTTTTAGGCAGATTTGGACTTTGGTATTTAATGTCTGGTTGTTTATTGTAATGGTCTGGTATAGTAATAAAATATTTCTGTTAATTTGTAGTCTCTGTTTCACTCACAAAGCTATACCTTGTGAGGCCACAAGGCTGCATGGGGGTTATGCAACACTTTTGCCTGAACTGTGAAGAATTAAGTTCATGACGATGTGTAGCCTTCTGGTACCTATAATATTAAATAGATTGGCCGCCACACATTCGTATTAAACCCCAAATGCGAAGGGTAATTGAAATAAAGTCAGTTGACACAGTTTCAGAGTAACACAATACTTATATTCTTGAAAAAGTTCACTCATACATTTTCGGTACCAGATACGTGAATAAAGTATCGAACAACAGTTTATTTGCAGATTGCATGTTAAGTACATTCACATGAGAAGAATAAAACTCACAAACTCCCCCTAAACATTAGTGAGTATTACGGCATGTTGGAATTTGCCTAAACCGCTACCGCGTGGAACAATTTGCTCCGCGGAGTTGCGCGATCACTTTCTGGTGAAAGAATGAGACCAGAGTGAGTCTACATAATGGCACAAAGTTACTTCTTTGAAAATCTGGTGCGGAGTGAGCCAATCTGAGCTCGCTGCAAGATCTTTTATAGACTATTCAGAGCCTATGACGTCAGCAACTTTTTCTTTAATTAATATCTCCAAAAGTACTAAATAGTTTAACTTACAATTTTTACAGGGACTTTCTATTATCATGATCTATCTGTTTTAATTTAACATTCAAAAGGGTTTCTATAATCTTAAAATTGAAGTCATCATGTGACCAACTTGGCGGAATTTTTACGTGCTTCTGCAACAATCCATGACAATCTATCTTTAAAAACTTAATTATTCTGACGAATGCTTATACTTTTTACGAAAACCATTATATGTTCGTGATTGTCTCAATTTGGGCTATCTACTGATATAATTTCAAATTAATATTCCTTTTAATTAAAAAGTTCATTTTTTCTCTTAATTAAAACTGCTAATTAAACTTTGCCAAATTATTTAATTTTTCTACCAAAATATCAGGAACAATTTTGACTATAGTTGGTGGTAAAAGTTCAGCTATTGCTTTACTCGATTCAAAGATATTTCAAATCTTAGATTTTTACTTTTCTGATCGCACGTTTCAAAACTTGAACTACCCGGAATATCTCTTAAAATAAACATTTCCCGATATAATAAATACACTTTAAAATGATTCTAATGATGGGTTTTAACTGTGGGAATGATTACAGGAAAATTCCTTCAAGTTGACAATTACTCTTCTCGAAATTTCTCATAAGTCCAGTATAACCAACTTTACAATTGATCTATAGAATGTTTTACTACTGGGGGTAGCTAGTGGGAGTGCTTTTGGTGAACTAAAGGATAACTAACAACCTCCCTCATACAACACTATTTAACCAACACACAAGATCATAAAATTAATTTGTTTGGTAAAAAGTAACGCTCTGGCCTCACATTCGGGAGGACATGAGCTCGAATCCCCATCCGGGCATCCAGATTTGGGTTTTTCATGGTTTCCCCAGACCACTACAGGTGAATGCTTCAAAAGGCCTTGACCAAATTCCTTCCCATTCCTTGCACCCAGTCCTTTCCCGCCTCTTATGACCTCGATGTCAACGTCGACGAGGCATAAAACCATAAACAAAAAAGTATAAAATTAAACACATCATAACAGCTACAGCACTACACTGCTGGTATAGTGTTACTCTGGGTTCACACAGACCAAACGAAAGACAATAAACTATCGGCGTTCAACTGGAAATGGTGAATGTCAAGCTATTGTCACATTTTCTCTTGGCGATTTTAAAGGAGCTGGTAAGAAACAAATGAAACAATATTTGCTGATGAATATTGTTGGTTTGTAATTGTTGAGATAAGAAAAATATAAAATTATTCGATGTTGAAAAAACATTGATGTTTTTAAGCGATGCATGAGATAAGAAAAATATAAAAGTATTCGATGTTGAAAAAACATTGATGTTTTTAAGCGATGCAAGGTTCCGATGTTTTACATCGATATACTCTCTAAGTGGACACCCCTAATCCATAGCTCTGTGATATTTATTGTTGCAATCACAGCCTGTGAGAAAATTTTGTGAATAAAATGTTTGCATGGGAATTGTATAACAAAACAGAAATATTTTCATAGCTGAAAAACTTATTTATTGTTAATAAAAACACACACAGTTTATTACTAAATCTGTGATATGTGGTGCTTTTATCTATCTGTAAAGTGCTCAGTTCTTGTCAATGGCCGTGAAGCAGTTCATTAATAACACTGTGATAAGTGTATGCTGTTTTGCTATGCATTTTCCTCGAGAGTTATCTAAAGCTTTAAATTATGCAATATTAATGATTCTTCGTGAAAAACCATAATTTATGTTGAGCTGTTCTCTGTAACAGTTGAAAACCAGACTCTTGATAAAGTTTGTGTTTTATTCTTAAAAATGCACATATGATGTTATTTCTTTTATTTCAGTGGCAGTTTGGTTAATTATGAAATAACATGCTCTTGTTAAATGTAGGCTATGGAATTCATCACATTGGCTGAGGGTGAAGCTGAGGAGAAAAACAACAAATTTTTAGGAGGCAAGCAAAAGCAAGAAGAATTCAAGATGTACAGGCTGATGTTGACAGATGAGCAGATAGATACTGTAATTCGGAACTATCCTAATCTTCCTACTGAGGTGTCTCAGTGGGGAACCAGCAGTCTTCATTGACAGTTCTGAAATATATACATGAAAAAAAAAATGTTGATTACAGAGACATTACTATTTATACCTAGATGTGAAGTTTTGAAAGTTATCACAATGTTACATATATGAAGGTTAATAAATAGCGATGACTTTTTATGTTTAAAATGCTTGTTACGGTTATAAAAACTGTAATCAAACTTTTAATGGTTTTGGTGTAATTGTAATCCCAGTTCTATCGGTTGATATTAAAATTTACTTGTTTCACGCATCCTTAATAAAAGAAATAATAGTGATTAAATACAATAGTTAAGGGTACCTCATATTTCATTTTTATCTTCCTTAAAAGTTTTTATGGCTATTTTGCATTTTTTATATCTGAAATCCTGTATTATGTCTACTTCCCTACCACAGATTTTTACATACAATGTAGTTTTCATCACTTAAGTTGTTGAAGTCACAATAAGAAGGGTAATTGTTAGAAATATTCTAAAGAAAGATACAAAACTGTGATTAATGAACTGTTGGAATATAATGAACAGCATTAAATAATTTACTAACTTAACTAAGATACCTGGTTGTATGGGTAGAGTTTGCCTGAAGGAAGAAGTGCTGCATTGTGAGGTTTTGTTTGACAGATGTGGATTGTGCTGTAGACAGAAAGGAGGAGTTTTGAAGGGACATTCATACTAGACAGTTTGTTTGTTTTTATGGAATAGGAGAGAAGAACACAAGGGGCAAAGCCTCCTAGTAACTATGGGTTCACAGATAATGGGGAGTGATCATAAAGGAAGTTTTGGAGGTTATAAGATGGTTCAGTAAATCAGTGGATTAAATTGAAGATATTTACAGATTTATTAGAAAAAGTCACTGGTTCCAGAATTAGACTTTTCAGGAAATAGTTCAGCACATGGAAGGAGGGGCATGTTAAACAGTTGCCTGAAGTGAGGTTTTCTTCAGAGCGTACTTCTAAACTAACTGTGAATTGGTACAGTTAAATCTCCATCTTCCTGGTCGCCAGTCCCTTGATACCCCAAGAGATAAAGGTATTTTCATAAATAACGTTCAATGTAAACTTTGGTTGAGATTTTAAAACTGTTGTATTATTTTTCTCAGTTCTTTCATACCCTTTCCTTTCCACTTTGTCTCACTAAACCCCAAAATATCCAACTTCCTTCTCTCCATCATGTCCACAATTTCCTCCACTTTCCCAGTTAATGTCCGTATATTCAAGGATCCAAATCTTAAACCGTTTCCATAGCCATGTCTTCTATTCATTGCTGTCCTTTCCGAGGCTTGTTTTTGTTTTGTAAGCAGTCTCTATCCACTACCGGCCTGCTAGGCCTGTCGTAGTTCAAGTACTTGGGAGTGTATTAGAAGAATGTGGAGGAAATGATGGCGAGATAAGTGAAAGAGGAAGACAAGCAGAGGCATTTCTAAGGAGCATTAGAAGCCTGATATGGAATAAAGAGATGTCACAGAGAAGCAAGAGAGTGATCTGTCATACACACTATGTGTCCATCTTGACTTGCTGCTGAAACGTGGAAAATTAAAAAGCGGGATATCAGTAGAGGACAAGCAAGCGAAATGAAGTTTTTAAGAGGTGAAATGGGAGTTACTAAAATGGACAGAATAAGGAATGAAGTGATTAGACACACCATAAAATAGGAACCCCTACAGGAAAGGGTAGAGAGGACCAGACGCAGGTAGTATGGACATGTAAAGAGAATGGAGGCTCACGGAATCCCAAGAAAAATCCATGAAATTAAGATGCATGGTAAACGATCCAGAAGAAGACCAAGAGATGGATGGCTCAAAGGAATGGAGAAGTGTGTACAGAAGAGAGTAAAGGACTGGAACAAAGTGGTGGTGGGAGGAAAGAAAGAAATGGAGAGGCTTGTGCATGAAGCAGACCTGGCCAGAGGCTGGAAACTGTTGTGGATGATGATGATGATGTATTATTCTTCAAAAGTTCGTTACAACTATCAGTACCAGTTTAGGATAAGACATTGGACTACTCTCTGAAAATATAGTTGAGTACAGATTAAGCCATTCAGACACACTGAAAGAAGCTTCCAATGATACCCCAAAATTTACGAAAAGTTTATATAGTTGTTGCAAGTTAAGCATCACTACAAACCTGTGTCAAGGTTAGACAACAATAAGACGTCACTAAACAGTCCCCTATATCACAAAACGCCTTTGCATACTAACTCACTGCAGTTTCATGTCATTAAAACTAGCATAAACTGTACTTACCGAGGCATTGCTCACCTCTTTTGTCACAACCTGAACTTCATCATAAGTGAAGGCTGAATTAGACCTAGCGGAGTAACCTGCCATGGACTAGCCTTCCTAAGAATCAGTGGGAGACAGCAATTTTTAACATGGCTGACCTCTATTTATCAATTCCTTCAGACCTCTGACGTCGCCTTGTAATTTCAAAATTCCATATCTGATTAATCAACTTATGCTTTGAGCTTTAATTAACCCATGTTGCTTTGTACAGCCAGTTCTAAATATTTTGACTTTCCTTGTTCTTCAAAGATGTTTCTACTGCACTAAAATTTAATTCTGTCACATCACTCCCTTCACGGGTACCTGATAATGCTTCTAATAACACAATTTGGAAAATTTTATCAAAATCTTAACCTTTTCATGAAACCAATAACATGATTTTAATCAGCTTGATTTGGTCTATCTCCTGAATATAATTTTATTTCTTCATCTCTTTCTGGGGAGTATGGGTTTGGGAGAGACTATATTATCCTTTTCCAACTAAATGTCAACCTCTCCTTCACATGGTGCACCCTGTTTGCACGGATGAGGCTCTGGCAACTGAATGATTCCCTGTATAAAGAGTCACCCAATGCTTGCCAACAGCCTCAGAAAGGAGGTGGGAAGAGCGGGGAGTGGACCAGGGCACCCTCTTGCCCTTGGGTTTGTAAATGGCTCCTAGAACGGATGACTAAAGAATGATCAATGGCATGGGGATGCAGAAGGCAACGGGAAACCACTGCATTAAAGACCAAAAGGGTATCCCGAGAACATGTAATCCTCTCAAATTACATATATCATGATGGCCTCTTCCTGGGTAAAATATTGTGGAGGTAAAATAGTCCCCCAATTTGATCTCCGGGTGGGGACTACTCAGGGATAGAAACATTCTACGAGTCGGAGCGTGGAATGTTAGAAGTCTGATTAGGGGAGATAGGTTAGAAAACTTAAAAAGGGAGATGGAACAACAATTTAAGTTGGATGTTGTTGGGATTAGTGAGATTAAATGGAAGGACGCACAGGATTTCTGGTCTGGGAAACACAGGATAATTAGCACACAAGCTGTCAATGGAGTCACTGGTGTAGGATTTGTAATGAATAAGAGAGTAGGGAAACGGCTGAGTTATTATGAACAGTTTAGTGATAGGATTATTTTGATGAGGTTAGAAACTAAGTCCGCTCCACCCACATCCGTACAAATTTATATGCCAACGTCACTGGAGGATGACGAAGAAATAGAGAAAAAATACACCAATATGTGAAGGGGGAGGAAAATCTAATAATCATGGGTGATTGGAATCCAATAGTGGGAGAAGGGAATACTGTAGGATCTTTTGGTCTAGGAGAAAGAAATGAGCAAGGAAGCAGGTTGTTTGAATTTTGTGAAAGGTATAAGTTAGTTGTGGCAAACACACTGTTTAAGAACCATGCAAGAAAGATATACACCTGGAAACTTCCAGGGGATACAGGAAGATATCGGCTAGATTATTTCATGATCGAACAGAGATTCAGGAATCAAGTTCTAGACTGTAAAGTGTACCCAGGAGCAGACATAGACTCTGATCATAATTTGATAGTAATGAAATGAGGCTGAAATACAAGCGAATAAGGAAGCAAAGTAAGCAGAACTGGAAGTGAATAAATTGAAACAATCTAGCATGAGAGAAAAATTTGCGGAAACGGTAGACTTAGGTCTAAGAAGTAATTCGGAAAGTAGCTCTACCGAGGATGAATGGATTGCATTAAAGACCGAAATAATGAGAACTGGTAAAGAAAAATTAGGCTTTAGGGAACAAACAGCCCGAAAACCTGGGATGTCAGAGGAAATTTTGAAACTGATGGAAGAAGGCACAAAAATGCTCAGGATGAAGCAGGAAGAGAGCCATACAGGCAATTTAGAAATCAAATAAACAGGAAATGCAGAAAAGAAAAATGTCTACTAAGAAAAGGAAATGGTCATAGGTAAGGTAGATGTTGCATTCAGGAAGATCAAACACAATTTTGGAGAAATGAAGATTAGAGGTGTAAACATTAAAGCTGCCGATGGGAAGAAACCTCTTTTAAGCTCAGATGATAGAGCTAACCGATGGAAGGAATACATTGAGAACCTGTGTGATGGGGACGATTTGAACAATTGCGTAATGGAAAGCGATGTCGACATTGATGACTTAGAAGATCCTGTTTTGAGGACAGAATTTAATAAAGCTCTAAATGACTAGAAAGCAAATATGGCAGTTGGAATTGATGAGATCCCTGTAGAACTTCTTAAATCCCTAGGAGAAGAAGGAATTGAAAGATTATTCAAACTGATATCAAAAAGTTATGAAACAGGAGAAATTTCAACTGATTTTAATAAAAATATCATCTTCACCCTCCCAAAGAAAGAACAGGCCAACAAATGTGAGAATTATCGCACCATTAGTCTAACATCACATGCTTCAAAAATTCTGACCAGAATAATATACAGAAGAATGGAAAGGGTTGTAGAAGAGATAGTAGGTGAAGATCAGTTTGGATTTAGGAAAAATCAGGTATGAGGGAAGCAATTCTGACTTTAAGATTAATACTTGAAGTGCAGATCAAGGGAAACAAAGATACTTTTTTGTCATTTGTTGATTTAGAAAAAACTTTTGATAATGTTAGGTGGGACAAGATGTTCAAAATTTTAAAGAAATCTGGTCTAAAATATCGAGATAGAAGAATATTTTATAAACTATATTAAATCTAGTAGCTATAATAAAAGTAGAGAACCATGAGAGAGAGACAAGGTTGTAGTCTATCCCCGTTAATATTCAACTTGTATGTAGAAGCAGCAGTAAAGGAAATAAAAGAAAAATTTTCATGTGGCATAATGGAGTGTGCATAAACCACGTAGGCTCCATTTTGGCCTCCTGTGTACTCCCCCCCCCCCCCCCTCTTGCCCCCACGTAGACCTATGTGGCTTTTGCCTGTAACCTCCTGTGACATAGTAGTAGATTAAAAATTAAAATGATTTATATATATAAAGAAAAGAAAAAAAGAAAAGAATACAAAGATTAATAAGTATTGTTGGCCCAGAGAGGCTTTAAAAGGATATGATCTCTGGAAAAAAAGAAGTGAGGTGAGAATTGTTGAGTAGAGAAGACAACGAAGAAAAAGATTGATTTGGCAGCAGCTAGTATTTGATTTGAGAGAGATCTTGAGTAGAAAGGCGAACCTGCAAAACTTCGGAATATAGGGACAGGCGCGATCATTATTGGTGTTCAGAGAGTTGTTAATGAATAAACTGTAAACGTACATAACTAAAAACTACAGTCTACAAAATATATATATATTTAATTTAATTACAAAGATCGCCGTCATCATCATTTATATGCGACACTCCCTCCCCTCTCACACAGCATGTAGCTTTTTTCTCTTTTGATTCCTGAAGACATACTGGTTTCTCTTATCCGACGATTTAAATTACATACGGAGATATTTAACTGAGTGAAATAAATATTCACATGCTGTTGTGAGTTCTGTTCTTCATTTTAACTGTGAAAAATGTTATGAAAGGATAGCTACGTGGCCTGGCTCAGAACCTCCTCCTCCCCTTTCCCCACATAGCCCAGCGTAGTCGTCCAACCAACCCCTCTGGACTGAGCCACATAGTTTGTACATGCTCCTTAAGTGTTCAGGGAGAAAAAATCAGTATGCTACCATTTGCTGATGACATTGTCTTGTTAGCAGAAAGGGCTGAGGATATTGAGAAATTACTGAAGGAAGATTTTGGCCTGAATATAAATCAAAGCAAGACTAAAGTGATGAAATGTAGCAGAAATGATACAAATACTAGCAAATTAAATATAAAAATAGGATCGAATGCAATTGTAGAAGTAAGTGAATTCTGTTATTTGGGAAGCAAATTCAACCAATGGCCGAAGCAGGAACATGGACTTGAGATTACCAGAAAGAAAGAAATTGAAGCATTTGAAATCTAGTGCTACAGAGGAATGCTGAAAATTAAGTGGATGGACAAAGTACAAAATGAAGGAGTTTTGGAAATGATGGGTGAGGAATGAAGTTAGTGGAAGAAGCTTACAGAAAGAAAAGGCAGGCTGGTAGATCATATTTTGAGACATGCTGGATTGATTAATTTGTTAGTGGAGGGAACACATCTCAGATGCCATTGAACGGACCAGGTGTAGGCAGCTGCTGATTATAGCTCATGTCGACAGCAATGTTTCTTGCCGCCTTGGGTCGGAGGGTATCCTCTCTTCCTTCCGGCGGCTTGCTCAAAGGGTGAACTCTGTGGTTGATGACCGCAAGATTTCGGCTGAGTTAACTATCTGCAGCATTGTCGATAGAATCGACTGTGGACCTTTGGTTCAGAGTCGAGACGAGGGTCTAAACCAGAGACTGTGACGTTTCTGCGATAATCAGGGCTGCGGATTCCTAGATCTTCGGCCTGGGGTCGAGTTGTGTAGGGTTCGCTTGAATAGGTCAGGTGTGCACTACACACGTGAATCGGCTACATGGGATGGCAGGAGCCGTGTGGAGTGCATTGGGGTTTTTTTTCAGGCTGAAGGAGGAAGACCCGAAACTGGGATTACAGTTACGGGCAGCCCAATTCAATTCGACAACGTATGTTAGGAGTAGCGTAAATCAATCTCGACCATTAAAAGTACTCGTTAACTGTAGAAGTGTTTGTAACAAGCAGCCAGAGCTTGAAAGCGTTATTAGTAGTTAGGTATTGAAAGATGGTTAAAACCTAAGATAAGTTCAGCAGAAATTTTTAACAGTAGCATGAAGGATAGGTTGCATTCTAATGGAGGAGGTGTATTTATAGCTGTTAGTAAACACCTGTCGGTAACGAAATAGATTTCGATACAACCTGTGAAATCATATGAATTATACTCAACGTAGCTAGGACAAAACTTGTAATAGGGTCTTTCTATCGTCCACCAGATGCAGATGTAACTATTGCTGAGGCCTTAAGGAATAATGGAAGTAATACAGCTCATCATTTATGGATCATGCAGTAATACTAGGAGATGACTTCAACTTTATGCATATCGACTGGACTAATTACGTCCACGTTACTGGTGGCAGGGATAAAACATCATGTGAAAATATTCTTGACCTTTTCTCAGATCTTCACCTTGAGCAGCTCGTCACTGAACCAACTCGGTGCCACCAGGGCCGGCGTTAGGGGGGGTTAAGCGGGGCAAAATTACCCGGGGCCCGGACCACCAAAGGAGGGCCCGCCGGCCCGGATGCCTAAATAAATAAAAATCAGACACAAATTTTAAAATCTGCACCAATAATTTTGAACATTTTTGTATTAAAATTTTCTGAATTTATCAACAACAAAAAAAAAAGTGTAAGGGGGCATCCATAAATTAAGTGAGGTGAAATAGGGAGGGTTCGGCGAAATATCACCAAGGGGGGGGGGGGTGTCTACTGAAATCACACGTGAGGTTTTGGAGGAGGGTCCGGAAATCCGGAAAAACACCTCACCTAATTTATGGATGCCCCCTAAAGTAAAAATATTTGGGGGGAGGGGGCCTAAGATCGCTTACCCGGGGCCCGAGAATCCTAGCGCCGGCCCTGGGTGCCACAGCGATAACGTAATTTTTTTATTTTTTTTAGATATTCTCGTTACAAATAGGCCTGAATTATTCACGGACATTTCTACCACCACTGGAATAAGTGATCATAAAGCTGTAATTGCTAAAGTAAAATTAACAGCCGCGCGCAAAATGAAAAAAGAAAGGATCATTTTTAGGTTCGAAAAGGCCCCAAAAGGAGGGGGGAGAGGCGTTTAGGATGTTTTTGAAGGATAATTACATTACCTTTACAGAAGCAAGAGGTTCGGTTGATGAGATGTGGCTTCGATTCATGCGTATAGTCAGGGAAGGTATTGACTTTCATATACCGAAAAGGACAATCAAGTGTGGGAACGGTCCCCCGTGTATACACGTGAAGTTAAACGGTTACTTAAAAAGCGAAGGAAGATACATGCACCCTCAAGGACGACGATGTGTAGGAGTGATTTAGGAAAGTTAGGTAAGACAATAGGACTTGTTAAGGATGCGATGCGCGGGACCTTAAATGACTTTTGTTGCAATTAACTTTCCAAGAGCCTCAAAGAAAACCCAAAGAAATTTTGGTCTTATGTAAAAAAAGTTAGTGTTAGTGACAACAATATGCCAGTTCTACTATAAGACGGTCGGGAAGTTGATGATAGCCGCAACAAGGCTACCTACCGTATTTAACTCCGAATTTAAAAATACTTTTACTGACGAAAACATTCCTGCTTTTCCACGGGGTGTAAAATTTGAGATGGGTCCAGTACAAATTAATAGTGTAGGTATTATAAAGCAATTAAAGCTCCTGAAGTGAGAGAAAGCGCCGGGTCCCGACGGTATACCAGTAAGAGTATTTTCGGAATACGCGGAAGAAATTCTATCATATTAATTTCCTAAATCTTTAGAAGAAAGAAAAGTATCTCTTGACTGGAAAATAGCGCAGGTGATTCCAGGTATGAAGAAAGGAGATCGGAGAGATCCTAGGAATTATCGACCCATATCTCTAGCATCTGTTTGCAGCAGAATTCCGGAATACGGGCTGAGAAATAGAGTCGAAAATTATAGGCCAATCAGTTTGACATCAGTGGCAGGTAAATTAATGGAAGATTGGTATGCTACCACATCAGAAATATATGTGAGGAACGTAAGTGGTTTTCAAGTAGGCAACATTGCTTTAGACAACGATATTCGTTCGAATCTCAGTTGGTGGGATATTTGCAAGATATTTCAGACGAAATTGACAAGGGAGGCCAAATTGATAGTGTAGCATTAGATCTGTCAAAGGCTTTTGACAGAGTGAGCCTTGAAATGGTAGTAAATAAGGTAAAAACTACTGGAGTGGATGAAAAAGTAATTTTCTGGGTAGAAGAATTTTTAAAAGGTAGAAAACAGAGAGTTAGGGTAGGAAATGCAGAATCAAGAGAAGTGGAAGTGAAACTGGGAGTGCCACAGGGTAGTGTATTGGGATGATTGAAATTCATTGTTCTAATGAATAATTGTGACTATAAGCGGTTGCAGGGTGATCTGGACAGGATATCTAGTTGGGTTGGTGAACATGGAGATAAATGCGGAGAGGAGTCGGCTTGTTGGATACACAAATGAAAAACAAACGGTTGATTATGATTAAAATTTGGGGAAAGAATTGCTTGTTGAAGACTTTAAATGTAAATATCTTGTCATTACATTTGATAACGGTCTTGACTAGGCAGGACACATTGGACGGCTGGTGGGAAAGAGTTTCAAGGTTCTGCACTTGTTGGAGATAGTGTTGAGGAGATGTACTGGAGGGATAGAAGAATTGGGTTAAAGGGCTTTGGTCTGACCATTGTTTGAATGTGGTGGTGTAGTGTGGGACCCACATTTGAGTGTAAAGTGCTGGAGTTGGAAAGGGGACAAAGTGGAGCTGCTGGATTTTTTTCTGGAAATGTCGTGGAATGCAGCCGGTAACAGATGTGATAGGGGAGCTGGAGTGGGATTTATTGCAGGATAGGAGGAGTGTACAAGGCGTATGCTGGCATTGAGGTAAGGAAGTGTATTGGTTTAGGTATGAAAAAGTAGTGCATGGAGGGGAAAGGATGACCATGGCCAAGGGCTGGCACTCGATTTCAGACGCGGGGGTGTGGGAGGATTCTCTTTTTTAGGTAAGGGTGTCAGGTATTGGAGTGGGTTACCAGGGAAATTGATGAGTGGTTTACCAAAAGAGCTGAAAGAATTTGAACCGGAGCGTGTACTGCATTGTAATTAATTAAATTGAATGTCGTAGACCTCATTACTCTCATCTTCGAGTGGCGCACAGGTACACATGGATCTTCTTGAAGTCGCCTCTGTCATATTATCCACCGTATTCACTGCCAAACCTTTAACGATAATCATTACTTGTCCTGGGGCGTTGTTTACGATGACGCTACAAGCTTATCTGTAAGAATCATCACCGCGTGAGACCGCCAGGCAAGGACCGTTTGTTGTTTCCCCTTTATATCAGCTCCAATAATTACATCTAACGATAATACATTAATAATTAACATTTTAAAACCTGTGCTAAAAAGTTAAATGTTAGTATTGAAACACTCACTAACTTTTACAAAAAGATGGACAATCTGCGAACGTGAGATACTACGTTTTGAAATTTTCTTGAATTATTTTGAAAACAATTTTTCTGTGAAATGCTTTCGTGTTTTTAAATAAGAATATAATGAATTGCTTATTGTCTACTGCTGTGTTTAAATCAAATTAGAATAAA
The DNA here is from genome assembly GCA_031002005.1 of Vandiemenella viatica. Taxonomy (NCBI): domain Eukaryota; kingdom Metazoa; phylum Arthropoda; class Insecta; order Orthoptera; family Morabidae; genus Vandiemenella; species Vandiemenella viatica. The sequence continues at coordinate 89,063,101 of JARYHS010008075.1, forward strand.
AGTTTGACCGATTAAAAAACTGTGAAATAGTGTTGCTGGCAAAATCAAAGGAGCAATATTGAACCACAGCAACAGGTCGGGTTCTACAAAAGTTCAGATAGAGCTCTTCCCGATCAACATGTAACATGTTTCTACGAAAAGTCGTAAATAGAGTGTACTTTGTCAATACTTATTCATGTATAGAAATAACGCAAATTTAAAATAAATCAAATTTATTAACGATATCATGTAAGTAGATTTACATGCCCCATGTCGAAACACGTCTCAGCTTATATGAATAAAATAACAGTTGTTAAGAGACGGCGTTTCCATTTATAAAACAAAACCGTAATGCACTTCCAAAATAAAGTTGTATATTGCAATCCATGAATAGTCTGAATATGAACATCAAATATTATAATAAGCAGTATTGAAAAATACATAATAAAGTTGTTAAACGATTTAAATATTGTACTACAAACAGAAGATTAATAATTCTTGAATTACAGTTAAAATAATTTGGGATATAGTGAAAAAGTATACAGGAAAAATAATAATAAAGACATACCTACCATCAATCCTATGTTCGATGTAATCCTGTTTTTCCTATAATTATGCTATATTTTTTATCAATTGATAATAAATTGTTTACCAATATCGCAGTGACTAAAAATGCGGATTTTATTGAGAAAGGTTTTCAAGGAAACTTTGAAACTATGTCTGCAAGATGAGCAATTCCAGTAACTACTACTATATATAGCCACCTATGTTTCCAGAACTTTATCAGAAAATCCACCCACAAAGGATTTATAACACCACTAATAATTTTCCTTCTCTAAAGACCTCGCTGTTAGAGAGACGTTAAGCAGATAAAAAAAAAAGAAACTCTAATAATTTTCCTGACGATTTTTCAAAACACTATCGGGCGGTACACCCGTGAAGACTTCATTTCAATCAAACGCCGTAAAGTCTCCGTTCTTACCTCCTGTTAGTTGTTAATTCTCACCGGGCTTGGTGGGCATGTGGTAACGCTCTGGTTTCGTATTCGATAGAACGCGGATCCAACTCCCCGTCCGGCCATCCAGTTTTTCTTGGGTTTTCCCTGATTTTTACCCAGATCACTCAATGCGAATGCCGGGATTGTTACTTCAAAAGGCCATCGCCGAATGATTTCCCGTTCCTTGCCTTCAGTCCTTTACTGCCCTTATGACCTCGACATTAAGAGGAGTAAGCCCATAAGAAGAAAAAAGATGTTTACTCACCTATTAAGTTGTAAAATATTATATACCGGTTACATAAAAAGTATGGGGAAAGTTGCTTGTAAATGTTCACATTAATAGCCGTTGATTATGCTCCTCATCTAGTTGCCTTCGTTTCTTTCTGTAGTGGCACCTCGCACTTTAAACATTCGTAAATAAAGTTACGCATCTAACTGTTTTCACTTTTTTTAAAAATAAATTAACATTGTGTTCCGGAAGCTATAATGAAATCATAACTCCGATTTTACGTAATTAATTAAGGAATTAATTATGAATTTAATAAAATATAAAATTAATTATTAATTTGTGCAATGGTATTTTTTTCAAATGAAATATCTTTCAGACTGTATGTTCCATTTAATAATCACTTGGCAATGAAACAACAAATACAATTATATTTGAGCTTTTGCTTCGCAATTATCATGAGACAACGGACTTTTTTATATTCCGACGTGGATTGTTTATTTCAGTCCCAAAATACTAGGGCAAAATAACCAAACTCTGATCCAGGCCCCTAAGTCGGACCCCAATTTATTTCGCTCGGATTGTGCTGTACTCTGGCTGCATATAATTGAACATACAAATATTGAAAGAGTTGATGTGTTTTGAAGTTTGTAAGGTTGGACAGAGAAATGTATCCCGTATGTTGCGTGTTTTAGAATGAAAGTTTTTGCAGATTTGAATTAAATAGCTTTTTTTTTTATAATGATTCAAAGGAAGAAAGTAACAATCTGTTCACTGTAATGTCTTTGTTAAATATTATTCTATATCACTGCGTCATTTTTTCCTTTGATATCTTCTAAATGCCTGAAACTGCAGAGTCAAAGACTTCCTTTATAGGACTCCTCTGCCTTCCCTAAGTAGGATCCCATTACCAATTCATATTAATATTTCGGCAGTTTATAGAGTGATATGAAATGTTGTTTCAGATAGGCCGAAACAAACAAACCCTTTGGTGAGGAAAAGTGTTGATTTTTGCCGTAAGTGGATGAACTTCTTAGCGTAGTAACTTCCCACTTTTCTTAGATTCTAAACTATCAAATGTATAAAAAGCTATTGTTTATATCACATGGTCAAATGTTCAAATCAAACGCTTTTACATTCTTTTTAATTTTAATAGACTTTTCCGGCAATTTTGTGTATATTCTTAAAAGGGGTCCGATTTGGCTATCTTTTTCTCAGAGACAGTTTTTACAACTTTTACTAAAAACAAATTGGAAGATTATTTTAAGATATTTACTAAAATCTGTCATGTATTCTATTTAAAAATATACAAAAGAACGTATTCCCTTAAAATTGTGTAATAGCCGTTTTAGCCACTACATGCTTGTCAGGAATGGCTAGTGGTGTTAGGCTGAGATACTAATCCGACGTGGACTTACTGGTTAGATGACTCATTGGATTACTGCTCCTCTGGCGTCCCTCCAGGTCTTGATCCTTGACCAGTCCAGCTAGTGATGGATACTATATAGCTTGTGCGATGAACAGTGTAGAAGGGAGCTATAAGTGAATGAGGAAGTCTTCACAACTCTTCTGTTTATTAATTGCTAGTAGTAGTGATAACAGCTCTAACGACTCACCTCCAACTCCATAGCACCAAATAGGCCAATCAGATAATCTACACTTACAAACATCTTGAGGTGTTGTGGGCAGTAAGGCGAGCTGTGCACGCAGCGGCCTGCGGTTCCCGGTTCGGCGCTCAGACGGACATAGTGGCGACAACGATCCCTCTTGCTACTGACTGCCCTGCCTAACCTTTGTTCGGCTTATTTATCCCCGTCAGTGTCGCATACCGACAGCATGATCGCTTACCTAGCCTGACCAGCCAGGCAACGAAACAGTGTTCGATCCATGTTCTCGAACATTTGGCACGTGAGAGCTGGTCACGTTTTATCGTCGTCAGTTGGTCAGCCACTGACCTAATGGTTCCATCGATTTCTCGAAGTTTCTTACGCGCGACTGTTTGTGTGAACGACCAGCCAATTTGCTGATTCACTGAGCGAGCGTCCCACTTGTCACGCTCCGGGCAACGCCCGTCGCTGGCCATGCCTACCGCCTGCCTCAACTCAATACAAAAATTTTATCTATACTATAACTAACCTATTGCAATTAAGTTAATTAAAGAAATGAAGCACGGGCATTTCCCGAGCGTAATCCGCAAGCACCATGAAATTATCATAACCGAGCTTTCAATTAAGTTTTCAGATGCGCGAGGGGTGAAATTTAAATAGTAATGAATTTTTCAATCATGTTTTACAGTAAACTTACAAAAAATATTATTTACTGATATATTAATTAATTTTGATATCGTTATTCTTACTTTAATACGGATTTGACATTGAATAAATCTATATGAGAGATTTTATTTAGGCACTTGTTATTACTAACATATACTTTACTATGAATTAACCAACCTTTTTACTGTTGTAACTAATGGCTAAGGATTTTTATTTTAAATATAAACTTTACTCTAGTTGGGGTGCTGCGCTGAGGCCCCTGCAAGACCGAGGCCCCGGGCGATTGCCTTGCTCGCTACACTCTACGGCCGCCTCTGGCTAAAAACATGAGAAAGCGGGTGTACACCCAGGATTCCTCCCGACAGATGTATGTTTAAGCTCCTAAAGGGGCCCACAGACGATCAACTTGGTTGACAACCTTGTTGTCAACTTGGTTATCAGCGTTTGGCACAGACGAAATAAAATGTTGGCGACCAAGTTGTAAACATCACATTCGAGTATGTGTCTTCATCGGGTTTTATTTGTTGAGTGTTTTCTATTGCTGAATTTTATTATTTTGAATTACTGTTTTAAGTATTTTGGTTATAGTACAGCATTTCATATTGAAAAAATGAGTGAGGGAGCATTCCAGTTTTTAGTTTTAAGAGAGTTGCGTGACGATAATGTGTCACCTGCTTGTCACAAAGGCACGATATTTAAATCCGCGTCCGGAATTCTACTTCCAATTTAATGAGCGAACAACATGTCACTGCAACTGACGATGTCCAAAACTTTTTAAGAACGGGAAGTAAAATTTTCAATGAACTGGATAAAGTGCGACCATTAATTGAAAATGATACCAACATGAGGATTGTATTAATGTGAATAAACGATTGTTCACTTCTTCTTTTTTTGTATTATGCCTCGCCGACGTCAAGATCATGAGGCAGGAAAGAACTGAAGGCAAGGAACGGGAAGGAATTCGGCAATGGCGTTTTGAGGGAACCATTAATGCATTCACTTGGAGTGATTTGCTGAAACCATGGAAAACCCTAATTTGGATGGGTGCATGGGGATTCAAACCCACGTCTTCTCGAATGAGAGGACAGAAGGTCACCGCTCACCCAGCACACTCGGTCAGCTGTTCGAAACCATGATGTTTTTAGGTAGTGGGCAGAGTGTCGAGGTTTCAACATTTCTCACCTCTATATCGCCACACTCTATCATTGAGACTTGTGGTGTAATGTAGGAATTTCAGTGATCTGAAGTACCATTAGCTTAGCACGTACTCCTCTTCGGCTCCGGCTCTATTTCCTTAGCTCAGTTTCACGTTTTTCAATTCCCTCCGGTAACAAGTTCTAAAATTTCTGACTGTATTCTTACAACTGTCAATATACGTATTTAGCTCAATTTGTTGGCAATGAACTAAATAGTTTAGGTCACTCATTCTTCTTTTTGTTGCGATCCTGAAAAATTTCCTATTTCAATTCCACAGCTTTGGCAGTTATTTTAAAGTATTGGAAAATTCACCCAAATTTGAATGTTCGGTACACTTTCTATATTCAATTTATACTAATTGACCTCAGAAAATGATGTAATTATCAACTGATGTTGAGAACATTGTCGTCAACTTCCCCACAAACGCTACAACAATGTCTCCAACATTAGGCTCCGCCCACCAAACATCAAAACTGTTTGATCTTACTTCAACCAAAACCTCAACCTGAATCTCAACCAACAACCTGCCTACAGACGTTTTACTTAGTTTTCAACACGGCAGGTTGGGCCCCTTAAGGAAATAAATGGAAAGTAAACTTTGATTTTCACTGTGATGTCCATGGAGGAAGGAAATATATGTCCATGGTGATCATGGAGGAAGGATGGTGATGTCTGGTATTTGTGTCTTATCTCTGGATAATTTTCTCCATATGATTGTCTCTGATTGTAACTTTGGCGGAATTTGAATTGGTAGGTGAAGTTGGATGTTCAAGGTGTGTTATCAACTGTGTCGTTGTTTAAAATTTGGCCACTGTGATGTTTGTTACGGAAATACATAAGTTTTTACGTCAGTTAGGTTGTGCTTAAGCTTTTTTCTTTTTAATAAAATAGGTATGACCATGAGTAATAAAGAATGCCGGATTAACTAGAAATTTTGCTTAAACTACTTTCCACTGTCTGGATTAATACTGCGGTAGTCAGTCACAAGACCATTATTTTAAAGCATTGATTAGGTTGTCATATACACTGGACCAGAATGGCAGGTAATATTAATTATGTTGTAATACACCTTGGACCATTGTAGCTGGTTTACAACTTAATTACCATTTGAATCATGGTCGTCGGCAGATACTCGTTTCAGACTTTCTCACTTGCATTGTTATTTATGTAAACGTTGGTGGCTATCAGGCTGATTGTAGGTTTGGATATGTGTTTAAATTGACTACATATTATTAGTCCGCGTGGAGGAATGTAGTACATTTATTTCCATAGATCCCAATATAAGAAAGTGTCTGTGTGATGTGGAAAGTTGTCCATTTACAGGTAAACAATTGCGGAACAAAATAGGGTTTAATTCTAGATGGGGATACCGCTACAATCTCTAACCACCATGTATAGTAAACACACAGGTCACGTGGTATATATGATGTATTTGTGATGTATGGTCCAGGTTGCATTACAACACAAACTCAAATGATCATTGACAAAATCATACCGTATTTTATAAATATGCGTTTCGGTCATAATGCAGCCTGGAGTAAAGTGAAACGTAACCATAACTCACGATATTGCAGATACCCAATTTTCAAATCATATCTATCGCTGTTACAGTGTTGGCACGCGCAGACTGAATGAGCCAGAATTACGCCATATATACCACATGATCTGTGTGTTTACTATGCGAGATGGTAAGAGATTGTAGCGGTATCCCCATCTAGAATTAAACCCAAAATAGATACATACACCAGAAGATGTGCAGTCACAGGGTACATGGTATATTAATTACGGCGTTTATATTTACACAAACTACTGGCAATTATTTTGTAGATACCTTAGAAATAAATTTTTCAATGGAGTAGGAGTTGTAAATTAAAAATTCTTTTAATTTTTTTTCCTGAAATTAATCTTAGGGCCTATCTGCTAGAATTTAAGATGTGTTGGGAGCTTATTGAAGATATGAATATGGGATCCCTTTTTGAACAAATGACGACAACTTCTAATCCTTGTGAAGATAATTTTTACTTCTAGTGTCATTATTGTGTATTTTAGTAATTGTTTCAAACCGTGTATGATTTATGATTATGAAGGACTTTAACAGCTCTCTACATGAAGTTCTGCTGCTAACACCAAACATAACTTTTATTTCTTGCTTTTGGGCTCTGAACACTTTGTCTCTACAAGTAGAATTACTGCAGAATATTATTCCACATGACATCAAGGAGTGAAAATAAGCGAAATAAACTAGTTTCCTCATACGGAGATCACCTATAGCTGAAATTGTACGAATTGCCAATGTTGCTGTACTGAATTGCTTCAGTAAGTCGGAGACTTGTTCCTTCCATTTTAAATTATGATCAATATGCAAACCTAAAAATTTCTCACACAACACCTCTTGAATATACTGGCCTGCAATTTATGCTAATCTGTATAATGTACTGAATTACATATATTAAGTTTTATCAAAGTTTAAAGACAAACAATTAGGTGTAAACCATTTATTCTAGAGTATTTTTAGTGCCTATGTTAGTGTCATTTGCAAATTGGGTAAATTTTGAATTTCTAGGGCAGATCTTTTATATAAATTACAAAACAACAGTGGCCCCAGTATAGATAGAACCCTGACGTATTTCACATCTTATAAATTCCCACTCCGAAAACAGTGTATCATATAATGCAGCCTTAAAAGTATCTTGTGACACTTTCTGCTTTCTATACAGAAGGTAAGAACTAAGCAATTTATTAACAATGCTGTCTATACCATAATACTTTAATTTCTGTATCAGACTTTTATGATAACACAGTCAAATGCCTTAGGAAAGTCACAGAAAATTCCCACAGGAATTAATTTATCATTTATTCCTTCTAAAATAATGTCAGTAAATGCTAATATAGCTTATTCTGTTGAATGGCCCTTTTGAAAACAAAGTGTGATTTAGTTAGGATATATATTTTTTTAAGGTATTGCTTTCTCAAAAACTGTTAGTAATGAAATAAGACAGTAATTCGATACAACTGTTTTTTTCACCCTTGATCTTGATTCAGTTGATGGTTATGGTACCTAGCGTCACTATCTTGGTGTACAGTTAGCGCTATAAAAGTGGACGTCCCTTAATGCACAACATAGCCCTTAATTATATTGAGCAAGGTTTAATTAAACTGCGGTAAATCCCATCAAAACCACTCAACTATTTGCTTTTAAGAGAGAGAACTTTTATTATTTCTTTTGGTGTAACTAAATTTACAGACATGGTGTCAAGTTTTTTCTTGGAAGCATGTATTGACAAAATCCATACTTTGTGTCACTGAGCTATTCACAGTCAATTTATCGACAAAAAAAAATAAAAATGTTTATTGAATATATCAGCAATTGGAAAATTACATTCTACTGAATTTTCTTTGATACGAATTTCAGAACGGGCTTGATTATTTTCCCATATTGCATTTTTTACAATGTCCCATATTGTCTTAATTTTATTTCAATCACAAATTTTAAGGGTTTAATCCTAGACTGCGATTCCGCCACTGACTGGCGTTGATGTGACGTCATATTGACGTTGTTTTGAGGTATTCGCTGTCGATGTACCATCATAAAGATAATTTATTATTGTGACCGGCCGCAGAAATCCGATAACACATCAAACACTGAACGTCTGGTTGTGTTATCGGACATCTGCGGCCGCTTACCAGCGGCCGCCTGCATCTGATTCACCTTCGGGATATCAGTTTAGGTTGATATTGTACAGTTTTAAATTATTGTGACCTCGCTACGCTCGGTCACAATAGCACTAAAAGGAATAAACCTAATTATGTTGGTAGTCGACAGCGAATACGTCAAAACGACGTCACGTCAACGCCGGTCAGTGGCGGAATCGCAGTCTAGGATCAAACCATTTTAAGTGTGTAGTACATACATTTACATACTTTAACAGCAGTATTTTGCAGTACAGCTTGTAATGTATCTTAACATTGGCATAGTTCATAGAGACTATATGTTCCTTCCTTTTTCAAATGCATGATGTTCTAATGCCCACAGTTATCCGAGTTTTGAGAAGCATGATGCCTGTTCATGGGGAAGCAACTTTCAAATGTAATTTAAAACAATTCTACTAAAAATTTTGTACTTTTCATACATACCTTGTACGCTGTAAACATGTTCCTGGCTTATGGTATTAAGGCACTTTCAAAAACTAAGTGATTCATCATTTATTCTTCGCTGAAGTTTAAAAGCATTACTCTTAGAGCTACTTTTTATTGTAGTATTAATTGTTAATAACTGGTATTATTTGAAAATTCATTGATAGATGGGGCTCATTCCATGCCAAATCACCTAAAATAAAATATTCAATGTGCTCTTAGGTCTCAGATTTTGTTCATATTTTTTATGTGCATAGATACCTAAGAGATATGACCATAGGAATTTTTTCAATTTTTTGTCTCAAAAATTGGCTTCAGGAAAAATATTTGAAATTTTCACATTTCATGCGATTCTTCCTACGATTGTGTTGGCATCAAATTGCATAAAATGTTGTAACACTCTTATTTTTGGAACAACATACATCATTTTGGTATCAAATTAAAGCTAATTATTGATACTTTCTATGTAATAATATTCACAAAAAAATTGTTGTAAAATTTTTGGGAGCCCTCAAAATGAAAATTTTGGTTTTTAAAAGTGTTACAATAAATTTGCAATAACAGGCAAGTACCAGCAAACACATACTTTAAATTTTAACAAAAGCTCAATCTCAACATGTGTTTTCAGCTGTAAAAAAATTAAAAGAGTGTTTTTGTGGTTGTTAAATAATGCAAGTTTATTGTTCTCTGCTGTTTAACGGTGATTATTATTTTTTGGATGATACTAGACCTTTAAAAAATGGTTGAATTTTAGAAACAATTTGATATTTAGAGAACATATGAATAGACAAATTAACCTATGCCAAGCTATTAATTGTCTGAGACTTAAGTGCACATGGCACTAGGTGATTTGGCGTGGAATGAGCAATGGCTCAATTGTATAACTGAATTTTTAGATATCTAGGAAAATATTCTGTATAGCTGAGTGGCTATTATTCATTATTCTAGTGGGAAAATTGACTACCTGAGTTAATTTGAATTAAATGACTAATGATTCCAACATGACTTTAGAGGGAAGTTACGTTCCGGCCTCCCATTCGGGAGGACACCAGTTCGAATCCCCATTTGGGCATCCAGATTTGGGTTTTCCATGGTTTCTCCAGGTGAATGCTGGGATGCTTCCTTCAAAAGGCAATGGCCGAATTCCTGCCCATTTCTCATCGCCAGTCCCATCCTGCCTCTAATTACGTTGACGAGGCATAAAGCCATAAGTAAAAAAGTAGAGGGAAGTTATTTTAAAAATCTTAAAAGAGCTCAATTTGCCTTAGAAAAATTGCAGAGTTTTCAGAGGGTGTTCCATATACAGTTACAATTATTAAATTTAGCACAGACTTCAAACTGTCGATCAAGACAATATTTGCTAATATTTATACCATTAAAGCTATAACCATTTCTGATATAAGTGACAAAAAATCATTTCTCCAAGTTTGTTATTCAGTAATGAGAAACTAAGCCAGTTTTATTTGACATAGCTATTCCTGTAATTATATGGTGTTCAGATAAGAATAAACATCAATTCTATTGATAGCATTTGATTCATATATGTGAACTAGCAATTCATCCACTTTATTTGATAACTTTCTGATGTAATAAATTAATCTGTACACAGTTTTTAATTTTTGTATCAGGAAAAACTCACTATTTTTTAAACTAAATTCTGTTAAAACTCTGCCCAATATTTGACCCTAATGAAAAAAGGAGTTGCCCTAACATCATTACCTGCTTTTTAGGACAAATGGTAGCCCACAATAAACGTTTGACTGTTAAATCTGAAAGAACTCCCTTCCCTCTACTATTAAGGTGAAGGTCATGCCTAGTATAACGATGCCTATCAATAGCATTTACAGGTACCAAGCTGATGTCAGACATAAGAATCTGTTCTAGCTCCAGATTCACTCGCCTCACATCAGAGTTCATATGTGGTCAATCATAGTGTCTCAGGACTGACCCAAGTGTGGTACATTGCTTTGCTATATTCTCCAGGTCATCTCTAATATTAAAACTATCATCTCTGTCCAGGCTATTTCCAGCTCCTCACTATCACTACATGATCGTGATCTGTGAAATCCTTACATAAAGAACTTGTATCTACTAGTACTAGGTTTGATGAAACTCGTGACCCGGAAATCTGATCCTAATTTTTCATGCACCAGTGGGCCCACACCTACGCCAATGTCACTTTTAACAGAACATTAAGGTTATTTTTAATGAAGAACATTTGGGTTATTTCAGACATGGATAGTGTCTTCAGGAGAGGGAGAAAAATCTGTAAACCTGAAAACTGTCATCTTTTGTCTCACAGCACCATCCAACAAGACTAAAATTTGTTGTTGTTTTCCTTTATTTTATGTAGGGTAGCATCAACAGTTAGTTAAGCAATGTGAATGTGAGATACAACTATATATTTGAGGATAAATACTGTATAGAAGAAGGTTTCAAATGTAGTTCATTGCATTTGTAAGAAATATTGACAGGTTTGTAATGCTGACTTTGTATGAATCTTCCTGGAAATTTCAAAATATTTTGTCATAAACGTAATACACATAGTAAAAGAAAAATGATTGTGGTAACCTAAGTCTTGGTTTTGCTTTTGAATGTTACCAAATAGTTTCACCTACGAATTCTTAAATCTTTCAGTAGAACCATTGTTGAAAACATTTTCTTAGAGGGAGAACTATAGAACGGCCCTACTGCCATCCATTTTTCCCCACACCTTGATGACATTGCTGTGGTGTAAAGCTATAACAAAAAAAGGTTTTGATTCTATATCATGATACCGCTACAACATTGTAAACATTTTTTATCCATACCACTGTTAGTACAGGGTTCATATAGGCTCAACTGGTGTAAAATGGGGCTACATTTCATTGCTGTAAAAAATTACAATTAAAAAAAGAAGGAAATATATTTCACAGTTAGCCTTAATGATTTAGTGCAAAACGAAACATTGACAGAGCAGCAAAAATAAAAGTCAGGACTAACCGTATTTTCAGCCAAAAAACTTTTCCACTTTACTTGAAAACTTTTGTTCTGTGATCTTTTTTATTAAACTAAGTAGCTTTAGGATGGTTGATTCTTATTAAGAAAGGTTTTTGATGTCTCTCTGCATCAGAAGATTTAACATAGATATTCTGTGCCATGATATATATGCCCTCAAATCTATGGAGCTTTTATGATACAAACAAAACATTTATAAAATTGCATATAGGGGAAAAGAAAGAAAAAAACTAAATAAAAAAGCAATTGGGAGCCCCAAATATGAAGAAAAATAGTGAATCCTACACTAATATCATGGCTAAAATTGTAACTGAAGGAAACACTAATGTAATTAAAAGCTATGGCAGAGAAGAGTAAGAAGAGCTGGAATTTGAGTCACTAATTGGAAACTGTGAGACTGAACCAGATCAAATAATGTACAAACCCAAGATGATTGGATTGTATCACAAATTCAAAACAAGAAGAGTGTTCATTTTGTTGGAGAAATCATTAATATCATATCTGGTGATTTAGAGGTCAAATTTACAAGAATGAAATAAAAATTTGGAAACAGTACAGTTTTTTTGCTGGGAGGAGCCAGAAGATGATTGTTTCGTTGATAGAGGTGTTAGAAAAATTACTTGATGCTGAACCAGAATGAAGGGGATAGTTAATCATTCATCTTTCGACAGTTATAATATTCAATAATCATGCCTAAAGAGACACCGTCAGTATGTGTACTTAGAAACTATACTAGTTGAATACGGTATGTCTGATCACACACGATAATAATGGACAAATGACAGTAAAATAGTACAAACTTAGAAAAAGTGTTGAACTGTTGTGGAAATTAATGTCATTTAAGGATGATGTTTTCATATTCTAGTTGATTTTATTAGAAATAATAAATAATAGGAAAGAAATATTTAGTTGATTTTTGTACCTGGTAATTAAAATTTTCTGTTGATTTATTTCATCAAAACCATTGTTAAAATAAATTTTGTATATACTTATTTTAAGTTTTCTCTGCTGTAATGAACAAGTAAATAATCCACTGTTGCGCAATGTATCTTTATTAAACCTTGAAAAATAATTTTCCTGCAACTTTTTGCAACAGAGAGAAGCTAAAATGCCAAGAACACATAACAACAAAGGAAATAATCAACATTTCATGAGATTTGTATTAATTTTGTAGTGCTGATGGCATAGTGGTAACACAATAAAAAATGAAAAAAAATAAAATAAAAAAAAAATCCAATGGGTGAGGACTGGGAATAACAATAGGGATATCTGGACTGAGTATCTACCTGGATAAGTTAATATGAAATTAAACTATATGACAAAAAGAGTCAGTTGATTAGATAACAGAGGACCCGTGTGAAAATTTCGCTATAATAAAATATGATGAATAGTGATGTTGAATGCTTGTAATATAATGAAAAGTAGAACCGCACTTTGTAGCAAATATTTGTTAGTATAATAGGTATGCATCAAAACATATTACGAAACAGTTAGGAAAATTTCAAACACGTATGTATGACAAACTGTCACTGATCCCAACAGAATACAACCAACATGGACAAATTGTACACAGCATATCAACATCTCTGTGATATGTGTTGCTGTGCAAATAAAATGTTTACACTGGAATTGTATAGCAAAACAAAAATATTTCCGTAATAGAATAAAATATCTGAAAAGCTAATTATTTTATAAAAAACAGTTTATTGACATCTTTGTGATATCTGCTGCTGCAGCATAGGGACTTGGCTCTGAACTGTATCATACGCGCGACCACCTTAATCATTAAATTCTGAAAAATTCTTTCTTAATTTATGATTTTACCTAATTGGAGACCTTAATCTTTAAAACTATGTCATTTATCAATTTCGGTTAGGTATCAAAGGAGATAAATGGCTGGTATTAATAATAATAAAAAACCATGTTGCAGAAATAATATTGATACTTTTACCCTTTGAAGGGTCGAATTCCAAAAAATTCCTTTTATAAAATATGGTGTGACCAAAGCAGACACCTTGGCCTTTAAAAAGATACGTCATTTATTGATTTCAGTTAGGCATCATGGGAGGTAAAAAAAAAAGTTTTAGAGATGATCATATTTTTGCCCCTTAAGGGTTGAATTTGGAGAAAGTTGTTTCTTAAAATATGATGTGACCAAAGCAGATACTTTAATATTTTAAACAATACCTCATTCACCGATTTCGGTTAGGTATCTAGGAGATAAATGGCTCGTGGTGGAAAAATGTGTTGTAGAAATATTAATACTTTTGCCCTTTAAGGGTCGAAATTTGAAAAATTCCTTTCTTAAAATATAGTGTAACCAACCGAAGACCTCAGTCTTTAAAATGATACCTAGTTTATTAATTTTTTTAATTATCAAGGAAGATAAATGACTTGAGACACAAAAAACACATTTTAGAAATACTGATATTCTTGCGCTTTAAGGTTTAAATTCAGAAAAAATCCATCCTTAAAACATGATGTGACAATAGCGGAGACATTAATCTTTATAATGATACCTCATTTATCTATCTCGGTTATATATTAATGGAGATAAATGGCTCGTGACACAAAAATGTGTTGAACCATTGATACTTTTTCCATTTAAGAGTTGAATTTCTTAACATATTGTCACGAAAGTTGAGACATTACTCTTCATAATCCTACTTCATTTATCTATCTTGATTAGATATCCAGGGAGATAAATGGCACAAAAAAACGCATTTTAGAAATATTGACATTTTTGTCCTTTAAGGGCCGAATTACAGAAAATACCTTTCTTAAAATATAATGTGACCACGGCGGAGACCTTAATGTTTAATATGATACCTCATTTATCTATATCGGTTAGATATGAAGGGATATAAATGGCTCGTGACACAAAAACACATTGCAGAAATATTTATACATTTGCCATTTAAGGGTCGAATTTCGAAAAATCGCTGTCTTAATATTCATTTCACCTAAACGGAGATCTTAATCTTTAAAATGATACTTCATTAAACGATTTCAGATAGGTTTCCAGGGAGATAAATAACTCTTAACACAAAAAACAGCATTTTAGAAATATTGACATGCCCTTTAAGGGTCGAATTCAGAAAAATTTCCTTCTTAAAATATAATGTGACAAAAGTGGAGACCATAAGCTTTCAAGTGACATCTCATTCATTGATTTCGGTTAAGTATGAAGGGAGATGATAGTGCCTTGTAACAAAAAAAAAAAAAAAAAATACCTTATAGAAATAATATACATGACGATTATAGGATGGAATTAATATTTTGGCATTACATTTGATAGTAAACATGAATGGTGTATGTCATCCAATACCTATCAAAAATGGTACAGGTCTATCAAAATTTGGATGAACTGCTTTATTATGAAGTGGTATTTATGTTTCCAACTCAGATCTTAGTGAAAAGCCACAGTAATAAAAAACATAAGCACTCAGTTGCTACTGTGAAAGTGGTACTATATCTTGAAATTTGGTTGAACTGCTTTTTTATTTTTCGTATTGAGCCATTATAAATAAAACCACAAGCAGCTAATGTAAGAAATACTTTCAGAAATTATGATAATTATGTCAAAACCACATTTAGTTTTCCTACTGCGACGTCCATCTTCAACTGTTGTTTTTATGTACAATGAAAGGAAAATTCAATCAATTAATTTATTTCTGCTTTGACAGCTCTGTATTACTTCATCTTTATGTCTGGCTGTCGGAAGAAAACTGTGAAATTGTTCAGAAATTTAGTACAGAGTCCAAATTGCAGGTTAATGGCAGGAACATAGCTCTTACATCACAATGGCAAATAGTGTGTTGTTTGTAAATTTCTTGTGGTTTTGTATAATGTAGTGAATCTAAAATGTCAAGAACACAGTCCAATTAAGAAATTAACCAACATTTCAAGAAATTATTGTTAATTTTGCTGTGATGTTAAGCATCTGATAACTGCACTACCATTGCATATTTCACTGGTTTTAAATAAATATGAGTTGGTAATATGAAGAAGACATCGTATTGAAACAGTTCATCAAAACTCCAAGCTTATATTGCAGATGTTTCCTGATGCTTCTTACACTTACAAATTTTGCTGTTGTCTCATGTTCTGAATCAGTGGAATAAGCACCTGGAAACTGCTCATTACTCATTCCAGTGGTAGGCACATGATAATGACACAGACTTTGATTGCTGCAATGTAAGTGGACTCTCTTGGGTAGTTTGATGAGAAAGTTTTATTCAAATCCGCGACTTTGTGCATTTGGCCTCGTAAACTTTTTTTAAAAAAATAATAAAAAGCTTCTGCTGATTTTCACAACTCAGTTTCTACAATTTTCTATCATGTGTCTCCTTTAGTTTTTTTACATTTTGTTTTTTTATTCATCGCTTTGCTCATTGGTTTCAGCTTAAAGATGTGCTGTATCATCTATGATTTTTTGATTTGCAATTCAAGGATGTTTTTGGTATTCTTCCTTTGTCAAGTCTGGTTAGATGCCTGAACTATAATAGTTGTTTCCTTTCAGTGGATTGTAAAATTGTACCTTTGGTGCCAGTCTGCACCTTCATTTGTTCATTCAGCATGCGCTCTAACCTGGATATTCAGGAAGCTCTTAGGAAATTCATCTCCATTGCTTCTATCTTCAGCGTTTTTTGTAATTGTCCAATATTCCACTGCAACAGTGGGAATCAGTTCAACAATGGCTCCATACTTCATTAACTTATATCTTCTTCACATACATCTTTATTACTAATAATGCTCTTCAAATATTTATACCTTTTACATTATTTCATTGTTATCTGATCCTTTGATAAGCGATGTCATATTTTCAACAGCTAGGTATTTTGTCATTGCAGTGTTTTAGTCCTAAGAATGTTTGCTAAGTCCTCTTCATTCCTTACAACCATACCTGGTTATCTGCAAATAACAGACTATATAAATAGCATCCATCCTTTTCCATCTGCCTTCTTGAGAAGTTTCTTCTCCTGTTCCCTAATTCATGTATATTTTGAACAAGGTTGGTTACATAACGGGACAATGAAAGCTAAATGCATGTCTAAGTTTCTTTTCCCCTTTTTTCATATTAACTGTTTCAAGGAAATGATTTTATCACTGTAGGATCTTCCTGCTTGAAATCTGCTTTGCTTTTCAGTAATAACTTTCCTTATCCATTCTATTTTTCAATATTCGACCATACCACCACAGTCTCCGTATGCTGGCCAAACTAATTCCACAATAATCATTAGTTGTTTTGTCCTTTTTTGTAAATTCAACTTTGTAAATTAAAATCTTGATGCAGATCTCCTTCCAATAAAAACTTGATAAACATCTTTGTCAATAACTCACAAAGGGTGCTTGTTCCATGTTTAACTAACTCAATGGATACATCTCAAGGTCCTCTAGATTCACCTTTTACCAATTAGGTAGAATACAGGTTCTACACTTGTATTTTCTTGGTCAGTTACTTGATGGAATACTCATCTCTTATCATTTCTATTTTCAGTCAGGAAATTCTTAAAATGCCCTAACCTTGCATCCATGTTAATAAGTGGAATTTTACCCATTTCCTGTATATCTGTTCTAACATTCTTTATTATTTTCCATTTTAAGGTTTTCATTTGTTTTATCCCACATTCCTTGTTTTGACTTTGAAACTTCTTATTTCACTTCTCTGTTTACTTTCATATAGTTTTTGTTTTCTGGCTGTGGAGTTGTGAGCCATAAATGAAAATTTTGTTTCTTTTCATTAACTTTCTGCTCTATATGTTGGGTTTCTACACAAACAGGTTCCTGCAAACCTGAAGCTTCTGTTGCTGCACTCTATACATTCTTTGATTTCTCTGAGCACTCCCACTCCCTTATCTAATTTTGTATTCTTCAGTTTGTTTGTTGACCTTATTTTCTTATAAGAATTTTATAGATTCTACCTACATGCTGTCCAAGTCATACTTGCTTGTTTCTGCTGTTTGCTTCATGTTTAACAAGAACTTTCACTAGAACCATGAAGTGAGTTGAACCACATTTCATACACCTGTACTTTCTCACATCTTGTGTTATTAGCTATGCATTCTTTGCTTTTTATATATAGTCAATTATATAGTTTGCTCACATGTCAATATTTTACCACGATTGTTTAATACCTCTCCTCCAACCATCTGATAGGTTACTGTTCTGCCTTCACTGTGTGACCTTTAAAAATCTTCTGTTAATATTTTTTCTTTCCAAGGTTTAACATCATTTAAACCTTCATCAAATTTTGATAAAAATTATCCTTGATTTTACGTCTGCATCAGCTGTGAGTGCACTACCCCAACTGTTACATTTGTCAATTTTTCTCTGTTCAAAAAATGCAATCCTCCCAGATATTTCTTGCCATTCATTTATACATTGTTTTAAGTATCTGATGTATTAGGCCGGGCGCATATTAACGCGCAGTCGACGCAGCGCAGCACAGTTTCTTTGTGTCTATGTTTTGGGGCGGAACAGCGCGTATTGAGACGCAGAGCAGGGCAGCGCAGTACTGCACCGCACGTGACCTGCGCGACGTTGTGATCACGACACAGAAACTGTGCCACGCAGCTCACTCGTGCCGGTTTTTGCCGTAACACTTCTTGCGTTATTTATAATCTTGCTTTACTTATAATCATTTTCAACTATGGAATAAGAAATATTCACAATATCAGTCATAAAAAATACATAAAAATTAAATTTAAACAAGAGATTTGGACAATGAGCCCAAAAAGTGGCGAGTAAATTCAGCATTTATTTATCATACAACTGTCCACTTACAATTTTCACTTTTCTTTTCTTTTTTTGAATTCATTTTTAATAAAACTTCGAAAAAGATTGATATATATACGCTATTATCACATTATTTGTTTTCTTATTATCACTTAATTTGTTGACACTGCTTTTTTAGTTTCAAGTGTTTATGTTCTGTTATATAGTTTTCTTAAAAATATAATATGAAATAAAAGAGAGAAACATTCTTATAAATGTCATGTACCGTCAAACGCTAAATAATTTTCTTAAGTTCTAATAGATTTTGAGCTTTGTCGAGAAAGTAAAAGGTTACATTATGCCGTGAATCTCCGCTCGAGTCATCCGGAAATTATCTTTTGAGAATTCTCTTGTCACTGCAATAGCCAGATGACAGTTTCTTCTTTTCATATATTTACTTTTGCATAGTTTTATCTAACTCAGCTTCTGTTAAAGTAATAACAATTTTCCAAGCTTGGCATCCCAATCTAATTCAGAAATCAAAAATCGAGTTTTTGCATTGACATGTTTTTGGTTACGCTTTATTGTCGGTTTTTCGCACAACACAATGCTTTGTAAACTGCCGCACGAAACTGCGCTCTAATATGCGCGAGTAACTGCCAGTCTGTGCTGCCCTGCCCTGCCCTGCTCTGCTCTGCTCTGCGTTGCCCCTGTTGCGCCACGCAGCTCAATGTGCGCCCCGCGTTACTGTTGATACATCTCTCATTGCTTAATCACCATTTATTTATGCCACTACAAAAATCTCATGCCCTTTTTCTTTGTCTCTGTTAAAATGGTCACTTCAATATTCATCTTTCTCAGTTCTTCAAAAACTTTGAAACCAAACCCTGGATACTCCACATTGCCATATTCATAATTTGTTTTCCCAGAGATCTGTCATGTTTTTCTGGGTCCTGACTGTGTAGGAGTTTTGAAAATTATCAGCCTTGATTTACCAAAACTTGCCTCAAATATTTTAACTAATCAACATCAGGAATATGTATCAATTAAATAGGATTTGAGAATAAGTAAGAAATTACATAATCACGTACCCCGGTACATCATGATTTTTTCATTACTAATTTATTAATGAAAATAAGATAGGATAGGGAAAAATAAATAGATACCCATCACTTACCACAGATGAAGGCAGGAGGGTGAGACAAACACGTAAAAACACAAAAACATAAACAAATTGTACAATATTTCGACATGAGTCATAATCATGTGAGAGGCGAGACATATGGCAGGGGGAAAGATGTGGTTACATCCCAACCCCACATGAATTCATGATGTAATGGTACTGTATAATGGTAAAAAGCAATAAAAAATTGTAAGAAGAATAAAAATAATATACACGGGTAAACAGACTGTAGATTATTATGTACAGCTTTGGCTCATGTAATATGTTGGACTTCTTTATATTCAGTTGTGGTGTACATTTCACTGTGAAAACATTTTTTCCTGACAAAATTAATGGATTCTTTTCAGAACAATTAACTTAATGGACACATTTTTCTAATTTCTTGAGCAGGTAGATATCAAATTGAAACATTACTGTAAGCTATCAGTGTGTAAAGTTTCATTAAAGTATTTGTTTCTTGCTTGATTCATGGATACAAACACAAAATTCAAAATTTGATCTTTATGTAATGGATGTTCTGTGGTACTAATTGAAATAATAACACATATTATATAAGCTAATGTTATTACAAGCTATCAGTATGTGAAGTTTTGTTAAAATCCATTTGCTAGTTTTTGTGTGATGCGTGTGCACACAGTCAAACATTACAATTTTTTTTGTCAATTCCATCTTTATTATTAAGAATTATGTTACTATCTACATTAAAAGTATCCTGTTTGTTAACTCATGAGGTAAGCTATCATTGTGTGCAGTTTCATTAAAATCCGCCCATTAGTTATTGTGTTAGGAAATGGGCAGAGTGTTGGAAAGTTCAAAATTTACACTTCTGGTCCCCGTATCTTTGGAAATAATATTACCAATGTGGATATAATGTATAGTATATTGCAACCAATTATATTAGCTTTAACTATGTGCAGCTTAGTTAAAATCTGTATGCTAGTTTTTGTGATACACTGATACAGATAGACTAAAATTCCAAATTTATGGTTTTGGTATCTGTTATCACTAGGGCACAGACATATTTTTTCTACAACTTTTTTTATACTTTATAGATAATGCTGAGAAAGGTTTCACTCAAATATAATACAAATATATTAAAGATGATTTAGATAGTGCAAAGATAAATTTTTTCCTTTGAGAATTTTATGCAGAATTAGTGAAACATATGTTTGTAGGTAAAATATATGCAGCTTACAGGAAAAGCAAATAGAATTTTTGATGAATGCAGAAAAGGCATATATGAACAGTAAGAGTGTCTTTGGAAACTTATTTTGAGCTCAGAAAAAGGAGATAACCAATGGAAGGAATACATAGAGAAACTGAGTGATGGAAATGGCCTAAATATCAGTTGCTTGCCACAGGTGAAGTTAGGAGGCTCAGATGAACATACACACAAACAACAAACACACTTTACAATATTTTGTTTAAAAGTTTAGGAGGCGAGACATATGACAAGGGGAAAGATGTGACTATCCAAATCTACCACATGAATGAACCAATGGTGAAACAAGAGGGAAGGGTGGGGATTGTGCCCTTCTCTCTGGTTTCATCTTTGGTTCGTTCATGTTGTAAGTCTGGACGTGTAACAGTAGCATACAGTAAAAAGTGCTGAAGAATTTCAGGTGCACTGCATTTGCTCCAATATATGTTAAAATGTTGTTAGGAAAATGATGAATGTTGAAATTAATCTTATTTTCATGTGATTACATCAAAGAAAAATATTATTTGTTTGTTCAGAAGTAGCCTTTGGACAGTGGTTCATGCTAGTAAAATTGATAATAACAAAAATAATGGAATCTGTTAGCAATGAAATATGACTAAACAACACCAATTAATGGTCTAGATTTAAATAAAATGAGGGAGCATGGAAAATTTGTGGGAAACTTCAAAGAATTTCTGTAAGAATGCAAAATTGATACATGAATGATAGGAATTCAAACACCCTTGGGACAAATGAAGAAATGCAAAGAAAATGCACATATGGTCTCTGACGAGGTAATTTAATTGCGATGGAACGTGTGCTACAGTGTCATTTTCCCTACATACCCATTCCCTTCCCCCTTTTTCCTATGCCCTCTACAAATTTAAGCTGTAAATTATTTCAACGTTTCTTTTTTTTTGTAAATTATTCATCAATTCTCTTGGTAACTTATTTGAATCCCCGACCCCCTTTCCAATGAAAGAAAATCTTCCCACACCCGTATGCCTGAAATCGAGTGCCATCTTGTGATCATGGTCATCTTTTACCTTCCATCAGTAGCGGATCCAGGGGGGGGCTAGAGGGCTGAAGCCCCCCCCCCCCAAAGCACCAAGGTCACCCCCTGATAACATGGATTTTTGGGACCTTTTTTTTCCCTACTGTTTTTATAAGGGAGGCAATCTGAAATAATGAGATTTCTGTCAGTGAACCCCTCCTCCCCCGAGTCAAGCCCCCCCCCCCCCCAAAACAAAATCCTGGATCCGCCACTGCCTTCCATGCATTACTTTTAATTCGTACACCAATTTCTTTCCACACCTCATCATCAATATATACCTGCTGCACTCCCATGACTCTTTACCCTCCTCCTGTCTTCCAATTAACCCCATTCCAGCTCTTTTATCGTACTAATTACTGTTTGTGTCCTACGGTAATTTCCAGAGATAAATATAGCAGCTGTAATATAACCTAAATTTTGTTATTACAGCAACAAAATTTGTTCAGAGAATGTTGAGCTAGCATCAATTCTATTATAAAGTATAATTAAATTCATTTCCTTATAGTTTAAAAAGAGATATGTTGTAGTATAGTGCTTTCAGATTGTATCGAATATAAACATTACGGCTATAATGGAAGACGTCTTATTTTATGATAGAAAATGTTGCATTCATTTTCTGAGGTATTTTACACCATAAGAAGCAAAATTTAAAAGTCGCTTGACATGTATAAAATTGTACTGAAAAGATATCGGACTTTGAAAGTTGAGGCAAACACAATTTTTGTAGGTGTAAAATATGATAAAATATTCCTGAAGTCACAGTTTTCTATATATGAGAATTATTCATAGCTCAAAAGATGCGTAAATTTTTATTACTCGATATATAAAAGTTTGAAACTGGTAGGTAAAAGCTAAAAATTGGTTTTGTAGGAAAATGATGATTTCGTCATAATAACATAGTTTTAAATTCAGAGAGGGGATTATAATTAATAGAAAGTATATTTTTTTTCTGAGTAAAAAACATTAATTTTTTAGCAAAATCCATGCAGTAGTTAGGCTGGCACCGGAAAAAGTAAATTAATTTTATTTCCTCACTAACAGTTACTTCCGATTTTAAGATCTCGGGGACATAAATATACAACCGAGCATCGTGGTGTAACAGTTAGCGTTCTCGCCTCGCATTCGGGAGGACGCCGGTTCGAATACCCGCCCGGGCATCCAGATTTGGGTTTTCCAGGTTTCCCAAATCACTCCGGGCATATGCTGGGATGCTTCCTTCAAAAGGCCATGGCCGAATTCCTTCTCATTCCTTGCCCCCCCCCCCCATCCTTTCCTGTCTCTAAAGACCTTGCTGTAGAAACGTCAAGTAGTTAAAGAGATAAATATACGAGAAAATAACTAAATTTTGAAATGATAATAAAACAACTAAAGAACAATCATTGTAGTTGAATAGTATCACTATCTTATAGGAAATTTAACGTAGAATCATTTGGTACATATTTTAAACTGGTAGTTTTGATATTTTCGGAGGTAGAGATTTTTTAGTATTTTACACCCCGTTAAACACTTAAAGACAAGCCGGTTTTTACACCACAAGATAGAGGAGGAGGGCAGACCATTATAAAACCAGTTTCAGCTCGATAGCTTAAAAACTCTGAATGTGAGAGACATTTCTAAATTCACCACAAAAATAATTTTTTCGGCGAAAGTATTAAAGATACAAAAATTTTGACGGGTTGATTTTGGCATCTAAACCTTGAACTACACACCCTAAAAAATTCGAGTCGATTGGGAGAAAAATTATTTCGAAAAAATCTGGGTATTTCGTGAGAACCCAGAAATTTCTGAATTCCCAGACTGCTGCTAGTAAAGAACTTCCAGAAGAAGCTGGAGGGGGGAGTCAGTTGCTAGCGAGTACTTGAAGCAGAAGGCAGGCACGGCTTAAGGCCAGTTTTGGTGTGGTATGTAGGAACGAGGCAGTAACCGATACAGGTTTTGTCATGCATCGTTGAAAATTTTGAAAGTGTTCATGCTATAGTAGCTTCTCTCACATGTAGCTGATTTCAGTTAAGGGTTTATGGGAGTTGGCCATGCTTCGTTTTACTGATCCAAACTTGCAATCAGTATTTTGGAAAAGAAGTTCCGATTCCTGTAGATTTGAGTTTGTAATTTTTTCTGAAGAAAAGTGTTGTTAAATTTATTTGAAGCTACAGTGACTTTATTTTGTACCAACTACCTTTGCTAGTTAAGGTTAATAACTAGATGGCAACCGAAAGACAGAAGTGACAGTCTACTCCATCGGCAACATTAAAAGTCATATCTCAGACATAGCTGTTATCTACAAACCCCTGATTAACAGTTTGTTGTGACACAGCCCATCTTTGCACCCCCTCCAACCACTGTAGTTGATTCCCAAAATGTGAGTCCTGTACTACACTACCATATCCAAGCAATGGTTTGAACAAAGTTTTGTAACCCAGTTCCTTCTGTTGTACATCCCCTCATCACTCTCCAACAAGAGAACGATTTTGAAACGTTTTCCTACTACCTGTCCAGCGTGTCCTGTCCAGTTGAGCTTGTTGTCAAATGTTATGCCACGATATTTATATTTCAAGTCTTCATCAAGTAATCTTTTCCCACCTTGTAGTCATAATCAACCTTTAAGTTTTTATCTGTGAATCTACTAAGCTGACACTTGTTTGTATTTATCTTCATCCCATGTTTACTAGCTCAGCTAGATACCCTTTCCAGATCATCCTGCAGCTGTTCACATCCTCTTCTGTTTTGATCCATATATACAGCATTATGTTATCTGCAGACAACCTAACTTTTGATAGTAAACCGTCAACATTATCACTCATTAGAATAATGAACAGCAATGGTCCCAGTACACTACCCTGTGGCAGTCCCATTTTTTACTTTCACTTCTTTTGATACTGCATTTTTTCTTTCCGCCTTTTAAAAATTATTTTACCCAGAAACTCATTTTGTAATCCACTCCGATCGTTATTACCTTATTTACCACCATTTTATGGTTTACGGTTTTGAAAAGTCTAGTGCAATACTATCAATTTGGCTTCCCTTGTCCGTTTCATTCAAAATATCTTGCTTAATCCTACTAACTGAGATTCTCATAAATATGTTTGTCTAAAGCCATGTTGCTGACTTGAAAACCACTTACGCTCCTCACATATATTTCTGATATGGTTGCATTCATCCTCTCCATTAATTTTTCTACCACTAATGTCATACTAATTGGCCTGTAATTTTTTACTCTTATTTTCACCCTCCCTTTATATACCGATACTACTATCACACTTTTCCAGTCCTCTGGTAAGCAGCAATTATCCCGACTCAACGTCAATAATATTTCAAGACAAGGTACAATGTCACATCCTGCTATCTTGAAGACATCTGCAGTAATATTATTTACACCAGCCCCTTTATTTTTTCAGCTTTTTTAGTTCATTCATTATATTCTCAGAATGAATTTCCAATTTTTTGGTCTGCTCATTTCTAATTGTGTTGTTAAACTTATTCTCCGATTTGCAACCTCACATTTTTTATTCATTGTGCCTTATAGTCTTACTAAACCAGTTAGTCAAAATCTCAGCCTTTTTTAAATTCTCAGTAACTTCTTCTCCATCCTTTTCTATTATTGTTTCAACAACCTCCCTTCCCCTCAGTTTTCTAATATAGCCATTGCAATTTCCAAATGCGTCAGCCAGTGGTCCCCCAGTGTTGATAATATTCTTCATAAAACCATTTTTCGCCACCTTCTTTGTTATTATTAATTCCATGTTTAGTTGTATCAAATATTCCCTACTACCCTGCTGTCTCTTAACTCTGTTATGTTCTCTTCTTACCAACCTCTTTAACATCCTCACCTCCCTATTATCGTTCATAGACTCTCTACTTATCTGTATTTTTTTTTAGGAATAAATATTTCTTCTCCCCTTCTTAATATCTTCTTGAAGTCTTCCCACCGTACATATGTGGCTCTGTCTGGTATCGCACTTCTGGCAAGAATAAGGCTAGTCGCCAAAATATTGCGTCTCTTGCGTCTTTTTATGTTCATCATTCCCAGCCTCTGTCATCTATGCTAAGTGTTGGGTCTTATTTCGCTATACTTATATATAGAAGGGAGAATACCGAGGGTGATCAAGTAAAGAGACTAGTGGCTGTATCTGTCCAAAACACTGCCCATTCTGAACCCGTTGCTCTCTTAAAAGCAGTAGCTGTATCAATATATGGACATTTTTTTTAAAATTTATTTACCCTTCATTTATACAGCCTAATATCTTAGTGACTAAATTAGGCCCTACATATTAATTTTTACATTGTTGATTACATAGTGTTTTGAGATTTGTACAAAATATTTACATGCAAGGGATTTGGCATACAGTTCCGTTACACTTTGACTTAATGTCTAATTAATTCTATAATATTACATTTGGTCTTGCTTACAGTAATAACAGTTACAGCTGCTATTGCAAATTTTAATGTTATATTGAATCACAAATATCGCTTATTGTTGTTATAGTGCTAGTGGTTTTTATTGAAATATTCCAGTTATTCTTAGAGAATCCCATTATTCAGTTAGTTGCAGTTAACCCAGTTTGTACATATCTTTCTGTAATCTATCATTTAGTTATACCGGATTACTGGGTAATAACAATTGCTTATAAGTAACATTCACTTAATTATATGTTCTCAGCCACTACAGTCCTGAGCCAGTTCAAATTTGCAGCATCCTGGCTTACCATTAATATGGAAATTAACTCCCAAATATTGTTATGATTCATCGTGTATTTGTGCAAAAGTCAATTATCATTCCCTCTACATCACAAACAAGACTGTTTTGGCTGTGGTAGAAGTGCTTTGTTTGCTGTAAGTGGTATGCTGACGTTTGCTCATTCTGCCATGCCATCGTTCTGACTCAGGCCTGTAGTAGGCTTGGTTCCATTTTAACAATGGTAGTATTACTTAATTTAATAGTTATACATTTGATTTTTTTGCAATAATCACCTCTGGTATTATAATCTACTTTTCCTCTATAAGGCCTTATCCGTTTTTATGTTACAAAAAAAATTTATGTTCTACGTCTATTCTAATCTAACTTGAAACCTATACTATATACTACTCTATCAACACTAATCTACCCACCACTAACATCCCGGGATAGTCTGCCAGCCATGCCCTTCTGGATTTCCAGTAGGACAGGATCGACCGACACATCGGGACAAAACTTCCGGCTCCCGGAAGTTTCTGAAGAATACTGTTTACTCTTGTCCGTGAATAATTTTCTATGCCTGTATGTTTGGCCGTGCGACTTCCCTAGGCCGGTCCCCATGCCCGACTGCCGCTCGGTCCAGATATCTTTTTTTTTTGTGCAGTTGAGATACTTTGTTCGCCAGATTATCGAGAATAATCCATGATCGCTCATCTAGAATTATGTCTCGTGTTGATCTACTCCGTATTATGTTGATATCCGGCGTCCTTACTTCTTCTGCTATCGGACAGGACCACACTACATGTTCGGGGGTTCCTACTGCCCCGCACTCACATAAGCTCGTTTCTTTCAGCCCTCTTTAACACAGTAGGCTGTTATATGGGCCATGCCCTGTGAGATAATGTATAAGGCCTGGTGTTGGATGAAAGTATTCAAGTTGCAGCCGTTCTTGTATGTTCGGAAACACACTGTATAATCTTCTGTCTGTGGCACTATTGTCCCACCGCTCCTGCCATTCAGCGAGAAGTGCAGCACTGACTTCTGTTGCATTTTGTGCAACTGTTCCCACAATCTCTTGCACCCTGGCCTGATTTCCTTTTCGTAACCAGTATATGGCCCCTCTTCTTCTGATTTCGAGGTCCAACGGCCATACACCTATGACAATTGGTAGGGCATTTGTGGAGGTAGTACTGTAGGCTCCACTCAATCGCAGCAACACACTTCTCTGCACTCTTAGGACCTCCTCCCTAGGTTTCACCAGTCGAAGTCTGTGCGCCCAGATACAATATATGAACAGGTGTATCTGACTATGCTCTAAATCTACCACCGGATTCACCATTGATTATGGTCAACTGGCTGATTTCTAGTGGCAATTTTTCTGGCCATTTATTCTGCTAGACCTCGATGCCCACAGTGTGTTGTGTGATTTGACCGATTGCCCCAGATATTAAGACATTTTTAGAATATTAGAGCGAGAGGAGTTACACATGCTCAACACCAGCTAAGTGATGCACTTTACCACTGCTTTCAGTACATCTTCTACCGTTGATCTTTCTTTGTGCGCTCCTTCAATTGTGGACTCTGTGCATTGAGAGGTGGATTGTGACCTTCATGGAAGTGACCACTTTGATTGTGGAGCAGGAAATAACTGATGAAAATGGAACAGAAGCAAAGCTAATTGGCACGTCTACCACTGTTCACTCTTTCTCCAACAGTGTCATGACATTGAGGAGAAGGTAAATCACTTCACAGTAGCGACTTGTCAGGCAATTTAGGAGTGCAGTGGAGAACAACAATGTTTGTTCAGCTGTCAAGGGTCCCAAATGGTAGTCGTGTTTCAGGTTGCTGCTAACAACTTAGCAGTATTCCAAATTGCAAACGCTAGGGTGTGTTGTGTTATTATTATTATTATTTTGTAAGAAACATTAACTGTTCCACATTTTTAAAAGTATTGGAGTGTATCTTCAGATATCCGGAAGATAGTCTCGATCACCAGTATCTGGATTACTGGATCATACAATGAGGAGCAAAGAATCACACAGCTGATGACAGAGATTGTTGCTGCCATCACTTTGTCTGCCAGATTGAATCTTCGGGTCCAGCAATGAATGGCTGCTCAGAGGCACATTTTGAGATTTAATTCATCAGATTCGAAGGTGTTGTAAGACTATTTACTATTACAAGCATCATAACAGTCTTCCCTATTATTAAATATGCCAATCACCTTAAATGTTATAAATTGTGGTGTATTTTTAAAGGAGCAGTCAGTCATGTACAGTCGGTGTCTGTGTTCAACACTAACTTTAGTATCCTGAAACTCAAAAAGCCAACAGAAAATAGAAATGGTTTGCAAAGAACTTTTGCAATAATCTAAACAAAATTTGTTCATAATAGTCTGATACTTATATATTTAAAAGTCCTTTCTTTTTCAAATAAGCACACTGACTGATATTTAAATTGAAATAAAATATTACCAAGAAGATTCCAACACATGATGAACCAAAAAATGTTGTTATACCATTATGGAAATTTGTTATTTCTCAGTTGTTTTCACAACTAGAAATTTCAAACATTATTCTGTGTATGTTATGTAAACTGTCCTAAAAAGTTCTCTATATTTATTCACATAAAATTCAGGCCCTCTACAGGTCTCACTGAAATAGTTTCACAACAGGTGAACAACTCACACTCATCTTTAATACTTTAATCTCGCTTTCTGTATCTAACGTTTCACAGTTAAAATGCTTTCTTTAGCAATAATTGCTTCTCTGATTGAACCTATGTTTATAGATTGTGAAATGAGACAATTGTAAAACTGAACTCCAGCTTGGCTGAATTGAATCTAAAATACTTCTGAAGTAAATCTATTGGCCGTCAACAACACATTAAAAGTTGCAGTACTTTTAAAACACTGAAGCTAAATCCTAGGTCTCCATACAAGATTCTAAGCCCTCAATTATATTTTTCTGAAAAACTTGAGATACCAACAACTCTTGGCAAAAACTACACCACTTTTTATGGCTCACTATTCTTATCCCCACCGTTCCACCTTGGACAACCTGGGTCCTGCTGGATGTGGTGATAAAAGATGCCTTCATCTTCAGTGAACAGCTTGTGGGAGTGTTCTTTGATATCAACAAGGCCTATGATATTGCCTGGCAGCATGGTATTTTAAAACAGTTACATGAATGGGGATTTAGGGGAAATCTGCCTTTTTTTTTTTTTTTACAATCACTTTTATCTTAGCTTTGCTACCGGTATCAGATCGACTTTGAAGTTTCAGATCTTTTTATCCAGGAAATGGTGTTTCTCAAAATTCAGTTTTAAGTATGACCCTTTTTGCTGTGGTTATCAACAACATTTCATCAGTGATAACCCCTTATTTGTTGAAGATTTCGCTATTTTCTGCTCATCTTGATTGAAAGGCAATTACAGCTCACCCAAATCATGCTGGATGAATGGTCAATACACACTGGTAGTTACTTGTAGTCTTTTAAAAGAACCCTGTCTTAACTTGAGGAACATTGTTTCAAATTTTAATGAAACTGTTCATTTCCTTAGTCTCATTTTTGACAGCAGAATAAGTTGGCTGCCACATCTTAGAGTTGTGAAAGGCAGAACTGTAAAAGCTGTTTATGTTTTAAAGTGTGTGTATTAGGTCATGGGGAGCAATCTGTTCCTGCCAGCTACAATTTTGTATTACCTTTCTATGGTCACAGGTGGAGTATGGCTGTGTTGTATTTGGTTCAGTGCAAGACAGATATCTCCAAATTTTGTGCAGTGTCCATCATGCAGGAATTCCGCTTGCCATGGGTGCGTATTGTACCAACCCCATTTCCAGCATTTATGCTGAGGTCGTTAAGCCACCGGTTGTCATCTGTTGGCATCTCCTCTTGGTATGACACTTCACACACATCAGGTATTCACACACAGTCAGATATTGAAGAAACAATGCCCGACATTTTACAATGTGGTCATGAATCCACCCTTTGAACATCTCTACAGTAATCGTAGTAGAGCTACCAGACACTTAAGCTACCGTACCAGAGCAATTTTATATGATTACGGTTATGAGCTGACCACTTTTTATCACCAGGGTTGGAGTAAATCTTTTCCTGGCTTTCAAAGAGGCTCAGCAAAGTTTTAGATCTGTAACGGTACAGCAAGCTGTTTACTGCTGACATTGTTTTTATCAAGGTTTTAATCATGATTTAAACAGAATCGTGAATTTACACCAGTATATATTGATTGGTCTAAGCAGACTAACAGAGTAGGATGTTCCATACGTTCCCTTGAGTGGCTTAAACCAACATGCTGAATAACAAGTGCAGTGTATACATTGCAGAGTGTTATGATATTAAAGTTGCTCCAGCATATGAAAGTAAGTTGTGATATGAATTACAACATATGCTGTGATCCCCTCTGTTGCATTTAGGCACAGGGAAACATGCACGTTGCATTCAGGCACAGGGAAATGTACACCCAGGAAACCATTTGTTTGAGGATATACAGGGTGCCCTCCAATCTTGTGAAAATGAGTTTTTAATTTTGCTGGGTACCTGGATATGTGGGAATCTGTGGAAATGGAGGTGCTAAGTTAGCCTGTGACAAGGTCAGAATAGACTTTGCTCTGGTCCTTGTCAGAACTCTCTTCAGTGGCAAATATATATATAATCCCACTGCAAGATGTGCGACAGTCACCAACCCTATCACTGGTGAGAGCTTTCCTATCATAGGGCACGCCACCTGTGAAACCTCGCATGTAATATACCAGCTGACCTGCAAACACTGCTTGGCTTCCTATATAGGTTTGACTAGCAATCCATTAGCCATAAGAACTAATGGCCACCGACAGACAGTTTTCACTCAGAATCCAAAACATGCAGTAGCCATCCATGCCATCTCCCATGACACCAATAAGTTTAATTCTTGTTTCACGATCCGTGCTATTAGAGTCCTCCCAAACAACAGCAGCTCCTCTGAAGTCAGAAGGTGGGAGCTGTCCTACCAATACAAACTAGGCACCAGACAACCTCCTGGTCTCAATTTGAGATAATACCCAGTCAGTACTTTTCATTCCCTCTATCCGCTCCTTGCCTCCATGTCCACTGTCTATATTGAACCACCACGTACCAGAGGTGATGTTTATGGGCATAGATTCTTTTTTTTATTATTTTATTATTATTTTTTCCCCCAATTATTCTGTTTTCTTATTAACTTTTACTTTCTCAAATTTATGTTATGAACATTTTAATGTATTATTCTACTCTTTTTGCAACATTTTGCATTGCTCATGTATTAGATCCAATTCACTGTCCCCCTCTCTCTGTCCTCTCTTTGAATTTGCCCCCACCACGTTTCTGACCAACGGTCATTCTGTGAGACATTATCCAGCAACACCCTCCCTCTGTTTTGTTCTGCTGACGAAGGGCAAAGATCCCGAAATATTCATTGTTTTTCGCGTTTTGTGCTTATTTATGTGTTCACCCCGTGATACCATCATCTAAGGTAAGTGGTGGTTCATTTCGCTATCCCTTTTTCGTAAATCCTTTTGCTAATTAGCTCCTTTTATTTCCTGCTAACTCTATATATATATATATGGCTAAGGCAGTGGATGGAAGTGGAGCATAATAAGTTCCAGCAGATCAAACTGAACTGTCAGAAGCTTCTTCCAGCAGGCGAGCGGGGATGAACTTCTCCTGTGTTTAATTTAATCGCAATGGAGCACAGGCTGCGGTGGCAATTTCCCTAACCCCCATCTTCCCCCTATTCTGCACCCACCTACATTTGCCCTCTACAATTTTTATCTTTAAATTCTTTCAACATTTTCATTAAATTATTCATCATTTCTCTTGGTAACTCATTTCAATCCCTGACACCCTTACCTAAAAAAGAAAATCTTCCCACACCCTTGTGCCTGAAATCAATTGCCAGCTTGTGGTTATGGTCATCTTTTCCCTTCCATGCACTACTGTTCATACCTACTCCAATATCTTTCCATGCCTCATCGCCAGTATACGCCTTGTACACTCCCATGACCCTCCTCATCCTCCTCCTGTCTTGCAATGAATCCCATTCCAGATCTTTTATCATATCCGTCATTTCCAGAAACAAATCTAGCAGCCATTTTTTCCACCCTCTCCAACTCCTGTATTTGATACGTAAAATGAGGGTCCATTACTACACAAACATATTCGAATGGTCTGACCAAAGTTTTGTAACCCAATTCCTTTACTTCTCTCGTACATCCCCTCATCACTCTCTCCAACAAGTGCAGAATTTTGAAACCTTTTCCTACCACCT
The DNA here is from genome assembly GCA_031002005.1 of Vandiemenella viatica. Taxonomy (NCBI): domain Eukaryota; kingdom Metazoa; phylum Arthropoda; class Insecta; order Orthoptera; family Morabidae; genus Vandiemenella; species Vandiemenella viatica. Next base: position 89,096,034 of record JARYHS010008075.1, read on the forward strand.
GTCCAATGTGTCCTGCTCAGTTAAGTTTGATATCAAATGTAATGCCAAGATATTTACATTTCAAATCTTCAGCAAGCAATTTTCCCCATGTTATATTCATAATTAACCTTTTGTTTTTTATTTGTGTATCTAATAAGCTGACTCTTCTTTGCATTTATCTTCATCCCATGTTAACCAACCCAATTAGACATCCTGTCCAGATCACCCTGCAACTGTCTACAATCCTCTATCGTTTTGATTCTTTTATATAGCATTATTTCGTCTGCAAACAATCTAATTTCAGATACTAAACAATCAACACAATTATTCATGAATAACAATAATGAATAGCAATGCTACTCTGCGGCACTTTCACTTCTTTTGATACTACATTTCCTACCCTAACTTTCTGTTTTCTACCTTTTAAAAATTCTTCTACCAAGCAAATCACTTTCTCATCCACTCCAATAGTTTTTACCTTATTTACTACCATTTTATGGCTCACTCTGTAAAATGCCTTTGACAGATCTGGTGCTACACTATCAATGGCCTCCCTTGTCCATTTCATCTGAAATTTCTTTCATATATCCAACCAACTGAGATTTGCGTGAGTATCCTTTCCTGAACCCATGTTGCCTGCTTGAAAACCACTTACATTCCTCACATATATTTCTGATGCGGTTGCTTATCAATCTTTCCATTAATTTACCTACCACTGAAGTCAAACTGATTGGCCTGTAATTCTCAACTCTATTTCTCATCTCCTTTATATACCGGTACTACTATTGCACTTTTCCAGTCCTGTGGTAAGCAGCAAGTAACGAGACTCAATTTAAATAATATTTCAAGATAAGGTACAATGTCACATCCAGCTATCTTTAAGATATCTGTAATAATATTATCTACACCAGCCCCTTTATGTTTTTTCAGCTTTCTTATTTCCTTTATGATTTCCTCAGGATGAATTTCAAATTTTTTACTATCTTCATTTCTAATTGTGTTGTTAAGCTCGTTCTCTGAATTAGACCCTCCCATTTCTGATTCATTGTCCCTAATGCTTTCAGTAAACCAGTTACTTAAAATCTCTGCCTTTTTGAAATCCTCAGTAACTTCTTCTCCATCCTTATCTATAAGTGTCTCTACACCCTCTCTTCCCCTCAGTTTCCTGATATAACCATAGAAATTTCTAGATGCTTCAGTCAGTGGTCCTTCTGCACTGACAATAGTTTTCATAAACCCATCTTTAGCCACTTTCTTTGCTGTTATTAAGTCCTTGTTTAGTTGTTTTAAATATTCCCTACTACCCTGCTGTCTCTTAACTCTGTTATGTTCTCTTCTTACCAACCTGTTTAACCTCCTCACTTCCCTATCATAGTACACAGGTTCTCTACTTCTCTTTATTTTCTGCCTTGGAATAAATTTTTCTTCCCCCATTGTTATTATCTCCTTGAACTCTTCCCACCTTGACTCTACTGTACTTGTGCCTTCCTTCCATTTGCTGAATTGTTTTCTGAAATATCTCTTCAAATTTGAAATCTCTGCCTTTTTATAATTTTACCTATTTCCCCCTTCAATTTTTGGCTGCTGATTTACTGAATCCTCTAATATCCATCAGAACTGCTTCATGATCACTTATTTCTTCAGTTACTTGACACCCCACAAGGTTTTCATTGGGCTTAATTAGAAATATATCCAAAATATTTTGTCCCCTACTATTTTGCTCAACCACTTGTGTAGATCCTCCTTCTCTTATTAAGATATTTGTAAATCTTTGTTCCCTTGTGTTATTTATCTTATTTCCTTCCCAATTTACACCTGGTAAATTTAAATCCCCACCAACGAAGATCATTCTATACTCACCTCTGGAATCTGAATATGAATTTAATTTCTCCCCAAGAGCCTCATCTTTTGTCATTCATCCACTGCGGTAAACAGCCAACACTCTGATTTTTTTCTTTTTTATTACTTGCCTCTGCATAGTTAACTTCTCCGCCAGTAGGACCCACCGGAATGTGTTGCCTGTGGTGTTCCTTTAATGGTGCACCATATTTTAACTGATTGTGTATATTTTCCAAATTTAAGCGCAGAAATTCTGTCTACCTGTCCCTTATTTCAAGTAATGAAAGTGGCAGCATGGCCATAGTTTTAAAATTTTGTGAATGGTTTTGCACATAAAATTTTGGACCAGTTGGCATACTTTTTAAGACTGATTTGTGGTCCCTTTACAATCAATCCTTGTACTGTGTTTTTATTGGATTTATTTGTATGATTTTTTTTTCTTCTGTCTGGGTGGACCTTTTATAGCCAGCCATACATTGTCTGTCTGATAAATTTTGGTTTCTTATGGCCACTGTAATTTTAAATTATTTTTGTCTATGTGGCTGATCTCTTTACATTTAATCTAAAATTTAAATTAATCTTTTCAAGTCACATTGCTGTATCAGTTTTTTGTTAGGATGCTAATGATTTTGCTGTCGGTGTGTTCTAAAGGCCTGACCCATTGATGTAACAGAGAGATTGATGTCATCAGTGATTACAATAATTACAAGAATAGTGAAGCAAAAACATAAACTAGTGGTGATGAGACTTGGAGAGTATATGAAGTTCATTGTTCTAAAATTTCCATTAATCCGCACTGATATTTCTTGTTGTAAAATAACTATATGATATAGTTTGCATCATTCAAAAGTATTTGGGTTAGTCTATTTTGCTGATTTTTGCTTTATTAAAACAGAAACCATTAATTAGCATATCCAGGCTTCTTTTTTGTTGTTTAATTTTTACTGCCATTTTTAATTGTTCAACTTTCTCTTGTGATAATGATAGTACTGGTTCATAAAGGAAAGGTGACAAATAGGGTTGAAAGTTACAGGCTGATTATTTTGACATCAGTGGTAGGTAAATTATTGGAGAGATTGATATGCAATCACATCAGAAATGTTTGTGATTAAAAAAACTGGTTTACGAATCGACAACATGGCTTTAGACTAGGATATTGATGTGAATCACAGATGGTGGGCTACATGCAGGATACTTTGAAAGAATTGCACAAGAGAGGCCAAGTTCGTAATGTAGCACTAGATCTTTCTAAGGCATTTGACAGAGTGACCCATAAAATGGAGTAGATGAAAAAGTGACTTGCTTGGTAGAAGAATTTTTAAAAGGCAGAAAGCAAAGTATTAAGAGTGTGAAATGCAGTAGCAAAAGAGGTGGAAGTAATATGCGAGGGCTGCAGGGTAGTGTACTGGGACCATTGTTATTCATCATTCTAATCAATTATTGTGCTAATGGCGTACAGTCAGAATTTAAGTTTGCATATGACATAACGGTATGTAATAGGATGAAAATGGGAGAAGACTGTGAACATCTGTGGGTTGGCATGGATAGAATATCTAATTGGGTTGGTGAACATGGAATGAAGTTAAATGCAGGTTTTTTTTTATTATTTTACATTTTATGTATACAGTTTGTGACTAAATTAGGACCCACATATTAATTTTTTTAATTGTTGAGTACATAGTTTCAAGAAATGTACAAGAAACATTTTCATGCAAGGAATTTGCATATAATTCCATTACACTTTAACTTCTTGTCTAATTAATTCTATAATGTTACATTGGATCTTGCTTACAATTATAACAGTTAAGTTGTTATTGAAAACTTTTTAGTGTATATATTTATATGCACTTATATAATAACAAATGTCGCTTATTGTTGTTTAGTTGTTATACTCAGTACTTCCCACATAAAATTTCACCTAAGAATTGACATGTACAGGAGCTGAGCTTGAATCCTCCTCTTGCTACTACTTAGAATCGTGTTATTCTTTTGTTTCACTGTCTAACCAATTCAGTTTGCTTTGCTAATATTTCTGTTACTGATGTGCATTGGAGTTTATATGCATACTTCTGTTATAGTAGCATGAGGTATATGCAAGAATCCAACATTACAGTGGTATTTTACAGTATTGCAATTTGATTTTACTGCAATATTTCAATTTTCAGTGAAGTACCGCAAGCATTACAACGTTGTTTACTACAGTATGCAAGTTATTCTTAAACTGCTCATCATTCCATTGTTCACAGTTAGTGCGTGTATTTGAGTATCCTCTACAATTACTCCTTTATTTAATTTTCGATTTTGGTGTGACATCTTTCTCATTTCTGAAATAGTACTGATTCATTACTAAAGAACCTAGTTATCGACTTCTTTACTAGTTTGATTACTGAAATATTTCATTCCTTTTCACTATAGCATGCTGTTACATTATTTGCATGCTGTACAGAAATCCTGAAATATTTCCATTTATTGCGATACATTCACGATCTTAATATCGCATCCTGGAAATTTGTTTAGCCTTAGTGCTGGTAGTTTTATTCAAGTATTCCAGTTATTCTTAAAGTATCCCATTGTTGAATTAATCACAGATAGCCTAATTTACTCACATCTGTCAGTAATCTATCATACTGCAGGGTAGCTGTGTGAGGTTACTGGATAATGACGATCGGTCACAAGTTACATGTGCTTAATTTTATATTTTAAACCTCTACAGTCATGGGCCAATTTGCATTTTGCATCCTCCCAGGTTACCAGTAATATGGAAAGTAACTGCCAGATATTGTTCATTGTGTATTTTTGCAATAGTCAACAATATATTCTCTTTACATTACAAACAAGTTAAAACGCTTCCCTCTTTTGGTTTGGCCACGGTAACAGCACTTTGTTGGCTGTAAATGGTGCACTGGCTTTTGCACATTCCACCACTTGCGCATTTTCACTTAGGCTTTAATCCATTTTAACAATGATAGTATTACGTATTTAGCAGTTATTCATTTGATTTGTTCCTACAATGATTATCTATGGTATTACAATCCAGTTATGCCCTATTAGGACTTGCCCCAGAAACTTACCTACAAAGTCTATATTAATCTAGCTCTAAATCCATACTACTCTATAAATACTAATCTACCTACCACAATCACCCTGGGATAGCCTGTCAGCATTGCCCTTCTGGATTTCCAGTGGGACAGGATCGGATGGCTCATTGGGACAAACTTCTGGCTTCCAGAAGTTTCTGTAGTACACTGTGTACTCTTATCCATAAATAATTTCTCTAAGCTCATATATTTGTCCACGTGACTTCCCTTCCCTCTTTCCTATGCCCGACTGCCGTTTGGTCCAAATATCTTTTTTTGTGCTGTTGAGATACTTTGTTTGCCATTACATTATCGAGAAAATTCCATAATTGCTGATCTAGAATATCATCTCACATTGATCAACTTCATTTATGTTGATATCCATTGTTATTTCTTCTTCCATTATCAGACAATCTCATATTACATGTTCTGTGGTTCCTTCTGTCCCGCACTCGCATAAGCTCATTTCTTTCAGCCCTCTCTGGTACAATTGGCAGTTGTAAGAGCCATGCTTGGGGACATAATGTATCAGGCCTGGTGTGGGGCTAAAATATTGAAGTTTCAGTCATTCCTGTATATTCGAAAACATGCTGTGTAGTCTTCTGCCTGTGTTACTACTGTCCCAACTCCTGCCTTTCAGCAAGAAGTGCCATGCTGATTTCTGCTGCATTCTGTGCAGCTGTTCTCACAATCTCTTGCACCCTGGGCTGGTTTCCTTTTCACAACCAGGATATGGCCTCTCTTCTTCTAATTTCTAGATCCACGCGGCTATACACCTATCACTGTTGGTAGGGCATTTGTGGAGGTAGTACTTACTGTAGGTTCCACTTAGCTGTAGCAACACACTTCTCTTCACTCTTAGGACCACCTTCTGAAGTCTGTACACCCAGACACTGGATGCGTACCCTACTCGAGATGCTAGGATACCATTGTGGTGTCTTCTTATTGGAAGGTGAAATTTCTTTTTGCCTGTGCTGACAAATTTGTTAAGCACAGCCTTTGCCCTTTCGCATGCCTCAGCAATATACGAGGGATATCCAGACAAAAGGTTACAAATGCTGTTAAAAATCGAAATACAAATATATTTCAACCAAATTAACAGAGTATGTTACAAAACATGTCTTTATTTCTCCACATAATCGTCATCAGGTTCGATTTACTTCTTCAGCCTGGTCACCAGTTTTTTATACCCTCCTTGTACACACTCTGCTCCACCCCTACTGTCTCTTTCGTTTCCTGATCATTGGAAAAACGTTTCCTGCCCAAAAACTCCTTTAATTTGGTGAAAAGAAGATAGTCAGAGGGCGCGAGGACCAGGGAATAAGGTGGTTGGGTCACAACATGCCATCCAAAGGGTAGGAGGCAGGGCCGGCGTTAGGGGGGGGGGTAAGCGGGTCAAAAGTACCCGGGCCCCGCCGGCTGATTGGGGGGGGGGCCCGATCACCGACTACAGGGGCCCTCAGGCCATGAAGGCAAGATTACGCCCATTGTCGCCTAGCCATTTTGTAGAGCTAAAAAAAAAGGTCTCCCATTTTACCTCGGGCCCGAAATTCCTCGCGCCGGCCCTGGTCGGAGGAGGTCCTGGGTGACATGAGCCATGTGAAGGAGGGGGACACCACGAATCAGCATTCCTGTCCTTTTGTCTTTAATCTTCTTTTTTAATTTTTTTAAGGTCTCACAGTAAGTGACAGCATTGATGGTGGTTCCTTTGTCCATGAAATCCATTAACAAAACTCCTTTTCTGTCCCAAAAAAAGAGATGCCATAATCTTCCGCTCTGTACTTTGAACTTTTAGCCATTGGGGAATGGGTATGACACCATTGTTGGGACTGCCTTTTGGACTGGGGTGTATAGTGACATACCCAAGTTTCATCATCAGTGACAATTGAGTCAAGAAATAACTCACCGTCCATTTCATATTGTTCAAGAAATTCACGTGCGGCCGAAATGGGATTTTGGTGATGCTCCAAAGTCAACATTTCTGGCAACCATCTTGCACTCAATTTCCTGTAATCAAGCTTTTCTGGGACAATTTCATCCATGAGACTACGAGATACGTATGGGAACATTTCATGAAGGCTGTCAATAGTCACACGATGATTACTGCGAATTGTTTCATCAATTTCCTTCAGTAGGAAACGAGAGATGGCCTCCCACTCCTTTCTTCGTCATGTGTGTCAGTGCAACCTTCCTTAAACAACCTAACTCACGTAAACATACTGACATGACATTACCTTAGCCCCGTAGGTTTCCACAAGCTGACAATGGATTTCTGCCACAGATTCTTGCCGCAAAGTGAGGAATTTGATGACCAAGCGAATCTTTCATCAGTGGTAGGTGGAGCGAATGGCTCCTGCGGAGGTTGATGGAAGCTCTTTCTCTGATGACATATCTCAATGGACTGAATTGGAGTGGGATTCAGTTTGACTGTTACAGACCCCCCCCCCCCCCTCCATACAGTTGTGCCAACCTTTGAATAAAAAAAATTCTCTGTGCCCTTCTGAGTATTTGTAACCTTTTTTTTCTGGATGTCCCTTGTATGACGCAAAGTTCAGAAACTCATCCAGGGTGACACCATGTATTTGGTGTACCGTGTTCTCTTTATGTTATTCATTTTGACAATAGGGTCACATTCCATTTTGCCCTTGAATACCATCTGAGTGTTCTTTGGCACAAGATTCAGCTTTGCCTGCGGGTACAGAGCTTGGAGTTTTTAAACCACCACATTAGCTTTATTCTCTATGTCTTGTCTGGGCTGACCTTCAATTGGCAACATTAAGTCATCTGCATAGGCAACTAGCCCAGTATGCCTTCCAGGCCCTCCAGTTGATTAATTACCTCTTCAAAAACGATGTCCCAGAAAACCAGTCCACTGACTGACCCCTGAGGGTATTCGTTGGTCAAATGTTTATTTACCTTCCATCGTGGGAATCTCGGAATGACATAACGATTTTTACAATAATCCTTCAGTGTGTTATATAAAATGCTCGGGACACTTCATTTCTCTTAGGCTACAGATCAACATCAGCCACCAAAGATTATCAAAAGCACCCAAGATGTCCACAAAGATTCCTATAATATATTTCATACAGCTGCTTTTAATTAAGGCTACTACTCTATTTATTACATCTTCAGTTGCCCTTGCTTCTCTCTGTTACTTCTGTGATGTTGCACTTTAGCAATCAGTACTTTTTATTGAACCTTTCCCAGCAAAGGTAGATTGGCTGATAAGATTTCAGGTTGGCCAGATCATTGCCCCCCCCCTTTTTTTTCCCCCTACTCACAGTTGCTGTTGGTTTTGTTTATTAATTTTTTGTATATTTTTATTCCTCTACTGCTGATCTTTGAGGTTCTGCTATATTTACTGCTTGTTCTGTGTATTTCCTTTTCCCCTCAGTCTGGGATTAACAGAACTTTCCATGCCGTATATTATTTTATTACGTTGTCAGTGTCGGTGCTTCTCCAACAATACTACTTTGTTCCTGTACCGTTGCATCGACACATTGTTAGACATCACTGTAAAAACAATTGGCACCGCGAAGCTATTGTTGCTAAGTCTCTATCACCTTCTCTGAAAGATGTGCTGGACGAAGCAGTAAAATTCGTGAACTTCATAAAATTGTGGCCACTAAATTCGCTCCTTTTATGTCACGTAAAAGGTTCAGAACACACTACACTCCTGTTACCAGGGCCGGCGCTAGGAATTTCGGGCCGGGCGACAATGGGCCAATGGGCGGATTCTCCGTGGCTTCATTGCCTGAGGGCCCCTACAGTTAGTGATCGGGGCCCCTATCAGCCATCGGGCCCGGGTACTTTTGACCTAAGACCTAACACCGGCCCTGCCTGCTACATACAGGAATACGCTGGAAAGGTGTTAACACGAATATTGTAACTTAGAGAAGAGGTCCAGGCGTTTTTTTACTGTTGAAAGACATAAGTACGCGGATTTATTCGTAGATGGCGAATGGGTATGTAAGTTGGCATATCTTTCTGACATTTTCATACACTTGAATGAGCTGAATATCAAAATGCAAGATATTCTTATTAGTGTGGATGAGATTAAAGGACTTTAGAATAAGCTGGATTTGTGGTTACAGATGATTGAAAATGTGTAGTGTGAGATGTTCCTGACTGTATGGTCACTTGATGACGGTAATAAAATGGTGATGGACTTAATTAAAGAACATTTTGAAGTCCCACAGCAGAGTTTCAAAAAGTAATTTGGAGTAAGTGTTGAAGATTTCGACTGGATTCGTGATCCATTTGTTGCAAATTCGGAACATCTTCCAATCAATATTCAAGAGGAACTCGCAGATTTAGAAGCTAACAGAACTTTGAAACTAAAACTTCTTGAAGGTCCTTTAGATACATATGGACTAACAATAAGGAATGAATATCCGGCTATCTCTGACACGTCAGTCAATGTGTTATTGCCATTTAAAACTACATATTTATGTGAATTTACTAATTTTATGCAACCGCTGTTTTTAGCTAACATTTTTTACCCTGGGAAAAAATTGCATGTAGTGAGGTCTTGTTTGCTCAACCGCGAGTAGGAAAAGGTTGCGGACCACTGGCCTAGAGCCATACGTGCAGCGAATTGGAGCCACAAAGTTAACATAGCAGATAATTCAGATTACAAACAATCTTTAAATAACAAAAAGAAGACTTTAAACTTACACAATTAGCCGTAATAGTGAATTATCCATCGTAATAAACACAAGGATTTGTCATGACATAATATCACCACAATAAACACTTTTCAACGTTTTAAAAGTTTCTCACAATAAAAATCAGCTTCAAATCAATAAAATCTTGCCCTGAACCAACCATAATCAACAGTTTAAGTTAAAACAAGAAAACACCGGTTAAAGCAGTATTTGAAATCAACTGATAACGTTATAAAAACTTAACTTCTTCCTGTAACTCATACTAACATTTTAAATCGTTCTATACAGTCAAGACAAGCCAGAGATTATTTTAAAATTAGCATCCAGTCAAGTCATCTGGCCGGAATACAGTTTTAAAAATTATGAGTAAATTCATTAAAGTGAGTAAAAGAAAATAACTTTGGAATATGTGTGAGAAATCGCAGAAAGTTATTCTGTAAACCATTTTGCATAATAGGCAGTACTTTCATAATAATCACTTGAAATACTACTTTTTAAAAGATGGCACCAGCCAGAAGGAAGTACAGATCTTTAGAAATTTGATTGCAACACAAAGACAGTAGCTGAGATTGAGATTGAGGGCCTGTTGGAAAGTGGAGAGGCTGGAGAATCCAATGGAGTTAGTTTTAAAATCTAAAATACAGTATTCCTGCACAATTTTGTACCGTTGTTGGTGGACGAGAGTATGGCTTTTGGCGGACTTCTAAACCTAATAAATAAATAAACCTTATTAAGTATTAAACAAAAGATATAATTAATAGAAGCTATATAAAATTCATTCGGACTTTCCTCCACTTCTATTTTTCTAAATTTTATAGGACTATTTTTCGGAGCGAAGGACTACTTTGTATAAGTACAAGAATCATATACGCATTTGGGTGAGGAATCTCAAGCAGAGCATACCTGTCGCTCGGAGTAGTGTGAAGTTTCGCTGGAGCTAGAAACGGTCATTTGGGCAACATGCTTTTGGGTCAGCCATCATGGAAATTTTGAGTAGTGCTCTTCAGTGGGAACTTTTCTAAATATGGAACTATAAAATTCTTACAGGGGTTTCGGTCTGTCGTCTTCGTTTCATAACCAGCTTTCCTTATGAAATGATTGTCTGATAGCCTTTCAACTGTAATAGTGAACTTCTTTATTTCATGAATCTAGTGATTGTTAAATTTGAACAGTGATTTTATTTTTGTAGTTACAACCTAACCTTTTCTTTTTTGAACTCAAATTAAGAAAGTGGCAACCAACATTAAATGATTACACTTGATTTTATACAAGGTATAATTTCCACGGTTTAACTTTTATAAAACTTTGTTCAAGATGGAAGTGAGTGTTGAAGTGATAAACTGATACCCTAAACCTGATATGTAGTTTAGTCCCTTACAAACGCGCATAAAGGTGGAGCTAACTGAATCACCAAAGCCTTCTGAACTTCAGCCTCTATTCTTTCCGAATGTGGGGCTTTATATTTCGCCATACTGTTTATGGCCCTGATATCCTCACCTATTATGTTTTCTGACAGATGTGTGTACAACTGTAATTGATTACTGCGCATTTTTCTATGGGTATTGCTTTCATTGTCCTCTATGTCATTGGGTAATAATTGTTGCAAAAGTACCTTGGCTGTGGTGATCAAGTTCTTTGCCATGGTCCCATTCTCAATCCTCACAGTGGCCAAAGTCATGGGTGGTCTAATTTTACGTACAACTATCTTGTATGGTAATCCTGAGGGGTCCGACCTAAGATTTTCTCTGACATATGCTTCCCAACTTAGAGTTTTTGTCATAAGAAATTGTTGCTTGAAACCTTCTTTTCCCTCTCTGTATCTATTGAGAATGATATATCTGACAGCTGCCACAAGGCAGCATTGGTATTCACTTCTCACCCTTTGCATGTTTGATCTCAGTGTATACAGCCACTCGTTTCACGGTATATTCCTCACCCCTTCTATTTTCGCCAGTGTAATACTGCCCTTCATTGCTGTTTCAATCAGTTTTGCCAGCTCACTCGCCATATGATCTACGTAATTCCCCCTACATTAAATCCACTGGTATTCAGAAGCCCTACCATAGTCGAGACCTAGACCATATCACCCTCCTGATATTGTACTGGTGTTTGATACTCTCATTGCTAACAGCCTCCGTTTGATCCTTTGTATTATGATCACTCATGGTTTGGTTTTCTCTCCAGTTTTGCAACATGTTCCCCACATGTTCACTGGTATTATTTTTATATTGGATGTTACCCCTATCTGTCATTAAAAGAAGGGGGATTGTATGATCTATTTCTTAGTTCCAGATGTAATTTGTAAATCAGCACCATCAAACCGTCTACTCTCTCATTCGTGTGGTCACTGTACCAAAGTACTGACTTGGTGTTTGCATCTGCTGCTATGATTATTTTCTGATTGTCCAGGCTATTGAAAAGATCTCTAATTTTATTTAAATACAGATTTATCGGATGTATATATTGGAAACACATGTATGATTGTCACAGAATTGTGCGATTTTCGTTGTTGTTATGCACCTATTTAGGACTATTATACCCGTTGTTAGGGTTCTTTATGGTGGTTTAAGAACTGCATTAATTAATTAAAAAATCCACCAAACAGGTTATTTTTGAAGATGTCTGTTTTATTGTGATCCAAACAACAAGTCAGCGATATTCACTACTATAGGTACAATACAGAGATGCACAGTCGCAAACTCAACTGAATGATTGAAACTCTCTGTAACACTGAATACTGCCAACTAAACTGACTTACTAACTGAATGCATGAATAACTGAATGAATGTCTCTGTCCAGGCGATCTGTGTATATAGAGTCTATCAAAATTACGAGAATTCTTCAAAGGCATCCGCCCGATATTTCTCGATCATTAACAATCACTCAAACAATCTAACATATTAAAAACAATCGGAGTTAATACAAAATTAATTAACAACATTAAAAAATGATCAGAAATGGTAATTATAGATACTTAAATACAAAATTATTTACAGAAATCCTTTCAAACGGTAGAAAATTGTCCTGCCGACATCGTAACTTACAGAAATACATGGAATTACAAACTTTTAAGAAATTCTCTTGCACCATTCGGTTCTTAAACATATTAAATGGACTTTAAATAATTTTCTTACATAAAATAAAGTCTACCATATATACACTGATTTACAAGAATTTACAAAATAAACATATCAAATCATTTTCAAGCAAACTTTAGCTCACTACAAATATTTCATACAGTACAATACTATTCAAAATTCAGGTATTAGGGCTGTTACAACCCCTCCCCAGGATTCACTTAATTTTACATAGTTAAAATTGATTGAATCCGTCACGAATCTAAGCAGGTTGACTGTACACATAATGCCAACACAAACAGGTTAGAATCACTCAACCATAATGACTTTACAATGAACAAATACAATTCTTCATACAACATCTGCACATAGTACATGACACTGATTTTGTTTACAATAATTGTCTTTTCTCAGATCCAATCATTTTTTCAGTTACTGTTTTTACACAACAAACGTTCAATGTCATCACCTTAAGTCACAATTATTTTCACACCAAATTACACACTTGATATCTGCTTGTTAACGACACCAGTCTGTTTACATTTTACAGCTGATAATTTGTCAACACAATGTAGAAAGTCACAACATCATGAAAACCCCCAAAAGTTTCTACACGAAACTGTCACAAATTGCTTTATAAAGTGAAATGTTTACATCTTAAACATTCAGTATTATTACATCTGCATCTGAACTTAAGCACTCACACAAACTATTTACATGCATCAATTTACAAACTTATTTACAAAATTAGATATTTACACATATAGTGGCACACTTCATAAGTGACCACTTATTCATAAAAGGGTTTTAGGGCTTCAACATTATACACATCCTTACATTTACCACTCTCAGGGTCTATTAGCTCATAAGAGTTTTTCCTTGGTATAGACTCTATCCTGAAAGGGCCTTCAAACAAACGGTTAAACTTACGAGTTTCTTGTCGCAAAGCTGATGACTTACTATGAACTAACACCAAATCACCCACTTTATATTCTATACACTTCTGACCTTCATCATGCTTTTTCTTCCTCCTTGTTGCCTTCTCCTTTAAATTTTTAAGAGCTAAAGCCACCTTTTCCTCATAGTTGAAACTCTTTCTATTTGGAAAACTAACACATTCTCGAATTAATCTGTTAGCCGGTTTCTTAAACATCAGCTCAATGGGTGGTATTTCAGTTGTATCACTAGGTATAGAGTTAATTACATTTTCAAAATTTTCTACTTCACATGCCCACTTACTGTGTTGGTCTGTACAATATGTCCTAAACCAACGTCCTATTTCCCTCATTAGGCGTTCTACGGGATTTCCTGCTGGATGATAAGCAGAAGTATGTATAACCTCTATCCCTTCTTGTTCAAGTTTTTCTGTCCACACTTTACTAGTGAATTGCGGGGCATTGTCCGAAAGCACCCTCTTAGGTTTACCTACCTTTTGACAATATTCATCAATCACTTTCCTAACCAAAATTTTAGCCGTAGACTTCTTTACAGGGTAAAGTTTAACGAATTTGGAAAAAACATCAAATAAAACTAAAACCTGGGTCACCCCTCCCCGAGACATGGGTAGGGGGCCAAGAACATCAGCAGAAACTAATCCCAATACACTACTTGGGATGATATTTTGCATTTTCCCCACTCGTTTAACACTATCTATTTTAGATCTTTGATACACTTGACAAGATTTTAATAGCTTGGAAATCTTCTTTCTCATATTATACAAATATGTATCTTCCCTTAACACTCGGTAACACTTGGATGGCCCATAATGCCCATAACTATAGTGGTGATGCCAAACAATTTTTTCAACCAAACTTTCTGGAAGCCATAACTTCCAACCATCTTCATCTTCACTAGTCCTTCTAAACAATACTCCCCCATGCAAAGTATAATATTTCTGAAGCTTATCTCTGTGTTCTGGGCTATCAAGATTAGTTTTTACTTCTGCTATAGCTACATCTTTGTCCTGTTCCTCTTTGATTTGTCTCAAGGAATACTTAACCTCAGTTTCAAACGGTACTCCTTTTAGATAAGCAATTCTAACCTCAGTCTGTGGTCCTAGACATCGCTTTTCGGAATCTAGACCTAACGGTAGACGTGACAAAGCATCTGCAACTTGATTTTTACTAGCAGGTCTATACCGAATCTCTAAATTATATTCCTGCAGAACCAATGCCCAACGGGTTAACCGACTGTGGACTAACTTACATTCTAATAAAAATGAAAGAGCCTTATGGTCTGTATATACAATAATTTTTCTACCTAACAGTAGGTACCTAAACTTAGTCAAACCCCACAAAATAGATAAGGCCTCTCCTTTCCGTAATTGTGTATCTAGTTTCAGCTGGTTGTAGTTTTCTACTGGCAAAGGCAGTAGTCCTAAAATCTGGTTCTCCATTGATTTCCACTTCCTGAAAGACATGTACTCCTAAACCGTAGTCAGAACTATCTGCGGCAAGGCAAAAATCTAGATCCCAATCTGGATAATAGAGGATATTGGAATTACATAAGTCATCTTTGATTTTTTGAAAATCTCTTTCACATTCTGAGGACCACACCCACCTGACACTTGTTTTAACCAAATCTCTTAAGGCTGGACTAATTTAAAGCTTGTCCCTGAAGAAATCTCCTATAGTATTCACACAATCCAAAGAAACTCTGTAGTTGTTTCTTATCTCTAGGTCGGGGGAAAATTCTTAATGGCATTTATTTTATCATTACTAGGCAAGATCCCCTGTGGTGTAATACGATGGCCCAAAAATTCAACCTCTTTTTGCAAAAATGTACATTTCTTTAACTTAATAGTCATACCCCCCTTTCTCAATGCTTCTAAAACTTTTCTAAGTAGCACCCAATGTTCCTCAAGTGTTTCTGACATTATAAGAATATCGTCTACGTATATCTCTACTTGTTCAAGCAATTCCTTTCCTAACACACTATCCAAAGCACGAATAAAGGTGGCCACTGAAATATTTAACCCAAATGGTAACACTCGAAAATTATAACATTCGGCCATCAAATAGAAAAGCAGTGTATTTCCGGGACTCTTCCGAAAGCGGGACTTGCCAATAGGACGCAGTCAGATCGATAGACGAAATATATCTTTTACCTTTAAACCTGTGCAACAACTCACTGATAGGTGGAGGATGATCCCGTTATGTTACTAAATGCTTGTTTAATGTGCGAGCATCAAGAACTAGTCGCACAGAATTGTCCGGTTTTATTACCACAACCAAGGGATTATTGTAAGGACTCCTTGACCTCTCTATTACCCCCCACTCTAACATTCGATTTATCTCCTTATTCACTTCATCTCTTTTGGTCAAAGGGATTGGATATGGCTTAATAAAGAAAGGCTCTTCAGACTTTACAGTAAGCTTGCACTCATAATTTTTGATCAGACCTGGTTTGTCAGAAAATACGTCCCTATATTCTTCAATTAGACATTTCAGCGTTTCTTGTTGGTCTGACGGTAATAGTTTCATACTGTTTGGGTAATTAATAACGTTTCCTTCGCTTATCTCCTGACCTTCAATCAGACTATTAATCTCACTACTCTGCCTTAACACATTTACACAAATCTGTTGTAATAGTTCGTCACAAACTCTAGCTACACCAGCATCCTTATATTTAACTCTCACATGATCTACTTCTTGTATGCCTTTCCAACCAGTCTTCTCAAAATCAACCCAGTATTCCCCACTGTCTAATTTAATCCGTAAGTTACCTTCTCCACAGTCTACCAAAGCCTTTACTTTTGTAAGCCAATCCATGCCTAAAATGCAATTAACATTCAACTTAGGGACTACATACATGGGTATTTCTACATTTACAGTCCCCATACACCCTTCCATCAACATTTCCTGCCTAATTCTCTTACTTCGAGAACCAGTAGCAGTAATAACAGTCATACTACTAACGGGTAACACTTCAATTTGATGGGTGCTTTCAATTTCATTAAATAATCCCTCAGCAAGGCAAGAAACCTGTGACCCGGTATCAATGAGAGCATCTATTTGTTTATTAAAAGCATTAATTTGCACTATGGGAACTTTATCTAAAACTTCATCCTTATCCTCCACCTCTTCCAATAAATCTTCTCTGGGATTATTCATAAAAATGGTATTAACTCTATAGCAGTTGGTACCTGGACCCACCTTCTTGTCCACCACTGCGGGGCCCATCACAGGGGTGGTCTTTAGTTTGCCTGCCCCCCATGCTGCCTTTCCCTTTCAGATTGAGGGTTCTGTTCTCTCACATTCTCCATTATCATTCCTCCTTGTGTAATTATCACGAACCCATCCCCTAGATCTACCATCCCTTGACCCATTACCCCTTCTAGGGGGACTCCTGCTGCCCCTCCTATGGTGTTGATGGTGGTAATGTTGTTCATTGAATGACTCCAGGGCATCCAGCGTCTCAACAATTCAGAAACTATCCACATTTACTACATCCAAAGTGCCAATTAAATTTCTTGTTTGCTGAGGAAGCCTAGCTCCTATCAAATCAATGAATTCCTCCTCTCCATAAGGATGGTCTAAATACTTACAACGGATCCAACATTTATGAAAAAAGTCATGTTGAGTTTCCCTACCAGGTTTATAGGCGTACCAGTCATTAACTCCCTCTTTTCCTGAATCTGCCTGCTTGTCGACCAAAATGTTTCAAAAAGTTTTCTTTAAACAGCTTGTAGTCAGTCACTTCCCTAGCTTGTCTATCACCCATGTCCTAGCATAAGACTTTAGATGTTTACCCACAAGTGCAATTTTCTTATTGTTGGGTAACAAAATTAAAATAGTCCTGATCTTTCAAAATTATCTATAAATTCATAGGGTGAAGCCTCCCACTATCATCATAGAATTCAAATTCTTCTTTAACATCGACACTGAAATTTGGATTACCTGTTAAGGGACCTGACTTAACTGAATCTGCAACCCAGTAACCCTTTTCTCTAACTGATTAACGTTAGATTGGGTACCCTCCAACTCATGGGTAAGCTGTTGTCCTGCTGACGTGTCAACGCATTAACATTTGTCCCACCTCTTGTCTCAACTCGTTGACCCTTTGAGGCAGATTTACTGTCACTGGTTTCGAACAAACTCACATATTCCTCCTTCATCATGTTACATTCTTCTATGACTCCTTCATACTCCTTGCTATATTTACAGTCTACTTCATTAATTAAATCAACACATGCATCTGTAGTGGTCTCTACAAATTTGGTTAACCTTTACAAAATTCTCCTGACACTCTACAACAGCTTGTTCCAGTTTCGAATTTAAATTATTGACATCCTCCTTAAATTTAGAACTAAACCCTTGAAATTGCATACTGATTTTCTTATCAAAATGATCAGCCAACTCAGAGAATTTGTTCTCAAAATCCAATTCCTTTTTGAACTCAGAAAACTTCTGTCAAATTTATTATCAATTTCAGCAAACTTACTATCAAACTTACTATTCATCTCAGAGAATTTCCTATCGAGATTTAACTCATTTTTAAATTCAGAAAATTTGCTATCGAATTCAGAAAATTTGCTATCATTATCACTCTTTAACTCATTTCTAAATTCAGAAAATTTTGCTATCAAGATTTAACTCATTTTTAAATTCTGAAAATTTGTTGTCAAATTTACCATCAAGTTCAGAAAATTTTGTATTAAAATTGGCTACAAATGATTCTAGAAAAGCTTGCAGGTTCTGACTATCAGCCATTTTTAGTAATTAGCAAAATCAACATAAAAAAACAAAATTAAGAAAAATTAAAATCTTTCCAACCTGCCACACAATAACATGCAAAAGAAATCACTTGAATATTTCAATGCAGTACTTCCTCAATTTTGTATCACATTAAATTTCACTTAGAAGCACTTATTTAACCATTAAACCACCACACTGACTTCAAACACTTAACCACACTTTCACAATTCACTGTAGGAAGACGTATTTGAGGCCGAAGAAAATCCACATCGTCGTCGGAAGATTACAGCCCGATTCCCGCTGGAAAATCTCCGCCTTAGGCCGAAAAAGATCCGCTTGCCGTCAAATCCGTGTCGCCTGTATAACCTCTACGTGTCGTAGCCGGTCGAAATTTTCTCGCAGGTTAATGTCGCTTATCGCCGATAATTCGTCGCAATTTTCTGGCAGATTCTTTTTAGAAGATAAACATCCCACAGATTAAGAACTTCTCGTCTTGTCAACAGTCGCCATGTTAGGGTTCTTTATGGTGGTTTAAGAACTGCATTAATTAATTAAAAAATCCACCAAACAGGTTATTTTTGAAGATGTCTGTTTTATTGTGATCCAAACAACAAGTCAGCGATATTCACTAGTATAGGTACAATACAGAGATGCACAGTCGCAAACTCAACTGAATGATTGAAACTCTCTGTAACACTGAATACTGCCAACTAAACTGACTTACTAACTGAAATGCATGAATAACTGAATGAATGTCTCTGTCCAGGCGATCTGTTTATATAGAGTCTATCGAAATTACGAGAATTCTTCAAAGGCATCCGCCCGATATTTCTCGATCATTAACAATCACTCAACAATCTAACATATTAAAAACAATCGGAGTTAATACAAAATTAATTAACAACATTAAAAAAATGATCAGAAATGGTAATTATAGATACTTGAATACAAAAATTATTTACAGAAATCCTTTCAAACGGTAGAAAATTGTCCTGCCGACATCGTAACTTACAGAAATACATGGAATTACAAACTTTAAGAATTCTCTTGCACCATTCGGCAGCGGCGGGCCTTAACCATTTCGAGGCCCCGGGCGGCAGATCTTTGCGAGGCCCTTTTGCCCTGTTTGTGGATCGAAAATAGGTATTTCTGATGCAAAGTCATAAATAAATAAATTTTGAGTTTTAAAAATATTATATATGAAGAGTTATTAAAAATTAATAAACATAACTACTTTAAATTATTAATGATGAAAGTACAGTAATACCCCACTTTACGCGAGGGATACGTTCCGCAAAAAAATCGCGTTAAGTGAAATTCGCGTATATCGGGGTTTACAATTAAGCAGAGTCAAAAGTTAAATGCAAAAAAAAAAAAAAAAAAAATACAAATCATTGGAATCAATCTCTTTAATTCTAAGAATACTTTATGCAGTAATTACATGTTTTTTTTAAACGGAAAAATACATCTTTTGTCTTTTGTGTAGCATTTCTTTTACCATTCTTGTAAAATAACGTTCACCCAACGCTGTTTTTTAATTGTTTTGACACATGGTCCAAACACGGTCATCATCACTATCTATGCTTTCAATATGTCCAAACCTGAATAAATTTTTGAACGAATATTTTGTATTCCGCTTGAAGATAAAATTCTCTCTTCTACTTGTCCTTCCTCATCGTTTATGAAATTATTCTGTAACTCGATCAGATATTCATTGCTGAGTGGTTCGTCGTGAGTTGCTACAAGTTCTTCAAGATCTTCTACTGCGACATCTTCAAGTTCAGACCCCTCAATCATTGCAGCAACGTCTTCAAGCACTTGTCTGTGCATTTGGACAATTCTTCTAGGTGCTTCCACTACATTTGGCCAAAGATTACGCCACACCCTGTTCATACAACTCCTTTTAACTTCTTTCCAAGACTCGTCTATGTTGTAGGTTGTAATATTGACGTAGTGTTTGGTGGAAGGAACATCACGTACACTTTTAAGTCTCTCGGCGTATCAAGTGAGGTTGGATGTCTTGGGGCATTGTCTAAGAGTAATATAACTTTACGTTCAAGCCCATTTCTGTCACAGTAGGATTTTACTGACTGGCAAAAACTATTAGAATACCAATCTTGAAAAACTTCCCGTGTAACTCGCGCCTTTCTGTTGGACCGCCACACGACTGGTAGGCTTATCTCGTCTGTACCTCGCATTGCACGATGTGTTTCTGAATGGTAAACTAGTAAAGGTTTCAGTTTGAAATCACCAGTGGCATTACCACTTAGCAGAAGTGTTAATCGATCTTTCGCAGTTTCAAACCGCTGGCTTGACGTTCTTCTTTAGAAATGAATGTTCAAGATGGCATATTTTTCTCACTAAACCCGGTCTC